>CM046875.1:392385461-392740461 GCA_025667525.1 Glebionis coronaria
CATGATAATGTCATGCATCATAAAACATATTGTCAATGTTGTCAATATCAACATCTTGCTATGGCTCACATCTATGAGGAGTTGAATTACATCAAGAGTCTCTTAGTTAAACCTCCTCTACTATAACTATGAGATCTCTACCAAGCCACCACCACCTCTTTCCGCCACTACCTTGTCTTTTATCTAAGCATTTGTTGCTTATCTTCAAGACATCTAGTTCAAGCAAATCTTAGAGTTCTAGCTTAACTTTGATTAGATTTATGCTTTTTATTTTGGCTTGTGGTTGTGTCTCATACATCTTTGTATGATTTATTTCCTTGTATCTTTTATCATGTTTTCTTTTAACATGACTTATCTTGGATCTTTTGTTTCTTTTTTTCGTGATCTTTGCTATATCTTGTTGGGTGTCTCTTCTCTTCTACTAACCCTTCTATGTAGCTTGTCATCATATTTCGATTCCTTGGTGCCCCAAGCAAGGGGAGTAAGCACCAAGGGGGAGCATTTGCAAAGTCTGGTTATTTTCTTCTTCAAAGACTTTTGCAACCTTTTTGCTTCGACAAATGGGAGAAATGATAAACTCGTCTTCAAAAATCTTGTTTTATTAGATGATTGATTTTATGGATTGTCGGAATCAAAAAAGGGGAGATTGTTAATGCAATGATGCCTAAAAACGTTTCTTGCATTTTTCGGTCTCGCTTTGTTTTGATTACGACAATATGTAAAAACAAGCATTTACAAAAACAATGAAAAACGAATTCTTGAGTTCAAGTATTTTACATTTCAACCATTATCACTTAAGGTATAAACAAACAAGTAATTATACTAATTAAGTGAGGATTTGATCTTTTCTTAAAACTCACTTTTTATTAAGTGTGACAAAGTTTTATTATTAAACTTTCTTTTTAAGAAAATGTTTTATTAAATTAATTATTTGAAAATTTGAAATTTGAAAATGGCATATTCTATCTTGGTTTGGAATATCCTTTCAGGATATTTTAATCCCCAGATTCGATCCAACACACTAAAATACAAAAGGGAGCGGACTCTACGCCGGCGGTTCCTTAGCGCCTATGGCGGTTCCTTATCGATAAGGAACCGCGGGCTGCAATAAAGAACCGCGGGCAGATATAGTCGTTGGACATTTGTCTTATAAATAGTGGACCATTCTCAGACTTTCAATCCACCTCTTTTGCACATAAACTTTCAGATTCTTACATACTTCTTAGATCACTCTAATCCTTGATCATTTGTTTGATTACGACTTGTTTAGAAGTGAATCTTTCTCCTCTCATCTTTTCCTCTCAAAGTGCAAAGAGAAGAACACTATCATTTTTGAAGTGTTGCGTCTACCTCAAAGATCCATTGAAGATCAAAAATAATTTATTCATTGTTGTGAAGATCCAAGTAGTTGTGTCTATTTGGAAGTTGTGTATGTCTTAGGATAAATACTTAGTCCTCAAAGTATATTGGTGTAGATTGGTCCTAGCTAAGATTAGGGCTCTACTTTTAGCTTAGAGTCGAAAATTAGTAAAGCGACGTTGTGTACGGTTTATCCACCTTAAGGAGCTTGTTGATAAGTGAACTCTCGAGTAAGGAGTACTCGATGAGTGGAGTAGGAACGAGGAGTGAGCTTCGTTGCTGAACCACTATAAATCCTTGGTGTTTGGTTTTATCTTTCCTTCCCTTATCTCTTTACATTCTTTATTCTTTATACTTGTGATTATTAGTTTAGTTACATTCATTATTCTTTATACTTGTGATTATTAGTTAGTTGCACTATACCTTATTTATATTGTGTATAAGAAGGTTTCACATAAATAATCAAGCTTAAGTTTTTGAAAAAGAATTTTTAAAAACCAAACTTTAACAAGCAAATTTAAGAAACTATTCACCCTCCCCCCCTTCTAGTTTCTACAGGGGGGAAAGCATGATACAAGAAGCATGTCAGGAAATGATATAGACATCTCTCATGATGACCCCATACATGTATATGACGAAGAGCCTACAAACACGGTACAACGGAATGTGGTATATGATGTCTATGCCGATGAAGTACCGCATGTTGAGCATTCCGAACCTAATTATGACAAACATGGGATGGAAAAGGGTGATAGTTCTACCACTTCAGATTCATCCGATGTGAGTCAAAATAGGGGAGAGATTGTTCAGAATGCTATAGTACATCATGATAATTGCTTTATAACTGCTTCGTTAACTGGTTCTGATTCCAAGATTAAAGAGCTTGAAATGATCATAGCTCAACAATCTAAACATCTTGAGGATGCCCAATTTGAATTTTCGAAGAAAACGGACAAATTTGAAACATATTTTGAAAAACTTGAAAAGTCAAACGTTGTTCTTGAACGAAAATTGAATAAAAAAGTTCTAGATTCTAAAGCTAAAAAAGATAATCTTTTGAAACAAATTAAGGTGATAGAATCTAAGTTGGCATCCCAAGATAGATTGCTTAAAGATAATGAGACCTTAAAGGCTCAAGTACAGGAAAAGGTTTTTGCTATAGCTGCTTTGAGAAATGAATTAAGGAAAACTAAAGGAACTAGTGTGGACACTAAGCTTGAAAAACCATCAATCTTGGGGAAACCGCCTATTAATCAGCCCGTTAGACAACCGACTGCTTTTAGATCCGAGCGACCTCAATCCTCGAGACCGCAGTTTGCCTCCCAAGTTGATATGGTTCATAAATCTAGAACAGTCACTCCACCAACTAGGCCTAACGTGACTAAATCAGCTTTAGCAAGACCTAATCACATGATTGCATCTAGCCTCTCTAAGAATAGTTCAAAGAACACGTCTAGAACTAGTTCAAATGACGTTTGCCAAAAATTTGGTCTGACGGAAGCTAAGCAAAAGACACAAGTAAGAGATAGGAATTTTAAACCTAGTCAGATGCCTTCTAGGTTACCCAACACTGCTAACCGTATCATATCATACACTAGGAGCATCAATCAATCATCTAGGAATTCTAGATCTTACTCGGACATTAATTATGCTACTTGTAAAACATGTAGGAAATGTGTCTTTAAAGCCAATCATGATTCTTGTGTCAAGAAATTACATAATGAGGTGAACTCCCGTGCTAGACTTAAATCCCAGTGGTTAGCTAAAATCAAACCCATTGCTAAAGTTTGGCGACCCACGGGTAGAACTTTCACTGTTGGAGGAAACGAGTGCCCTTTAACTAGGATAGTCTCTGATTCTACTAAGACTACTAGGGAGGAAATTGAAAAGGATGATACATCACTTAAGCATGAACTTAAGGTTTTCTATAAAAGGAAACGTTTGCTAGCTAAGATAAGTGAATCATCTCCTTAGGTCACCTCTGGCACAAGAAAAGAAAACTGTAAATCCCCGCATGGTTCTAAGATAGATATCGCTAACCCACATAAAAGCATACACACTCCTAATGAGAATGCAGGTACCAACGTCCACGTTCAACAAGAACACAGCGGTCTAATCTTTGTATACCGTACAACTAAGGACACTCTTAGAGTTTGGTTGCTAAAGAAGCTGATATCTAAGAAACAAGTGTCTCAGTGGATTTGCGGTTAAGCTCACAAATATGGCTCACAATCATATTACAGTCTGTGACCAGAACTTCAAAGAAATGGAAGTTTATCTCGTCAACGATAACTTACCCTCAAAACGAGAAATTAAATTTTCTCGGACACGAGCTTACATTTTAAACTATTCAAAGGTTTTAAGCTCGTGTACATGGCTCATCGTTAAATATCAGACGATGACCCGATCCTCAAATAAAGGAAAGTTTATCGCCGATGATAAACTTATCCTCATTAACGAGAAATTAAATTTTCTCGGACACGAGCTTACATTAAAACAATTCAAAGGTTTTAAGCTAGTGTATATGGCTCATAGTCAAATCACAGTCTGTGACCCGCTCTTCCAATAAAGGAAAGTTTATCACCGATGATAAACTTATCCTCAAAAACGAGAAATTAAGTTTTCTCGGACACGAGCTTACATTAAAACTATTCAAAGGTTTTAAGCTCGTGTACATGGTTCGTCGTTAAATATCAGACGATGACCCGATCTTCAAATTAAAGGAAAGTTTATCGCCGATGATAAACTTATCCTCACAACGAGAAGTTAATTTTTCTCGGGCATGAGCTTATATTAAAAACATTTAAAGTTTTTAAGCTCATGCACAACGGCTTGCAGTCACATGACAGACTGTAACCCGCTCTTCAAAGAAAGGAAAGTTTATCGCCGATGATAAACTTATCCTCATTAACGAGAAATTAATATTTTCTCGGAAACGAGCTTACATTAAAACTATTCAAAGGTTTTAAGCTCGTGTAAAATGGCGTATAATCACATTTCAGATTATGCCCCGGACTTCAAAGAAAGTAAAGTTTATCGCCGATGATAAACTTATCCTTACAACGAGAAACTAATTTTTCTCGGGCATGATCTAATATTAAAAACATTCGAAGTTTTTAAGCTCATGCACAATGACTTACAGTTAAATATCAGACTGTAACTCGGACTTCCATTTTAGGAAAGCTTATCTTTAATGATAACTTATCCTCGTAACGGGAAATTAATTTTTCTCGGTCATGAGCTTGTATTAAAACATTCCAAGTTTTAAGCTCAGGAAGGAAAGTGTATCTTTTTAATAAGAGAACTTTTCCTAATAACGGGAAATTCATCTTTCTCGGTCATGAGCTTTACGTTAAAACATTCAAAAGTTTTTCAAGCTCATGAAAACGACTTCTAAGTAAATGTCAACTTAGGACTCGTTCTTCGGTTAAAAGGAAAGTTTATCGCCGATGATAAACTTATCCTCACGACGGGAAGTTTACAACTTCTCGGACTTGAGCTCGTTTTGTAAGATATTCAACATCTTAAGCTCAAGTAATTGGTTTTCAAAACATTGAAAACAATTTTTCGAGAATTTCTGAAAAGGTTTTTCTAAATCTTTCAAAATTGTGTGTTCAAGAATATTTTGATAAAAAGAGCATGTCTTCTGGAATCGATAATATTTACGATACTAGAAATGTCATTCAATAATGACACGGGGTTGTAAATAAAGTTTGAGTAGAAGCAAATGTTTTAAAACATGCTCAAAATGGATTGCTATTATTTCAGATAGTAACTCGCTTTTCATATTCAAGTCAAGCATTTCACCGGAAAGCTTTGACTCAACAACGGGAATTAATTTTCTCGGTCATGGTTTACTTTATAACCATGTAAGGGATTGTCTTTACGTAATAACACAATCTAACACGAATTTATGTACGTGTCAGTGCATTTTTTTGTTAAAACAAGAGAAATCTTGTTTTTATGAAGTTATCATCTCCACAATCTGCAGCAATTTATAATTGATATCTACATACTCGACGATGAGACTACTCAAACGGCGACTACAGCTCTCTCAATAGAACACGGGTCAACAATTGAGGGGGAGCAATTGTCCAGCATTAAGAATCTTTGATGCCGAAAGTGCCAAGGTCACTAATTGGTGTCAAGACAACGATATCAATCGTACACATGGTGTCAAGAGATAATTTCAGACGTGACGAGGCGACCAACATTCGTGAACAAGAACCATGTGATTCTATCAAATGATGTTCTCCATCATTCAGGTCCAACCTCGTACATTGCTAATCTTGTTAATACATTATCATATATGATCTTTGCACGTGATAAATACCTTACACTTGTGTTTAAAAGGTATTTAATTTACGTTTCAAGTACACCCTCATTAATTTGAGGGGGAGCTTGTGTAAATCATGAAGATAATTGGATTTGCATTTTTCTTCCCAATTTTTTTAAATGTTATTAAATCAATTGATATTAAAAACATCGATTGGGTTAATATTTTTAATATGGGGGAGAAAATGTGATTTAATATGGGAAATGATTAATCACAAATGGTTTGACTTAACGTGATAGCTCATCCCGACATGTGTGAAATGTTTTCGAATATCGTGGCATATGTTAAGGGGGAGCAAAATGGATTTGCACATCAAAATGGATTTCATGGTGATTGATACTTACCCACAACCCATTTATTTCACGACGATGAATATTGTGGTGACATAAGGACGGTAGGATAGGTTAAGTCCAATGATTCTTCCAAAACCGGAGGAATCTTCCCAAGGACGTTCCATAGCAAGAAATAGTAGTCCTTAGGAAATATGGAGAAAGTTTATGAACGTAGCTGAATGCCGACCAAGTACTTAAGTTAGCACTGAAACAATCATAACAAGGTGCTAGTTATTACGTATTGGTAAGCATTGAAGGGGTTGAAGAATGAAAAAGAATTGTAAAGATAAAGAGTGAAAACAACGAAGCCCTCCTTACAACCTTAGGCAGAAACCGGGTCAACACATATGCTATTGAGATCATTTTTTAATGATTCTCGATATTGAAGATAGACATCATGGACCCAGTGATGCAATGCACAACCCATCCTAGCTAACTCAGATATCTCTTAAAATATATTTGTTTAATCACACGGAGACAACACATTATCAATTGATTTATTCACTCCGAATAAATTGGTATTGAAATGGTGGCACTCCTCTCCAGCCTCCGATCTCTAAAATCCAAAATGCACGATCGAGTCTAGAGCCATTTGAGATCATCAAATATCTCATTAGGACACACTTTCATAATTCCTTGCTTTTTCACACACTGTGAAAAGTAAGAAAGGTCTTAAGAGTCCTACGCAAAATCTTCATGATCTTACCTGAACATCCGAGTAATACGAAAGTATTTACAATGAAGATTGAAATCCTTCTTGAGCGAATATAAAAAAGCTCATGGTAGGTGACTTGTGCGATTCTTTAAGAATCAAGCTTGTGATAACTAGAAAGCAACATTGGTTTAATTCTTAACTGAACTTAAACACGTTCCAGGCCTCTACGCAATATCTTAGTGATCTTGCTAGAACACTCAGAGTGACACTCTATAATGTTCACAGTGATGAGTGGAAATCCTTCTAGTGTTAACATCAAACAGCACTTGGTAGGTAACTTGCAAGATTCTATATGAATCAAGCTCGTGACAACTGGAAGCAACGATGGTGCGATTCTTAATGAATCAAACTTGTTCCAGGAATCAAATTTAACTGCTTCAAATCATACGGATAATCTTATCCAAATGATTCACTCTTTACGTTCGCAGTCAGCTTTGGACGGTCGAGTAAAGAGAATGGGTTTACCCACGAAATCTTGTCAAGGAGGTTCTTAATTGAATTAGAATGAAATGTTCAAGGCTATTTCATCCCGTGTATATGTTTTGTTGCTAACTGTGTTATGCAGCGTAACAAGAAGATGGCATTGCGGTGTACAATCCAGAAGAAGTCGTCAACACATGCTTATACTGTATGCACTTAATACTTCAACAAATTCAAGAAAGTCTAAAAGTCAAGTCTTCCGCTGTATCAAACTCTGAAGCTTTCAAGAATTTATAAAATTATAAGTATGTGGAACATGAAGTCACGAGGAGGCGAATATCACAAGTGATGCATGCACACGGTCAATGCAATGAAACATGCTCAAGACTAAAGTCAAAGATCTCATCTGCATATTCACAAGAACAAGATCGAAGACTCAAGCATAGTATGCTAGGTTTAAGATTTTGTAAAATGGAGCGACCTCCCTTAGGGGAAGATTGTTGGAAATACGTTTTTCCAAAGAAAGTCTCGGTCACATCATTGTTAGCATAGATCACGAGCTATATACTATTTAGGACATTGTAATTTGGAGTGACCTCCTTTAGGGGAAGATTGTTGGAAATACGTTTTTACGTATTTAGAAAGGATCGGTCACTCCAATGATATATACGTAGATTGGGCTCGTGATCTAGTCATGTAAGTATAACCTATAAAGATCACATATGGGGTGGGCTATATATATCATTCCTAGCATGTTAGGAATGGTAGTTGTTCATTCACATTTCACTTAAATATTTTTTTCTTTCTCTTATTCTCTCATTTCTCTCTCTAACTTTCTCTCTCTAGTTCTTCATCTCCATCCCTCTCTTTTATATCATAACAACACTTGTACAATTCTAAGAAATCGTGGACCTACAAAATAGTTAGTTTAATTTTTACTTTTTTTCAATTTTAACTTAAATATTTATTTTTATGTTATAAAATAATAAATAAAATATTAATAAAAATATATTTAAAAATTTAATATATTTATAAGATTCATGTCAAATATTATATAATAAGAAAAATAATAGTTAAGATTAAACTTTAAAAGTACTAATAACAAAATAAAGTTATAAATCTATAATTAGAAAAAATGAAAAATGAAAAAAGGTATAATTGAGAAAGACAAAATAGTCAAAAATCACTGATTGGATAATCCATCCAAAATCCAAAAAATCAAAATGATAAAATATTCCCTTTACAATGATGACACTTTTTTATTTAAATTAATATCTTATTAATAAAATAAACAAATTCATAAAAACAACCCTCCCTTTTAATCTCAGAGATTTTGTGAATCATATGGATTTCCGCATATAGAAACTCTTTCTATTTATAGATTTCGTCATACCCATAATTTCTGTTACACACTTTGAGCTACACGTATTGTAAGTGTTACTATATTTAATTTCTACCAAGTTATATTTGGATTCATGGGTGTTTGGATGTGCATTTAGCACTAGTTAGACTGAGTATGGTTTTGCTTATTTGGGTGGGTTTTGTTTTTTTTTTAATTTGTTCAGATGGTTTCTATTTTGAGGGTGTTTATAATTATTGAACCAACATACTCGATTTACTGGAATTTTTTTATAATTTTTGAAGAATTTAAAAAAACATGATTAGATGGTTAGTTAGTTAGTTAGTTTGTTAGGATTGTGATTTAATCTCATCCATTGATTTTAAATCAATGGCTGAAAATCTTTCTTATCCTTCTCAAAAAAATGTCTTTTTATTTGATCTCTCCTCTCTCTATATATATATATATATATATATATATATATATATATATATATATATATATATATATATATATATATATATATATATATATATATATATATATATATATATATATATATATATATATATATATATATATATATATATATATATATATATATATATATATATATATATATATATATATATATATATATATATATATATATATATATATATATATATATATATATATATATATATATATATATATATATATATATATATATATATATATATATATATATATATATATATATATATATATATATATATATATATATATATATATATATATATATATATATATATATATATATATATATATATATATATATATATATATATATATATATATATATATATATATATATATATATATATATATATATATATATATATATATATATATATATATATATATATATATATATATATATATATATATATATGAGAAGAATGAGAAGAAACTACAGCCACACATTTTAGATGCACTTACAAAGTCAGATGCATCTCAATTCTCATTCCTTGTGGAATTTGTGGTCAGAATTTCTTCTCATTCTTCTCATTTTTATTTTACTTCTTACTGGATCCTTACTATATATATATATATATATATATATATATATATATATATATATATATATATATATATATATATATATATATATATATATATATATATATATATATATATATATATATATAGAGTTAGGATCAAATAAGAAGAATACTTATAATAAGAAGAATAAGAAGAAATGTGGACCAATCATTTTAAATGCTGATAAAAGGGTAATTTCGTCCATTATCAAGTAGTTACCAATTTCTACAATTGTTCCTAAAATAATGGTAGACTGTGAGTTTTTTTGTGTTGGAACTGATAAACAGTATGACAATGCATATCGTAACGAACCTTTAACCATTAAATCAAGATAAAAGAAAACTAACCATCAAACCAATAAAATAATTGCCTTTACAAGCACATAATTAAATCATTAAATCGTTGCACTATATTTTGATAAAGACTATCCCCATGCATCTTGGATGTGCATCAATACGAATCTATAATGTTTATGTTTCTGTATAGCTATACCTGCATCTATGTCTTTTTTTTTTAAAACACTTGCATTTGAAATTTCCGTATCAAAGTTATGGGCGGGTTCTATTGCATCTTATTTTTTTAGTGAGTTTCACATTGTTTAAGTACAATTTTAATATAAACATCCACGTTCCTTAATAACGTCGAAACCGAAATCGACTTGAGGTGCTAGATACATATCCGATCATATGCATCTGAGGCCAATTTTAGATGCATAAGTCGATCCCAGATCATAAGATCACACATAGATGCGTATAAAGATCGAAAGCGGAACAAGTTTAACATGATGCATAAAAATCAACCAAGTAAATGAGATGCATAAATCGAACACGTTATGATCCGACGATTTGTGGAATGCATCTTTAAGTATTTATTTACGAATTGAGGATGAGACTTGACGAAGAAGATGCAATATGAATAATATAAATAACTTATTCAAATTTGTATCAACAAAAAGATCTAGATGAACTAGTTTAAATAACATCGATCTGCATCGACTATATGACGTGCTTATTTGTAAATATAAGCAAGTTGTTAAGACTCTTTCAGATCAAATTGGATGCATGATTGATCAACTTGTTTTTTTTCATGCATCTATTTATTTAAAGCGATTGATCGCGAATCCATATATGTATCAAGATATTACATAAAAAAAAAGGTACATGATGAAATATACTAGAAAGTTAGATGCGTTAGAAAAAAGATACATAGTATATCTGATGCATCTTATTCGTGATATGTAAGATATAGAAATTTCATTAGAATATTGCATTATACTACCAACGTGATTTAATGTTGTATAGTAAGTTGCGAATGATCAAATGAATCGGTACTATTTCTACAATAAAAATAGGATGGACATATTAATACTAGTGTCTGTTAGAAACATGCAACAAATGGCGTTAATACCCTCGGTACATTCAATAAAATAGTAAAAGATTTCCTTTTTATTACCATTTTGTCATTATTTAATCTTGTCCATTAATGGACCATCTAATGGTTCAGATTACTTCTTATTCTTCTTATTTTAACTAATATTCTCATTTCATCCTTACTCTATATATATATATATATATATATATATATATATATATATATATATATATATATATATATATATATATATATATATAATTTTTCTTTTTTTTTTTCTTATAAACAACACAGTTTCAACAAAGCATCCTTCTTTCTTAAACTGCATAATCTGTTCTAAAAAGGTGATCCCAAACACCGCTTAAAGAACGGTTTTTAAATCTTACATGGTTGAATTGCTTGACTGATTTTATGCTTGCTTAGGGTCTGGTTTGAAAAGTTATAACATCTTACTTTAGCAAAATTGTATATCATCATGATTTTTTGCTGTTGCATTTGGGTTTTTTTTATTATTGTTTTTTGGTGATAGGATAACGTTGACTGACTATGGTGTTACAGGTCTAAAGCCACTGAAATCTACTAGTACCGGTTACAGTCGTTCGTATTGTAAATGATAACCAGAGAGCGGGTGAGTGAATGTGGTCGTTTTAAGGGTAATATGAATCTTACATAAAAAAAAGCTTATATTGAAATTATTTGTAGGTTGTAATTCTGTGATGGATGTTGGGTTACAGTATCATCATTACTCGGGACCCACACCTTCTGATGAATCAGATTTGGTCATGGAAAGAACACCAGTAGAGTCTTTTGCCACAACATCAGCTGGTCAACTGTCGGAGACCAATGCAGCTTACTTCTCTTGGCCTACTTCTTGCCGATTAAACAATGCTGCTGAAGATAGAGCTAATTATTTTGATAATCTTTTAAAAGGTGTTTTGCCTGTAAGGATTGGTCGATTGCCTACTGGAGAACGAGCGGTTACTTTGCTTGAACTTATGACGATTAGAGCTTTTCATAGTAAAAATTTGAAGCAAGTTAGTCTTGCAACTGCAATCGGGTTCAGGATACGAAGGGGTTTGTTAACTGACATACCTGCCATTCTTGTCTTTGTTGCTCGTAAGATGCACACGCAGTGGCTCACCCATTCACAGACTCTGCCTTGTGCTCTTGAGGTCTTTTGATTCTTTATTGCAGTTTCATGTCCTAACTATTTGTAAGATTAAACACGATTACATACAACTTTAAGGAATGAGAAAGTACATGATTACTATAAGATAAAAATTAGCAATGAAGGGATAGTATACGATAGGAAGTATGTCACGTTTAATTGATTATAACAGGTTTCTTACAAAGTTACGGTTCATATTAAGGCTCCTTAAAAGCAGTTGGAGTTGGTTAGGATCTTTTTGAGCCCGAGGGATTTTGAAAGTGTGATTTCAAAGTGATAATTGTGACATGAAAAATCAGAACTTGATAATTAGATAATAAGTTTTGTTACATCAGTAAAGACTGCCATTCTATATCGTAACATACGAACATGTTGCTTACAAAAGTTATGTTTCATATTAGACCTCATATCCAATAACCTCTCCGTTTAAAATTAATGTTATTTTATCATCATATTAAGTTGGGAGGTTTTTGGATGTGCATTTTCTCAGTCATTATTGCTACCGGAAGCCATAATTTGATAAATCAGATTATTAGTTGATTTAAGTTAGGGACACTTATGTTGTTTTACAATGAAATGAAATATTATATACAAAATTGCTTTACATGACTCTCAAAATGTAGTTATATTTACTCTAGTTAGTGAAAATCAGAATCCTAATTAACAAACAAACAAACAACAAAAAACCCAATCCCGCCGGAGCGAGGTATGGGGGAGGTGAAATGTAGACAGATCACAGATCTACCCCTACCCCCAGGATAAAATCAGACTTCTAATTAGGTTTTGCAAAATAATTGCAACTCACTCTAGGCGCACATACAAACACCCTCTAAGTTACTACTGGTTTAGTCTAAGGACCATTGTATTATAGTAAAGCTAGAGCTTGAGTATAATATGCTAGTCTATAATAACCTAACTCTATACGTTGTTGAACAGGGACCCGGGGGTGTTTGGTGTGAGGTTGACGTCGTGGAATTCTCATATTATGGTGCACCTGCTGCAACTCCAAAGGAAGAATTCTATACGGAACTTATTGATCGCCTGCGTGGAAGTGATCCTTGCATTGGTTCTGGTTCACAGGTAAATATTCTACGTGAGCATTCTTCTTTGGCACTTTAGTGGCATAAAATTTCTAATTCTAGAATTTGGCTTTTGTGGCTCATCTTGATCTAGTAATTTGGAGGATCTGTAACTTGAGGGCCACATACCTTAATAAAGTATTTGATAAAAACTTATTAGATTATACATTCTTAGTTGGGATCAAACCAACTGGACCTTGGGGAGGTATCCGTGGAGAGGTCTCATGTTCAAGTCTCAGCATGGACCTTCACAATGGACCTTCACAGGCGGAAATAACCTAAGGCGAAGGTTTGAGGCTTGCATACCGCCCAATTAGATGTCACCGTGGCTCGAATCACTAACTACTAACTTGCCGTTCAAAAAAAAAGTTAGTTGGGATCAAACTCATAAGTAGCTATAGAGAGAGAACTGATGAATTTCTAGTATATTTGATGTGAAACAAAAATGATCATGAAGAGTATTTATTCAGTTTACATTTAGACACTTCATGATGTCTGTAACAAACGTGTTTTCTTTGGTACTATTCCATATTGTAGTGTATCGCCATCAGTGTTGTTGCAAATTCCGGCTATATAAATTATTTTCCATTTAGGAAATGCGATATTCTTAAGTATACCAACTGCTGTATGAATTAATAGACTAGTGACTTGTTGCTTCCTTAGGTTGCAAGCCAAAGAGCATATGGGACCATGGGTGCCATTGTGAAAAGCAGAACAGGAAACCGGCAAGTTGGATTCCTCACAAATAGACATGTGGCGGTTGACTTAGATTATCCAAACCAGAAAATGTTCCATCCTATGCCACCAACCCTTGGACCCAGTGTCTATATTGGTGCCGTAGAGAGGGCAACCTCCTTCATCACCGATGATCTTTGGTATGGCATATTTTCTGGGAAAAACCCAGGTAACTTTGCTTCGAGACATGCAATTTACGCTCTAAACTAGGGGTCGGAGATATGTGCGGGTTTGGTCGACCTGAACCTTCTTTATCCAACATGTTACAGTTTTTTCAATAAATTATTACGAAAGCTTTATTTTTGTTTGAGTGATAAGCTATGTCTTAATTCTTAAATGATTGATTAGGAGGTTCTATTCATTATTAAAAAAATCCCCGGGGTGTCAATCGACTGCATTTGACCTATTTCTGTAACATTTAAACTTTGATTTTACCCCTTTGACGCGTGAGAAATTATACATAACGTAAATAGACCCATTAAAAGTGATATGGTTGAAATTGTCAGGACTACTGGTGGATCTACATGAAGCCAAGAAACTTCTTTTAATGTAGAAAATTAAGAAAGTATTAACATTTTTGTTTCTTGCAGTCATTCCCCTGAAAATATATGTTATAGTAGTGCATAACCTTGTCAAAGATACTGAATCCGCTATTTCTTCCCCTTACAGCATCCAAATGGCAACTTTTGACTCTGTACATAGTTTAGTTGATGTATTTAACTATTTAGTAATGGTAACAATGGACAAATAAACAGTTTAGAGCGTTTTGACGCAACTGATGATGGTTTTGAATTTCTAACTAATAAAATTTGGAGAAGCTTGTGTATATGTGAGTTACCTAAATATCCGTAACTTGAAGCATTTGTCTAGCAATGGGCTCAAACCCCGTGGATTAGTCGGCCAATGAGTCGGAAATCACGGTTACCAAAAAAAAAAAAAAAAAAAAAAAAAAGAGCATTTGTCTAGCAAGCTTACTATGTGATTCTAATTTTGCTTTTTCAAATTATCCCTTTGAAACACACCCATAGCTTTAACTTTTACTGCAAAAAAAAAAAAAACATATCACTTTAAATGGAATACTGAGAATGGAAATCGTTACAATTATTCTGTTATGCAGGAAATACTTAAATTTAAGCTAATTAATTAGACATTGCATGTCTGATGCAGAAACCTTTGTTCGAGCAGACGGGGCCTTCATTCCATTTGCAGATGACTTTAATGTGTCAGAAGTGACTACATCTGTTAGAGGAATTGGTGAGATTGGTGACGTCAAAGTCATAGATTTGCAGTCTCGGGTCAGCAGTGTAGTTGGTCAACAAGTAGCAAAAGTTGGAAGAAGTTCTGGATTGACCACAGGGACCATAATGGCGTACGCCTTAGAATACAATGATGCAAAAGGAATTTGCTTTCTTACCGACTTTTTAGTGATAGGAGAGAATCAAAAAACTTTTGATCTTGAAGGCGATAGCGGAAGTCTCATAATATTAACAGGACAAAATGGCGAGAAACCAAGGCCTATTGGAATCATCTGGGGTGGTACTGCCAATCGAGGTCGACTGAAACTCAAAGTTGGTCAACCTACAGAGAACTGGACTAGCGGGGTCGATCTTGGTCGCCTTCTAGACGTTCTTGAACTTGATTTGATCACAACCAATGAAACTCTTCAAGGTTTGTGCTATACACAGAATCTGTGCACGACCTTTCTTTTTTTCTTCTTTTTGGGGTAAAGATGCCCTTTGTTTTTTCTTAGATATAAGTTGATTGTAAGTGTCCGTAGGCTATTTCAACTTAAAAAAATTTGAAGTGTGTTTTTAAGGGAAATTTATTAACTTCTGGATTGTGGGTAACTACTAGTAACGGAGCTAGAGAGTCTTTGGTTACTACGGTGGCCCACCAACCAAGAGGTTGTGGGTAAGTCCCAACAGGGACAAGTGTTTATGGTGGCTCACCAACCAAGAGGTGGTGGGTCGAAGGCCCAACAGGGGTATTTTCCTTCGGAAAACGTGAATCTTCAGTGTTCGGTTAAAAAAACTCTTAAACTTATGATTTTAGACAGTGTATACATTTCTGTTTACCAACTGTTTTTTTATTGTGGGTGGCCGTCATATCATCAACAGTAGTAACAGAAGTATTAAATCTTTTGCATTGGGATTAAATTTATAGTACGTATAATTTATGATTTTAAACAAAATTTTGAACACTTGTATTAACTGACTATTGATATCCTAATCTCCTCGTCCATGTTTTTCCCCTAATACAGTTGCACTTCGAGAACAAAGGAATGTGTCAGTATCAGCAGCAACAGCAGGGATCCATTCTACTATTGGTGAATCATCTTCTCATGCATGTATACCAGCAGATAGAATGGAAGAGAGCCATGAGCCACTTGATTTAAATGTCCAGAGTGCCCCTCCAGAAGGCGATTTTGTGATTAAGGAGTTCCATAGTGAACGTGGTACTGAAGCAGCTCCGAACATTGAACATCAGTTCTTATCAGCTTTCACTTCACATCAAACCGAGACCTTTGAAGACCCAAATTTGCAGATGCACTCGCCATCTAGAAAAAACTCTGATGAAGAAATTTGTATCAGTTTGCAGTTGGGTGAACCAGGACCAAAAAGAAGAAAGCAATCTGGTGATGAAAACTCCATATGATCAACTATATCTATTTTCTGGAAGGCATAAGTATCTCTAAGTTTTGTATTCATTTTGTCTCATTGGTTTATATATTTCAGCCCCGGCATGATTTGGCTGCTAAGGTTGCCTACCAGTCCACTGTTCAGATCATAGAGTTCCCTAGATAAAACAATGACTAAAATGGTCAGAAATATGTACATTTTTAGTCATGTGTTGTCCAGAACCTATTGTATTGCACGTAGTCGATGATAAATAAATAAATAATATATCGTTGCTTATGTCAAGTATCAAGTGGTTTTCAAGTACTTTGGCAAGATACCAATTAGTCTTTCACAAATATGATGTGCACCAATGTGCCTCAAAAAGTGTAATGTGGAAAAAATGGCGCGAGATCAATCACTCAGCCGGTTCACAACTTTTTAAGCTTCCTTGTTACGGGTCAAAACGAGGACCTAGAGTGGTCAAATGAGACTAAACATGTGTCAAATGAACAAATGAGTTACGGGTCAAAACCACAAGAAAGAGATCTGCAAAAACGAGAGTTCATGAACAAAATCCGTTATACCCGACAAAGCATGATGGCGATTATTTGGTTTATTAAAGGATTAAAAACAGAGCTTAAGTTATGCAAAAAGATATCACGCAAAGCCGTATAGAATTTGGCGAAAAATGTTAATGACTCATGAAAAAATGAATGATAAGAAATTAGACGAAACATGATGTTTCAACGATGAATTTGGTAGATATATCTCACTGGACAAAAAGGAAGAGATATATACACCATTTTTATTTATACATTGATAACCTTTTACACTGTTTCTTGAGTTAATATTTGAAGAAATAAAAAGGAAAAAGTTTTTTTTAGAACGGTAAATGTTTGTGGTTAGTGGGTCGAGTCGTGCAATAACATTCAAGCGGCAGAATATTTTTTTCGAACTTTCGTCTAGTTATGTTAAACTGTTTTAAGAAATATTAAGGAATTGAAAAAGATAATGAAAAGAATTTTCGTTAAAAAACTAGCGGGGTATCCACGCGATGTGGCGGGGTACCATGTAAGTAAATTTTCTTGCGAGTAAATGTTATTCGGTTATTCGTCTTTCATAACAATAACTTATGAATGATAATAGCTTTCACCTAAAAACATGTCTCAAAAACGTAATTTTGATATAGGGATCTTATTGCTTGTGGGGTATATCACTACAAGAAAAAAGACCTTTAGTCACCGATTTTTTTGTGACCACTTAATATTTGGTCTCTATTATGCTCGCTTAGTCACCAATTTACTAATGGTCACTGCATTATGGTCATTCTCATAAATTTAGTGATGGTTTAAAAATTGTGGTCATTAAGTTGTCACAAATGACAACTATTAGTGACCACAAAATAATGCATATTGAGTTTCAAGATTAGAGACAAGATTAATGGTCATTACTTTAGTATATGCTATTGGCAAGGGTTTGAGAGAATAAATATCAAGTGGTCACTATGTTTCTAAGTTAAAGACTAAGGTTCGTGGTCACTAATTTATTAAATATTAAAATAAAAAATGTTAATCATAAAAACCCTAACCCCTAAAATTAAAGACAAAATATAAGTGGTCACTATGTTACCAAGTTTGAGACCAACGTTGATGGTCCTTATGTTACGAAGTTAGAGACCAACATCGGTGGTCACTGTGTTAATAAGTTAGAGGCCAAGATTGGTAGTTACTAACCTATATCACTAATTTATTAAATATGAAAATAAAAGATAATAATCATACAGACCCTAATCCTTAAACGTAAAACCCTAACCCCTTATTTTAAAGACAAAATATGAATGATCACTATGTTTTCAAGTTAGAGACCAATATTGATGGTCTCTAAGTTTTCAGGTTTGAGACCAACTTCGGTGGTCACTAATTTAAAAAATAATAGTTAAATTCCAAAATTTACCCAACCTTATATATGAGAATTTTAGCATTGTTAAAAAAATTTCAAAGGATAAATAACTAATAAAAATGGCCCTACACATGTACGAAAATTTTAAGTTATACATTTAAACTTGCACAATTTATAAACCAACTAAAAGATGATAATAAATCAATAATTTATGTTTAACATTATATTAAATTTACTTTTAGAATGAAATAACGAAAAACAAATCAAATATACATATAAAATACAACATTTACATCTACAAATTTTTTACAAAATAATACAAACTTTACAACTTTACAAAAACTTTACAAAACTATTAATTTAAAATAAGACACACACACCTCCAAAATAACAAACTTCTTTTTTCCAAACTAATGGATCTCACAAAAAAGGATCTCACAAAAGGGATCACAATGCACCATTCAAAATAACGGATCCCAAAATAACGTCATTCACCATAATCGCTCTGTGCGGTTCGTCTTGATTCAGCATAATCGCACCATTACTGGCTTTTAGCTTTTAAGGTTCGTCTCGATTCATTAGTATAAGCTTATATGCGGTTATGTTTAAGCTTAGTTAGTCATTAGTATAAGCTTATATGTGGTTATGTTTAAGCTTAGTTATTCATTAGTATAAGCTTATATGCGGTTATGTTTAAGCTTAGTTATTCATTAGTATAAGCCTATATGCGGTTTTGGCTTTTGATTCAGCACGCCAAGTGTTCGATGAAATGTTCGATCACAAAATGAATTTGTATTTGACGTTTTGTATTTTGTTGCTCTTCGCTCAGTTTCCTTTCTGTTGTTTCTGTTTACGATTGTTTTATTAATATGTAAGATATAGATTAGTGATTGCGATATCGAATTGTTTATATTTATGTTTGTTAGTTCATAATAGTGATTGCGATTGCGATTGATCTCTTTGGAATTAGTTACTGTAGTATTTTGTTTAGTGAGATTGTTCATTTAGTGAACAACTAAACGACTAGGGCAGAACGCGATATATATCCATTGAATGCCATGTGATTTACATATCACAGTTTGGTCACTAATTTATTGAATATTAAAATAAAAAATGTTAATCATAAATAAGTTTATAAACATATAGTCCTTTAAGTGTATTGAAGGGACTTATAAATCAAGTTGCAAGTATCTCAACCATAGTTAAATAAGCTAATAGTATTACAACAGAGATCATGCACATGATAAAGATATAGTATTTTAACTATAATGATTAAAAAACTATATTGTTTCAAATTACCTATATTGGAAGACTTCACGTGTGACTAGGCATGTCCATTTTTACAAATGTGACCAGGAGTTGCACTCTCCTGGTTGATTTGGAATATGGAGGTTGGTTGGTTTGACTGCTACATTTGCCTCTCCATTTATAAGTTATAACTCAGTAAGCTAGATCTTTCCTAATCTAACGCTTCCTAGTGTTTTAAGTAACCTGGTTTACAACAGTTATCAAGAAACTACTTAAAAAGATTCACCAATCACGTGGTTGTTGAGACAAAAGTCCTTGTGGTTCACGGAAACCCCATTGGTTCTGCTCATGACTGTAAGTATGTTTCCATTTATTGAAGCAGAAATTCTCCAATTGCACAATGAAATGCCTTTATAGATAGCTAACATGGGTGCTACATTAAGATAAATCAAACGAGTCATACCAAAGGGCTTCTGCTCTATTTGATTATAGCGTTCCTCTAAGTGTTGATTTATATAAAGTAGCCTGTAATTTATGTTATTGTTTGATGGAACATAAATTGACTATTCGAAATATTTTTTACTACTTTTTCTGCAGCAAATGAAATCTTGTATTCGAGGTCTTATAACTAATTTGGCACAACTACGTGATATGCCTACACAGTTTATTCAAATGTATTGCCGCATCGCTTCTCATAAATTCTTATTTTGTGATCCTAATAGACGAGGTTTGTTTTTCGTTATTCAATTTATTTTTATGGTTCCACTTTGCGTATAATTATTTTTTGTTTACGCATTTAATTTTGCTTCACCTTTGCTAGTTTTGATATTTGTGATATTCTACAGTAGTTATCTGTTTACGTCGGTGTTTTTCTACAATCCTCACAATGCATTTCTTTTATCAGTCGTTTATAGATCCTCCAAAAGTCGTATTGGTTGCAATGATCTTGCATGCATTGTCAAATGGGATCATGATATTTGTTTATTGCTCTTAGAGTTAAGTTCTAATCATAAATTACTAATGTTTAGAGAAATCATGTATAAAGAAGGTGGTGCTTAGCAACTGTCTTCAAGAACTAATGGAACTACATCAAGTATCTTTTCCGCTATACACATCTGTTAGCATTAGCCGTATACATCACATATTATCCTTTTTAGAGTTCTAAAGCACAAGCCCTTTAACAGGCTGAAAACTAGTTTTCCCTGACATCTAGCGTATATGTGGTGAGCATTAATAGTCTGTAACTTATGTGCCTGTGATATGCATATATACCTTTTTCTTGTATAGTGACCATATTTTTTGTCCTGGAACTTATTGTATTATCAGTACATAAAAACTAAGCCACTGATACTTTGTTACAGATGTGCTCCTTGCGCTTGATAAAGATATGAATATGTTACTCTAAGCAAGTAGGAACTTCGAGAATATGTAGATTGGAACACTCACAGATATATCTATGAGAGGGGTAAGAACTGACTTCCATCAATTACGTTATTTGCTTTGCTGGATTAAAATATGTTTTGAACTCGAATGGTAAATTTTATGTCAAAACTCAAAACCAAAATTATTTTAATTACATGTAAAAGAAAACTATATTGGATAATAAAACTCGTTTTAGATATAAAAAAAAATTTACAACAATTTTTATGTAGTAAATTCTTACTATAGCATCAAATTTATATACACACCTACAAGTTCTTAATATTTATCATACAGTTACATATTAGATTATCTTATGCATATTTCATCTGCAGTGTGGTACTTTCTTAGTAACTGTGTAATTTGATTTCTAAAATGCTCTTTTTTTTTGTTTTCTTGTAGCTTTTGATGGGCATTTGCGTCGTAGCAAGTCTGGAAATGCTAATGCTCGGGAAATGGATTTTGAGAGCTTCCTTGACTTTGTTCTAGCACTAGAGAACAAAGACAGTCCAGAGGGTATAACATATCTATTCAAATGTCTAGATCTTAACGGAAGGGGCTTCCTCACAAGAGCTGATATTCACACTTTTCAGGTAACATTTGCTAATATTCATACACATATAGATAGTCGACAAGGATTAAAAGTGGTTTGTACATATGAATGCAAGGAAAAAAGAAAAAAATATGATGGAGGAGATTTGTATAATGTGTTGTTTTGTTTGTAAATTATGATAATGAGGTGTTTTAATTGTATTATTAATTATGTTTTTATTAAATATAATTAAATGTTTTGTATATATTAAAGATATAAAGTTGTACATATGTATTAAAATATTGTATTATTTAAATTTGATTTTTTTAACTACATTAATACGTCATACATTATGTTATACATTATGTTATATTACTTAATTTTTTGACATTAAATAAATATAGGGTGTTTAATACTTTAATCTCTTTTATAAGATAGTATAATAAAAAATACTAGTAATAGTTTATATTAATATGCTTTTTTATAATATTAATTTACCGACGTTGCTTATAATAAAAAAACTAATTTGTTGAAAAATTACTTGTATAAAAAAGTACATAAGAATTCTTTTACTTATGTAAACTATAAGAAAATTTATATGGCAAGTGTAGGAAAGTTTAAATATAGAATTAAAAACTAGGAAAATTTAATGACAAGTGTAGGAAAGTTTAAATGCATAATTAAAAACTATTTGATTATAGGTTCGATCATCGAGTCATGGATTCGACAATTGAATCACGGGTTCGACTACCATGTCATAGGTTCGACCACCTGGTCAACCTAATCGAGTCACCGAGTTACCGATTCGACCATCAAATCAATTGACATATCATTAATTATCTGCTGCTAAGCAATTTTCACCGCTATGTGGATAGTTGTCTAGTAACAACTAAAGATTGTACTTTTGATTTGAACATTATTTATCATTATTTTATTTTATTTTTTTTATTTTAGAGTAAATTACATGTAGTCTACGTTGACCAACACGGTATAATGCACCACTCGTTTTTAAGTGAGAAACGTTATGTAGCGTTGGTCCTTTACTTTAAAATGGCACACTAACTCTCGTTATATGACAACATGTAAAGGTATTTTGATCCTTTTGCCCCTTCTTGTTACCATCACCTTCCTCCAACGTCATCTTTAACCCCACTCTCATGTTTTTTCAATTTACCGTTCTCTCTATACTAAAATACTTACATCAAAATTACCATTATGATTTCACATCCTCAAAATTTTAAAAACAAAATGACAACAATCTCATCATAAACAATTCATATTTATAAACTCAAAATTACAACAATAAACCAAGATCTAAAAGAAAATATAAAATACCAAAACACAAAGCTACTTTAAAATTTGCACCATATAAACAACCCTTAGATGTTCAGTGAAAAGTTATACGATTAAAACATAATGATATAAAGAATCTTTAATTGCTATATGTATTTTTTGTACATACTGATATAAATCAACATTTGTTGATACAAAAGTTGGATAATCCTAACTTGACTCGAATTAAGATTAATTCGGGTGCTTGGGCTCCAACTCCTGCACCAAGTGAACTTCGGTTTAGGATCCTTCACACTAAAGTAGCACGTTGTTAGGCTTACCATGGGAATGTATCCCAGAATTGTACTCCGGTGTGAGAGTAAGTAATCGGTTTAGGGTTAGTAATTGGATGAGATGTGAGATTGTGAAGAATACAATACCTTTGTGGAACCCTTGGGGGTTCCTTATATAGGCGGTAAAACCCTAGTGGGCCTTTACCGGAACTGTGGCCCCAAGTAAAGGATAAGTACCATAATTAGCTTGATTGTTATCTTCTAATTATGGTTAGTGTATATCCTATACTTTAGGGTAAATCACAATCCTAATTGGGTTGTGATTCTGTCTAACCCTGTACCGGCTGTGCTGGGCCGTGGGTCACACATAACCTATGCGGACACTGTTCATTCGAAGCCCATAAGCTCAAATAACATTAATCCAACCCATTTGTGATGGGCTGGATACGGGTAGTACCCGTGAGCCGGGTTCTTGACCCGGTTGGGGACTATACGTCATCATGTCCCTTAGTCTAGTTGTTACAGCTGTAGGCGTAACCTCTAGACTAACCTATGTCCCATACGTTGTCTTTACGAAAATAGCCATACCATAAAAGCTGTCGACCAGGACAATATTAATGATGGCATTAATGGTAGTCAAGGTAAGGATGACTGTTCAGATGTTTCTCCGCAAAAGTACACCCAGGTGGGCCTACCCTTGAGACACATAAAAAGCTGTTAACAGGTGAACCGTGGGTCCTTCAGAAGTTTCAACTGTGTCAGTAATCCCATCTGTTTGGATGGGCGTAGTGGATTACACGTGGCAATCATCCAGCCAGCCTCGTAAACCGAGGCAACCCTATAAATAACCATGTGTGTGATTGTACACACACACAGTTCACACTCTTCTTCCACCATTGTTACAATCTTCTTCCTCCTTCTACATTCATTTCACGGATATCCGTATTACCAGGTTAGATCATCATGCCCTTCTCCATATTTTGATAAATCATGGTGAAAGATAACCCCACTATCACGACCGTACTCAATGTATTATCTCCGGAGAAATTTATGGATTTCTGTTCTGATTATTTTATCCCTAAAAGCATACACCCCACCTATCCGGGTGATGGTGAAGCTATCACGGACGCTCCGGCTGGGAAAATAGGTGTATACACACGCCTATTTGACTCGGCCAACTACCGTATTCCTTTGTCTAGGTTTCTTATAGATATCCTGACATATTATGACTTCCACATAACCCAACTGCATTGTATAGGGGCATGTAAGATCAATCAATTTGAGATCACATGTTATACATGTGATGTAGCCCCCACCGTAAGTCTTTTTAGGGTCTTCTATATACCACAAATGGTCAATGGCTGGTTATCGTTTAAAAACGCCCGGGCAATACGCCCATGTGCTATAACAAGGCCTTAGACTCTCTAAAAAACTGGTACGACCATTACTTCTTTGTAGATGATAAGGTATTCCCTACCCGGTTTGTATTAAAAACCGCAGTCCAAGTAGATTATCCACCCCCAAAAAACACATACAGTAGTAGGGATGTAATGACATTAGATACCCACCGCACATACTTCCATAGAGGTCTGCCAGAGAATTTTCTGTGCTTGGTAGGCATCAGCTGCAACTACTTTGGTAGGGAGGACAGATATCCCATCTTTTTGAACGACCGTAGATAGGGTGGGTATTTTTATTTTCAAAATACACGTATAACATGCTTTCTACCAAACTAACACATTGTATGCATAATAAGTGTCCTCATTTAATAAATTGTTATCACTTTTATTTCCTATAAAGTTTTTATCTTTCCGTCGTAGAAATAATAGTATATCTTAATAAAGGCCAAGATGGGTTATTAATGAAAAGAATGTAACTTTATGCTTTGAAACTATGCATTGCATGGGGTCATTGCAATGGTCAAGTATAGGGGATTTAATAAGTGTGTAAACACTTATCCTTTTGCCATTAAAATCAAGGAAAAACAAGACCTAATCATGTGTTTAATGTCGTAAAAGTCGGAATTACGCGTGGTTTTGTGTTTTTGTGTTAAAATAGGTACTAATGATCAAAAGCAGAGAAAACACGGGATTTCACGGTCAAATGTTGAAGAAAAGTCCAAAAAGAAACGAAGACGAAGTCAAAGACCAAAAGTGTGCCCAAGTTTACGTAAACCGACACGACTTTAGAGGAAAGATCATGAAAGCTCAAATCAAGCTCGTTTTTAGCGAATTTAATCGTTTGGAAGATGTTTAAGTCTTGTGGGACCCACATTGGATAAATGGGCTCAAAAGCCCATTTAAGGATTTAAAAGTATTTATTTTTGGGACAAAGCCCAATTTCATGGACCATTAAAACGTGGGACGGTTAGAAGCATTTGGGCCACAAGCCAATTAGATTCAATGGACGAAAATTGGGCCAAGCCCAAGTTATTTACATAAAATGAAACGCAAGTTGTTTGCCCAGTCAAATCTTTCCCCTACTCACCACAATAAATAAAATGTTTATTACCCAGTCAAAGGTCAAGTTTCTGGTCAACCTACACAACTTAACATCACACGTGTTTCCCCACTCTGACATTTAATAAATAAAACGGTTTTTACCTCACCCCCACCCCTTTATTAATTTTCGATACATCCTAAGAAATCCCATTTACTGCTTTTTTTACTTCTCTCCCCAACACACCTCCACCATTTTTACCCTATCTACATAAACCCTAATTTCCATGATCAAAAATTACCCACTAAATCATGGGGCTTTTACCCTCATGAATTAATTCCTACAAATCCACTTAAAACCCCTATGTTTTTCGGATCAAACACCACCTGTGGTCCTCCTCATGACATGGCCAAACCCTTTATTTTTATTGGATTAAAACATCACACATGCCACCTTGGCAATCCATGACTCAAGAATTGATCTCAGCCGCAAGATTAAGCAAACAAGAAGAAAGAGAAAAGAGAATGAAGATTGAAGGGCTATGATTTTACACCGTGGGCACGAAGGCATTAGGGGTTGCCTATAAAACCCCTCACATCATGTAATTAGGGGAGTTCTATTTTATTTTTCAGTTTTTTTAGTTAATGTAGGAGTAGATTAAAATAGTTTTAATTTTCTGAAAATTAGAATAGGTTTATTGTATTTTTAAATTTCTAGTTTATGTAATATTGTTTTAAGATTAATGAAAAGTTTAGTTTTATTTAATTTCGTCTCATTTAAATTTCTTGAATCTGTTTATTTTAATTTAGTTACTGTTCGTATGAAATCAATATAAAAAAAAGAAAAAGAAAAAATAAAAATAATTTGTCCGAGAGCTACTGTTAAGGTTCGGTTGGTTCGAGATGTGTTGATTCGAAGATGGTGTTGTTGATTCTGTGACAAAGGGGGTTCAGCGCCCACCCTTCGGCTCAACGGATTCATCAATCGGGTTTTAATCTTCTTTTTAGATTATTGTTATGTTTTAGTTTGATTAAATTTGCTTAAGTTTATTTGGTTTAATGTTTGAGTAGTATTACTTTTTTTGCTGCTGCTATTGTTTGGTTTTCAGATTGTTTAGGATCTGCTTATTTATTTGTTATATTTCGTTTGGTATATGCTAGTTTTAAATATGCTTATGGTATTTGAGTTTATTTGGATTGCGATTGGATTTGCTTTAGGTTTATTTAAATTTGATACAACTGTTTAGCTGTTGATTGTTTGGATTTTAGTTTGGTTTTTCATTTATTTAATTTTAAGTAGCTATTATCTAGTCTATGTTTGGATTATTGCTTATTTGGAATTTGGCATATTTGATTGTTTTAATCTATAGTAGTGTCTGCTTGTTTTTTTCCTATCTGAATGTTTAAGATCTGCTTATAGGTTTAGTTAGTTTAGCATTATCTGCTTGTTTGGCTTATTTGGTTATTGGGTTGCTTATAGGTTTTTATTGAATGCTTTATTGGCTTATTGACTTTTATCAGCTTTTTCTTTGCTGTTTGGCTTATTTGGTTTAGTCTCTTTTTTCTTAGCTTATTGTTTTCCTGTGCTTATTTTGTTTGTTTCTTTTTCGTCTGCTTAACTGATTCCTGCTTATTTGCCTTATTTCATTGCTGTTTACTTTTGTGCTTATGACTAATAGATCCAATTAATCTATTAGTCTAACTTTCCAAAAAAAAAAAATAATTAGCATAATCTGTCCCTCCAGGGACTCGAACCCTGGACCTCCTGTCCAGGCGCCAAACACCACAACCAACTGAGCTAGACGTATTCTTGTGTTTGTCTTTGAAATATTCCATTAATATAGGTTCATTATTAGATTGGCAGATTTCTTTAATAAGTTTTAATTCAAGTTTTAGTATATTTTAATTTTAATTAAAAGTTTTATTTCAAATTTCTTTTTATTCAGTTTTTATAAAATATAAAAAGACAAAATATATTTTAATTTTTAATTTCTTTTAAAATTAGTTTAAATTTTATTAGTTTTAAAATTAGTTTTATTAAGTTTTCATTTAAAAGTTTTTAAAAAGCATCTTTCATTTAATTAGATCTAAAAAATTTTAGTTTTCAAATAGTTTATTTTTTTAATTAAGTTTTATTTTAAAATATTTTCTTTTAAAGTTTTTAAAAGTTTTGGGTTCATTTTTTAAAATTAGTTTTAATAGTGTTCAAGTTTTAAAAATAGTTTTATTAAAATTAGTTTAAAATAGATTTATTTAAATTAGATTAAAAGTTTTTGATAAATAGATTTTAATTATATAATAGTTTTAGTTTAAAATACCACCAAAAATAGATTTTACCAAAAACAAAGTTAAGTCGTAACGTTAATTGGAAATCAATTCGGGTGAGTCGAGGAAAAACGAACATTAAGTGCACCAAAAAAGGATTAAAAATCCTAGTTTCAATGCACGTGTCCGCAGAGATGAGGCTATTCGGTCTTTTACGCCAAGGAGACCCTAAAAAGGTCGTCGAAGGCTCTCGACCATTACGCCAGGACGAGCCACCTCTACTTGTTGCTACCCAAAACTTGACCGTCCCACTAGAAGAAGTACAAGAACCACATTCCGAAGCGGGGAATAAAAGGCTTGAGAAGTCACCACTGGACGTTTCCAATGAAGACGGTGGTGAGCCATTACTGGAGGATGCCACCGGCACGGCCCAAAACACCACTACCCATAAACAAGAAAACCAAGGTGACAACTTGGAAAACTTGTCCGAGGATGTCAACCGTATGTTCTAAGACGATGATGAGGAGGTGGCCAACGAGACAGGTATCTCCGTGCAGCCTAAACCCACCCCAAGGAAGCAAAAATCGACAAGGAAATTTGTGAAAGACGTGGAAGTAGAGGCGGGGTCCTTTAACGCACCTGTCAAGAGACTGCGCAAAGACCACCCCCAATACCAAGAAGGTAGTAGCACCACCGCGCCTCAAATCAACCCCCTACGACCTCCTGCCGTAACAGAAGAGCAGGTTGATACGACGGTGTGGAATGCTACGCCAGTGAGCGCCGTAGCCCCCACCAATACTGCTCCCGTAAAAACATCAACGTAAGTGATAGACAACCACCTTCTTTATTGTTTAATTTCTTAGTAAAATCCTGAATAAACTTATAAGTTCATTAAATAACAGGGTGGAACCTACGGTCGTACCGCACAAGGAAGGCACCAGCAAACAAACTCCGTCCGTGATGCGAGATACTCCCTTGACCCCTCTTCCATCCTTCACAGAGCCACGGTCGGAGGGACCAACTCCACGCCTCGCCCCCAATGAAATTTATCCGAGTTCACGAGGCTGGAGTCAGAGGAAGAATGCAAGGAGTTCATGGACCACTTGACTCCGCCCAGCCTGGCTCAAGATTTGAATGAGATCACTCATGCCACCCTCCTAGAGCAGTTCAATATGGCAACTGCGCACCAATTGACCATTGGCACAACCATACGACACCGCTTTGAGGGCGCATTGAGTCACATAAAGAGCTCAGATAGGAAAATTGCTCGTAGGGAGAAAATGGTTGAAGATCATGAGCAGACTATATCCACCTTGCGAGCAGATTTTTCCGTGGCCGAAGCGACCATAAAGGAGCAGGTGAACCATGCCGCCACTCGTGAAGACATAATTGTTGAGCTAGAGGCCGAGGCCCAATCCTTGCGTGAGAAGGTACGCCCAATCCTATGCAACCCTGGTCTTATATCTCAATATTGCAAAATAACAATTAATCTTTATCAACAGGTAGCAGCCGCAGAGGCGACGACCCAGTCGATGGCCAAGGAGATGGTTACCATCTCCAAGGAGCACGACGACCTGCGCGTAGCTGTCAAAGGTGAGGAACAGCTGGCCTCAGCCTTTGTGGATTACAGGGTTGAGCATGAGAAAGTCGTGGAGGATCGGCTAGGGGAGATGGACACGCGACTGGATGCCATGGCTGTGGACTTTGATGAAGAGTTATATCGCCATATGCTCACAGCTATCGCATGTCGTAGATGGGTAATGTAGTGTTTTTGTATATTTACTTTTAGGAAAATGCAAATAACAAGCGGAAAATATTAATCGACACGATTTAGGAAAACCGTCAAGACAAAAATTCCGAGTTCGTTCTCGAAGGAGGTGTGTGAATTAAGTGTCAATTATATAAAATCAAAGTTTGGATTAGTGTCGTTTTTGGTTTGGAAGAGAGAAAATTAAAGACGAGCTACGACTACGATTACACTACGACGTAATGACGTAAAACGCGAACGTAAATACGTAAAACGCGACAAAATTTAAAAATTAAACCTAAAAACTAATTAAAAATCAAAACTAAGTTTAAAATAATATAAATAAGAATAAAAATTCAATAAATAAATCTTAAAACCTTTTATTAATTAAATATATAATTTTTAATGCTAATTAAAGCCCTAAAATTAAATATAATTAAGAAAAAGCCCAAAATACTATTTTATTAAACTAATAACTCACTTATATTATATAAACACTAAAAGAGTATTTTTCCTAAATTTTAAAAACTATTTTTCTATTTTTAAATGCTAAAAACAATTTTTAAACTAAAATAACGATTAAAAATAATAAAATAATGCTAAAACTAATTTTACTTTTTGAAAAACCCTAAATTATATTACTGAATAGTAGAAAAATGAAAAAGTTTGAAAAAAGAATTTTTGTCACTAAAGGACAAAACAATTTTAATTAAAAACTATTTAAACTAAAATTAAATCTAAAAAATAATTAAAAAGAGTGAACAGTAAAACTTTTTAAACTAAAAATCTTAAAATATTTTTCTGAATCTAAGAAAGTTTTTAAAACTGAAAAATATAAACTTTTTGCACTAAAAGGCAAAAACCAGATTAATTAAAACTAATTTAAATAGAATTAAATCTAAAAAATAGCAAATGAACAGTAAAATAAAAGAAAACTTAATGAAATTTTTAAAATAATAAAACAAAGCAGGGAAAATTGGAATAACTAAAAACACTTAAAATTGCTCACTAAAGACAAAAAAAAAAGAAATCTGAAAGTGACACCTAGGGTCTGTTTGTGCAGTAGTGCCAGTAGTGGCAAAAACAATACTAGCAGTGGGAACTTTGTTCCCACTGACCTTAACAGAAAAATGGATTTGGGCAACTTTTTGCTTGTAACTTCTTTGTTACTGGGTTTTACTGGATACCAAAGGCACCCCCACAACCAGTTGGGTTGTGGGGAGTCAAGTAGACAATAAAAACAACAGATCTAATGCAAGAATTACACAAAAATGGCCAAAAAAGAATTGCTGATAAGGGGTATGCAGGTCTGATGAGACTTGTTGATCTATTTGGCCATGTGGTGAGTTTCAAAGGCTCAATACTAGTTCAAATTGACCACCAATCTATCACTAACTAATGTGAAACCCTAAATAATAATATGCTCTAACAAATACAAAGATTTGAGCAACAAATCACTAAAACAACTTGTTTTACTCTACTGATTTTTACTTAACTGATTTTTACTTAACTCTTAGAACCAAATATTGACTTAACCTAATGATACCCTATAGAGTGTGTCTAGGCAGTTTTTAAACCAAAAGTGTGTCAAGTTTTTGCCTTAAATCCCAATCCCAAACACACACCTTAATATTCAGCAACCAAAAATTTTACAAAGAAAATTAAACAAGAACACTTAAAATCAGATTAATATCTACTAAACAAGAATGAAAAGCCTAAATAAGCATGCATCAATACTTAAACAAGCATTTAAACAACAAAAAAAAGAATCACTTAGGTAGTTCACTCAAACTAACATATACACATCAAAACTTTTTAAAATCCAAAGAAGGTTCAAGCCTAACCTAGCTGATGCCTTTTCCTTGTTGATTTTATGAGCTTGTGTGAATGTATAGGTGTGTAGAGAGCCCTGTTGTGGTCTACAGTAGACCAAGGGTACCAATGTCATCAAAACGAAAAAAAACTGATAGAAAATGAATGGATTGAGGGGGCTTGTTTCTCCTTTGTTTCCTGCACACAACAACAAACCAAGAGACCACTTCAAGCTCACATAAGAGGTCAATAAGCTGTTGTCAGGCAGCTTATTGGATAGCTTATGTGAGCAATAAGAGGTTAAGATAAATAACCTGATTTTTGATAAAGATCTTAAAAAAACACAAGCTTTTTGAAAACCAAACTTGGATCTAACAGAAACTTAACAAAAGTTTAAAAACCAATCAATAAGCCACTTTCACTTGATCTTGATTTTGGCTTAAAACTTTTTGAAAAACTTTGTCAAGAAAAAACTTCAAGAAACGGATTTTCTGAAAATGATTTGTAAAATGAAAACTTCTTAAAAACCTTGACTAAACTTGCAATAAAAGTAACTAATTACACTAAAAAGAGTTGATAAAATGGAACACAGTATTTTTGCACAAATTTAAAACTTCAATTTCATTAATAAATTAAAGTTATACAAAAAAACTGGAACAAACTTATAAGAGGTACAAGCTACCTCTTATATACTACTGAAAGGAAAGTTCTAGGTTACATAAAACCCTAAATCATAAAAGTCCGAATTTGCCCCTCCTTGAGTTTAAATTTTTTTGGTGAACATGGGATGGCCAGCTGTTCTTGTTAATCTTGGACCGTTGATAGACTCCTTTGGACCAAGGAATTCCTTTGGAACGTTGATTCTTTGATAAATTCGTTTTTTTGCCATTTTTAGGGTAAGCAGGGAACATGGGGGACCCATATGTGGTCACGGCGAGAGGTTTTGAATGTGGGTTTGTGTTGAGAGAAAGCTTAATCAACATTCTGGATGAGTTTATCAAAAACCCCTTTGGTTTAGGGTTTTGATTAAGCTAGGGTTTATGGGGTTGGGGAAAGTTAAACATGGGCGTTTGATTATGTTTTGGGTTAATTATGTTTAAATTTTTTGTTTGCCTCCAAATTAATAACTGATTAGTTATAATTAGTGTGAGTGGAGGGTGACGTGTGATGTGTGGGTGAGGTGGTGTTGTATGATTGGTGGTGGAGGGTGAGGTGTCCAAATGGTTGGTTGGGATAACTTTGGTTGTCCTGGCAAAAACAGTCCCTTGATTTCCCTTTTGTATCCATATCAAGTTTGAAGCTGAAATACTCAATTCCCTTTATAAATAAACTTTTGTTTCTTCTAATTTGGCCACAAAAAGTTTATCAAAACTTGTTCCAAGGACTTTTAATGTATTTTGACCATTCTTCAAGGGCATATCTTGTACATTCTTGAAATATTAGGGACCCCAATGCAATAAATGAGATTTGCAAGGGTATAATATGACAAGTCTTCAAAAGATGAGGGACCAATCTTGCCAAATCTTCAAACTTCAAGGTCTTGAATGGAAAATCATGATTCGGGTCTGGTTCTTTGTGCGGCTTTGTTTCTCGTGTTCGTTTTTGCTTCATTCTTGTGATATTTTGTTGATTTCACGATATCCGTACCTAAAATACACAATGAACAAACACAAGCATATTTTGGGGTATTTTGATGATATTTTAAGCGTTTTAAGCCCGATTTAGATGATGAGACTATGTATAAAAGTAGTCTCATCACTCCGCCATACTAAACCATTGTCGTGCCCTCACACAATGCTAGAATTAATTATCATAGCACTTCCAAAATTCATTTTATGATGACATTTATTGAAGACGTAAACTTAAATAAACTACTACACGTGTTTTAGACATAATGTATTGTTTTCATCACGATTAAGTGACTTTTAGGATCATAGAACAAGAACACGTGAATGCTTCGTTAGAAATAATTTCGTCGTCCTCGATTTTTACCCAATTCCATGCTAAGCGTGTAACGAGATCATTGTCATTACAAGTTAGCAACACAATCATATCTCATGAGTGTTAATTACGAACCTAGACTCCCTTATTCCTAATTGGTATCTATTATATTTTATTTTTGTCTTAATGATCACGATGATACATCATTGACTTATGCGTGAATAGAGATTAGGTCCAAAAATAGAGTCTCAACGGTGTAACCAAAATCATCGAATTAATAATTCACCCTAATAGACAACGATGTCAAAAAATTAAGTCAACAAGAAGGATCGATAAACACGGCTTTATAACAGTTTTGAACATGAGACTTGTTACCAAGACTTTTATACGCCCCCTAACGGATGGGCCTTATTATCATAGGTTTACCTCCATCTTTTATTCAACTCCGCCATGGAGCTTTTATTATGACTTCGGTCTTGCCTTGCCTTTTATTTAACCTCGCCATGAGGTGTTTATTATGGCCAAAGACGTATATCCTCACGCTAAAGCAAATTTTGGATCTATAAAGATTCAAAGATTAAGGCTTGATTCACTTTTAATTTGGGCATAGATTTTTCGGCCTCGTGAGCTTCAATTTTTTGCTTAATTTAGGTGAGCACTTGAAATCTTATTATTGGCTGAAGCTTTCGATTATTCGGGTTGCCAATACTTCAAAACCGTGACGCAGGCGATACCTTAATGTTTTCCCAATTTAATTACATGTAAGCTACTAAAATAAATTAGAAACCAACAATAGTGACTAAACCGCTATATCAATATTTATTAACAATTTTTATAAAAGCGTGGGGAGAATAAGCTAATAATTACTACATACGAGATCGTGAAAGATTACGAGACTTATAAATAACTCTATCATTTCTCGTCCTCATTTAAGAGACTTAGCCTAAAAATTTAAGGAATCGTAGCTAAGTGCTCACCAAGCACAGTCGAGTCAAAAATTACTCTTATTCTCACCATCAGAAAACATACATTCGTGTCTTAAACACTTATGAAAAACAAGAAAAAAATAAAATTTGGCCATTTTTAGCTTTATTTTGCAACAAAACGATAACAAAAAGATGAAAATTGGATTGCGTGATGAGTAAACAAGGTGAACTATCTACTCATCCCCCCCATACTAAAACTAAACATTGTCCTCAATGTTTCGAGTCTAGGGGTGAAAACACCCCCATACTAGAGACGAAGTCGAATGCTTAATCTCGAGCATGGAAAGGGTAAAACGAATAACCTAAAAGCTGTTTATGAATTATGCTAATAAGATAAACGTTATAACATAAAAGGATATCATCGAATATCGGAATATCCAAAGGTAATGATCGAAGCTCGAGTAATCCGTATAACGAACACGAGAGGCTTCAATGATGACGATGAACCTAATGAATCACAATCACAAACAACCACGAAACAAAGGTCGGAAGAGCACAAGTCCCCTCGTTACACTATTAGGAAAACGATAATATGTACAAGGATAAGCATGAGAATCCCCCACGAGGCACCTTGTTTTTGATAACCTAGTCAAAAGCTCGACTCAAATCCCCATAAATGTGATCATTTAGGGATAATCATGGTTTGGTCATTATTGGTGAGGCTTACATGATAAACAATGCCCAAAAGTACATGGAGTACTTTAAAAACCCGATCTACGTATACCGGGGTCAAAGATAGCGTCCTCATTTTCGGATGAAAGACGAAACAACGCCACTCCAACTAGAACCCAAAAGGGGTAGAAGAAAATAGATGAGAAGTAGAAAGGTGGGGAAATGGATAAAGCAAACTTATGAGCTACTCGAGGTAGACTCACACCAAGCAAATGAATAAGATTTCCATTTATTGCATCGGTGGAAGACCGAGATTTCCCTTTACAAGCAATTCTGGGATCGAATATCTCGTCCTCGATGGAGAAATGGGAGGGAACATAAGGGGCTTCCCCCACACTAAAACCACACACACCATCGTCAAAAGGAGTAGACGAGGTGGTAGCACTCATAAAACGCGGTGATGACGGAGTTAAACATGTAGAAAAATCTTTTAAATCATTTTTAAAATCCTTTCCTTTTTCATCGTTTAAAAACTCTTTATGAAAACCCGATTGAATTATGTCGAAAATATTTGGCGTTTCTAATTCAAAATTGGCCACGCTAAAAATCCTCACAGTTAAGTCGCGGTGAGGGGGTAGTGGATTGTATAAGTTCTCAAACATCGATCAACAAAGAACACCGCCCCCTCGGGGTCTACATATTCGTCATCTCATGAACGTCAATCTCATCGATTTCTTCATCAAAGATAGGCTTGTCAAACCAAGGTTTGTCATTCCCCTCCTTGAGTATCTTAGAAACTCTCTCGAAAAGATCACGATCAAGCACGAAACAATCATTCATTTGTGGGGATTGTTGATAAGTTAAATCCTCACGAATGTGGTAAACGTAATCTCATTTGAGGAGTTTTGATTAGGTAACTTGTTGGAAATACGTTTTTACGTATTTAGAAAGGATCGGTCACTCCAATGATATATTCAAGTATTGGGCTCGTGATCCAATATGTAAACAATATAGCCCATATAGCCCACATGTAGGGTGGGCTATATATACCCCCTCCTAGCATGTTAAGAGGGGTTGGTCATTATTCATTTCACACTTTTTAATTAATAAAACATCTCTTTCTCTCTCTACATCTCCTTTCCTCTCATTTCTCTCTCTAGTCCATATCAAGTTCTTTATCTCTCCCTCTCTCTCTTTAGATCTTAACAACACTTGTAACAATCATAAGAAATCGTGGACCTACAATTGGTATCAAGAGTTATGGTTGATTGATTGTTCTTGCGTTTGTTTTGATTGATTTTGATGGGTTTTGATTTAGTCAAGCTCAAATCTTGAAAATTTTTGTGATTTTATGGTTTAGATTGATATATAAATCTTTGAGTTAACTTATTTTAGAATAAATCACAAATTTTTTAGTGTTTTTTGGTTAAATTTTAAGTTTCGGTTTATTTTTAGTGGTGGATCTACTATCTCTGTATTTTTTTTAAGAATGTTTTTGGCATTTAGTGCTTTATCCGAATATATTTCTTCGGAAAAGGGTTTTAGTTTCCCGAAATTTTGGCATTATCCCGAACTTGTTGGTTTATTCCGAAGAACTTGTTTATTCCGAAGATGCCAATTTATCCGAAGAATTCACAACTTTATCCGAAGATGTTTCATATTCTGAATTAGTGCAATTTATCCGAAGAATTCTCAGTATCTCCAATTTTGTCCGAAAGTTTACATAAAGTCCACAGTATCCGAAAGTTTACTCTCGTCTCAATCAGTCTCGTCAAACACAACACAACCTGGATGGATTCACATCTGACTTGAATCTCAACCTTAACCAGACTCGAACCTAGATTCACACAACTTTCGAACCCAGACTCCAACACCCAACGACTAGAAAAATCCCAATACTACCTAAACCAAACTCCCATCAACAGACTCACGCCTCGACTAACAAAACTAGACTCATCTCATAATCAAGACTCCCACACACCCTCGACTCATATACAAACCAGATTTATCCGAAAAATCTGAAATTATCCGAAAAAGTTGATTTTTTCCGAAGATTGCTTGTTACCCGAAGATTCATTTTTATCCGAAGAAACGTTTTTATCCGAAGATAACTCTCTATCCGAAGAAAACTGTTTATCCGAAAAATAAGCTTTATCCGAAATAAAATGTTTATCCGAAGATTGTTGTTTATCTGAAGATACTATATTTATCCGAAAATACTTTATTTATCCGAAGATAATATATTTATCCGAAGATATTAAACTTTTCTGAAGATTATACATTTTTCCGAAGACTTTTTCTTTATCCACACTCTCTACTCCAACATCACAACCACACAGACTCATATACAACCCAGACTTAAACCTTTCATTAGACTCAAAATAAATAAATTATTAAATCATGATCTCAGAATAGATCTCCGTCACTTATTTCAAGATTCATCAACAATCTTTACAACCGAGACCTGTTCATCATTGATCGTGACCAACAAACTCAAATCGAAAAAACATCACATAAAACCTACCCGTGACCTTACTCAAAAGATCTTGAAGATTGAAACTCGCTGCATAAAGACCATTCGGTTTAGTTGGAGTTGCTTCATTATTTAGATTTCTGACTAGCATATGTGTTATTCGATTTCTAAGTAGATCAGACTGAGTGTTTGGTAGGAGTATCTGCTTTGGGAGCATCGAGAAAAAGAGAGGCGGATGCAACAACATATCCAAAAAAAAATTATATTCTCTTGTATGTGAGGCGGAGAAAACAAGATAACTAGAATTGATAGAAAAGAAGACTTTGTTCTCACTTCTTCATGGTGTTTTGAACAAAATCTCTTTTGATTTGTGCTTCGATGATTACATTTGCAAATGAATTCACGTGGGATCTTTTAAGGATTGATTAAAGACGAGATAAATATAGGAAATAGGACTAATTGTTTTTAGGATGGTGGCTGAGTGATTTAGATGAGAAGGGGGTGGAGGAAAAGATAAGTTGAGATTAGGGTTATACAACTGCCAACTAATTAGGGTATTGTCTTTTTATATGGGAAGATTAGGGCAGTGTTAGTAGTGGGCTCATTGGACTTGTACTCGGTGCAAAGTGTTCGTGAATATTCAAACATGGGCTGACATTTGCTAGTAGTTTATAACTTAAGCAAATTAGATGCTCAAATGTTTAAGATGTTGTGCTTGCAAATATAGGCCACTTTTTTGCATGAATTGGACATTTCACACGAGACTTTCTACAACAAATTCTTTTTCTCATTGTTGGTATGTTGGAACAAAGGGATGGATATATAATGCAATGCTAATAATTTAGTTTGATATTGGACCTTTCTCACAAGAAGGCGACGTTATATCATATTTTCCAATTTAGTGTAATATTTGACAACATTTGGTTGTACCAATATTATTCGTTTCTCGTTTTTGGTATGACGATTGAAGTCGGGTTTAATCGAGACAAGTGACGAGAAAACGTTTTATATTAAGGATTTAAGAATTTTTACGGGTTCTTCATTGGTTTGAAAAATCCCGAGAAATCAATTTCTCGATTTCTCCACGAATTATACTCTCTCATATTGTTCTTTCGACAACAAACACAATTTCTTTCCTTCCTTGCTCGATAGATCATTAATCCTTATCATTATCAAACTTTAATGGATTCGTTGAATTCGAAGTTTCAAGAGGGAGAATTGCATTAAATGCAAGACAACGATAGAGAAAGTGGTATCACTTCATTTCGACTACTTCAGTCTCATCTTGTGAACATTTCATGGCTTCAAGGAGGGAGCGAATTTGTGACACTCTTTGGTCAAGATCGTCATATATTCATGGAATCGATGCTCATCATCTTGAACCAACTAACAGAGCAACTCCACAATGAAGACTTTAATCACTCTGCATCGGTACTTGCATATAAGGCTCTTGTGACACACCTCACGCCTTTCCTCCAATTCAATATCGTCAAGTCTGAAAGTTCAGTGATTTGCCAGTCATTTCTTCGAGATACCGAGCTTCGAGATTTCCGTGGTACAATATTGAAACTCATGACATCGGTCTCATCTTCGATTTATGAAAGATCTCGACTTCAGCAAGCGTATGATAATGAAGTGCAAGAATCTACGATGCAAGAGGAAAATGGTCATACTATTGACGAGTTGGAGACTGCTAAAGATTGCAAGGACATGGAATCAACAGTTAAGCGTGATATCAGCAACACGTCAGGGAATGTTACGGACATCTCTTATGATGACACCATACCCGTTTACGACGAAGAGCCTATAAACATGGTACATTGTAATGTTGTATATGAGGTATATGCTGATGAAATGCCGCATATTGAGCATTCCGATCCTAATTATCACAAACATGGGATGGAAAAGAGTGATAGCGATACCATTTTTGATTCATCCGATGTGCGTCATAATGGGGGAGAAAGTGTTCAAAATGCTAATAATCATGATAATTGCCTTATGACTGTTTCATTAACTGCTTTTGATTCCAAGATTAAAGATCTCGAAACGATCGTAGCTCAACAATCAAAAGATCTTGAGGATGCCAAACTTGAATTTTTGAAGAAAACGAACAAATTTGAAACATATTTTGAAAAATTTGAAAAGTCAAACGTTGTTCTTGAATGAAAATTGGATCAAAAAGTTCTAGATTCTAATGCTGAAAAGGATAATCTTTTGAAACAAATTAAGTTGCTAGAATCTAAATTGGCATCTCAAGATAAATTACTCAAAGAGAATGAGACTCTAAAGGCTCAATTTCAGGAAAAGGTTTTTGCAATACCGGCTCTGAAAAACGAGTTGAGGAAAACTAAAGGAACTAGTGTGGACACTAAGCTTTAAAAACCATCAATCTTGGGAAAACCGCCTCAAATTCAGTCTGTTAGACAACCGACTGCATTTAGATCCGAGCGACCAAAATCCTCGAGACCGTGGTTTGCCTCCTCCCAAGTTGATATGGTTCATCTTTCTAGACCAATCACTAGACCAACTAGGGCCAATGTGACTAAAAAAGCTTTTGCAAGACCTCATCACATGATTGCCTCTAGTCTTCCTAGACATAGTCCAAAGAACACGTCTCGAACTAGTTCAAATCTCGTTCACCATAAATTTGGTCTAAGGGAAGCTATTCAAAAGACACAAATAAGAGATAGGAATTCTAAAACTAGTTAGATTCCTTCTAGATTACCCAACACTGCTAACCGTAGCATGTTATATCCTAGGAGCATCAATCAATCATCTAGGAATTCTAGATCTTACTCGGACATTAAATATGCTACTTGTAAAACATGTAGGAAATGTGTCTTTAAAGCCAATCATGATTCTTGTGTCAAGAAATTACCTCGACCAGACAATATCGATCCCCTTACTCTGAAATAGTTATTCAAAAACAAGATGGATGAGGAGCAAACGATCATTAGGAACAAGACTCGGTTAGTCGTGAGAGGTTATAAACAACAGGAGGGAATTGATTTCGCAGAATCATTTGGCCCGGTTGCTCGAATGGAAGCTATTAGGATTTTCTTGGCATACGCGGCACACAAATCATTCACTGTGTATCAAATGGACGTCAAGACGGCTTTCTTGCATGGGCCGTTAAAAGAAGATGTGTATGTATGTCAACCTGAAGGTTTCATCATTACCGAACATCCAAGCCATGTCTACAAGTTGAAAAAGGCAATTTATGGTTTGAAACAAGCACCGAGGGCATGGTACAACGAATTATCATCATTTATTCTACAAAATCACTTCAGCAAAGGAACCATTTATCCAACGTTGTTTATCAAGCACTATGGCAACGACATCTTGGTGGCTCGGGTCTATGTAGATGATATTATATTTGGTTCTACTAACCTAAAATATTCCATATTATTGGCCGACCTTATGAAAATTCGATTCGAAATGTCCATGATGGGGGAAATGACGTTCTTTCTTGGTCTCCAAGTTCACCAATCCCCCTGTGGTATTTTCATAAATCAGTCAAAGTATGTGCTTGAGATTCTAACGAAATTTGGCATGGAAAACTGTGATCCTATTGGTACTCCAATAGACACTAAATACAAGCTTGATTTGGATAAGAAAGGGACATTTGTAGATGCTACAAAATACCGAAGCATGATCGGGTACCTTATGTACTTAACCTCAAGCAGACCGGACATTATGCATGCTACTTGTTTATGTGCTCGGTACCAGGCGAAGCCAACCGAGAAGCACCTCAAGGAGGTTAAAAGGATCTTTCGTTATCTCCGGGGAACCACTAACATGGGTCTCTGGTATACAAAGGATTCTGGTTTTAATCTCACTGGTTTTTCAGATGTCGATCATGCAGGGTGTCATGATACATTCAAGAGCACTTCTGGTGGAGCACAATTCTTAGGCGAGAAACTAGTGAGATGTTCATCAAGAAAACAAGATTGTACGGCGTTGTCCACCGCGGAAGCAAAATATATGTCTCTATCCGTGTGTAGTGCTCAAGTCCTTTGGATGAGAACATAACTCACGGATTATGGATTTTACTTTAACAAAGTTCCTATTTATTGTGATTCACAATCAGCCATAGCCATATCCTGCAACCCGGTCCAACACTCGAAGACCAAGCACATAGCTGTCTGATTCCATTTCATAAAGGAGCATGTGGAAAAAGGAACGATCGAACTGTTCTTTGTCAAGACGGACTACCAACTAGCCGACATCTTCACCAAAGCTCTTTCTCAAGAAAGATTTGAATTCTTGGTTCATCGACTGGGTATGCGTAGTTTCACTCCAGATGAACTTGAACGTCTTGCACATTCACAGTAATCTTGTATATATCTATCAGAAAATCAAAATACAAAAATATAAAACCTATAAAAACAAAATAAAAAATGAGAAAATCTTTCATAAATACCAAAAATATTCTTCTTCGACATGTCTCTCAGCATCGATAATATGGACGTACTTAGACATGTCGCTCAATAACGACACGGGTACGTACATAAAGTTCGAATGAGAGTTCAAATGTGTTCAAAACATGTCTTTTCTATTTTCTTCTCATAATGGCTTATAGTCACATGTCAGACTATAACCCGGTCCCCAAAGAAAGGAAAGTCTTTGACTTATCCTCAACAACGAGAAATTAATTTTTCTCGGTCATGGGCTTATATCAAAACATTCAAAGTTTTAAGCTCATGAACATAAGGAAAATGTTCATTTATGTACATTATTCCTTAACAACGGGAAAGTAAGTTTTCTCAGGTTTTTGAGCATAATTTTTCAAAACATTTCAAAACTGTGTGCTCATATACTCCTCTAATTTTAATTAGAATTTCTTTTCGAGGGGGAGTACAAACTTTCATGCAACATTATTCTCTCCATGTTTCATCACTAGTTTCACAAAAATTTCAATGTCATGCAATTTTTGAGGGGGAGAATAGTGATTAAAATGTGGTATCTTGGATAAGATCTTTGATATAAGTGCCTTATCTTCCTAATATGTGCAAAAACCTTTCCTTTTATGATAAACATATGTAGGGGGAGCGTTTTGGTGATACAAAAAACCTTCAAGGTGTAAACACTGATTTCATCAACACCTTGATTGCTTTTTCAACAGGTTTTTCTGGTTACGATATCTATACCCTTAAACACATTAATTCAAGCCGGTATTGGTGTCAAAAGGTAGTTAGGTATTCGTCCTATGATCCAACCAGAACCGGAGGGATCTTCCCAGGGACAATCCATTAGAATTTAGATGTCCTTAGGAAAGATGAATTAGTTGAGTGTACGAGAAAAATGCCGACTAATGACTTAAGCTAGCACTGGAACAATAACAACAAGGTGCTAGTTATGACGTCTTGGTAAGCATTGAAGGGGTTGAAGAATGAAAAAGAAATTTAAGGATAAAGGGTGTAAAGAAAGAAGCCCTCCATACAACTTAGGCAGAAACCGGGTCAATACATCTATTATTAGAATCACTTTGATGATTTCTGATACTGAAGACAAAGCATCATGGACCCAGTGATTCAATGCACAACCCTTTCCAGCCTACTCAAGCTTCTCTCAAAAGAAGTTTGTTTTATTGTTAGAAATACGTTTTTACGTATATTAGAAGTATCGGTCGCTCCACAATAATATTTATGTTGTAATAGCTCGTAGTTAGAAAATAGTTGTTAGTTACTTATTAACTTAAGTAAGAACCGGTCCATGGGCTTGTCATGGACCGGCCCAAGCCCATGTTATGCTTGGAACTATAAATACCCCTTTCCACCATGGAAAGGGGTTGGTTGTTGTCATTTCTTTGTTTCCACTTAATAAAATTCACATAGTTTCTCTCACTTTCTCTCTCTAACTTTCTCTCTCTAGAAATCAACAAACCCCTTCATAGATTCATTGATTATCAATATTCTACATTTGGTATCAAGAGCTATGGGGTGATTTAAGGTAGTGATTTGTGTGGTTTTTTAGTTTTTGATTGTATTAGTGTTCTTTAAGAAAAATCATCTTGATTCTTGGTGTTTTTGGTGTTTTTGTGATTGGGATTAGTGGATAAGTATTAGTTGTTACTTATTTTAGTCGAAAGCACAAAACTTTTTGGGTTATTTGGTCAAAATCTGGGCTTAATCTTCATTTTTGGTGTTCGACTGTTCATCGGAACAAGTTACTGTTTATTCAGCAAAAGTTCCGGATCAAGGAGTTCCGGATCAAGGAGTTCCGGATCAAGAAGTTCCGGATCAAGGAGTTCCGGATCAAGGAGTTCCGAGTCAAGAAGTTCCGAATCAAGAAACTTCCGAACCAAGAAGTTCCGGATCAAGAAACTTCCGAACCAAGAAGTTCCGGATCAAGAGACTTCCGAACCAAGAACTTCCGAGTCAAGAAGTTCCGGATCAAGCCAAAGTTCCGAACCAAGAACTTCCGAACCAAGAAGTTCCGGATCAATCAAAAAGTTCCGAATCAAGGTAATCTTCCGAATCAATCCAAAAGTTCCGAATCAAGGTAATCTTCCGAATCAACAAAAAGTTCCGAATCAAGGTAATCTTCCGAATCAAACTTCCGAATCAACAAAAAGTTCCGAATCAAGGGTTATTTTGCTTGTTTTTTCGACGATTTTTTAGAGGATTTAATCTTGGTTTCTTACAACAAAAACACAACACAATTCACAAGCTTTACTTCACTGCTCGATCAACCGATAATCTCTGTTTCTTTGAAGAAAACAAAATGAATCCAAATTCAGTAATGCCTCAGATGACATCTCTTACGGATATATCAATCATAACGGGAACTGATAGCCGTCCACCGATGCTTATTAAAGAAGTGTTTGAGGCATGGCAAGGTCGAATGATGCAATATCTAAAGGGCAAACCGACATACGGAAGGCTTATGGTCAAATCGATTTTGAATGGTCCACTCGACTATGGTACCATTGTGGTTGACAACGTGACTAGACCACGAGAATTTGAAGAACTCACTCCAGCTCAACAACTTGTTGCAGATGCAGATGAAAAAGCTCTTCAAACAATTCTCCAAGCTCTTCCCCATGACATCTATAGGATGGTGAGTCAGTATACGGTGGCAAAGGATTTATGGGAATGTCTTAAGGTGCTGCTACAAGGTACGTCTCTCACCAAACAGGAAAGGGAATGTCAGTTGTATGACCTGTTTGATAGATTCACCTACAACCCAGGGGAAACGCTTCACGATTATTACTTCAGATTCACCACACTCATGAATGATCTGAATGTATACAATCTTGTGATTGCACCATTCCAAGTTAACACCAAATTCTTGAATACTCTACCTCAAGCTGAATGGGGTGAGTACATTACCGATGTCAAGTTAACCAGGGATCTGCATAAGTGCAATTTGGATCAAATATATGCCTTCCTGCAGCAGCATGAGAAGCATGTGATTATGCACCGTTCTCCTCGTGGTATGTATCCAGATTCCTTAGCTTTGATGGCGAATCAACCAAGTTTGTCACACAACAACACACCTTATATCTTGGGACATCAAGCCTATCATCAATCACCTTACATGACACCAGCCTTTCCCCAATACTCGATTCTACCACAACCACCCACCTCACATCAGCAACAATATCGGTTCAATGCACCTTCACCACAGTATGCTTCACAACTTCATCCAGCAAATGTTGCACCTTATGCTCAGCCATCATATTCTTCTTATCAAGAGAATGCAGCATATCCAACAAGCTACCCTGATCAAATGAGTATTCCTTATGCAGCTCATCCAGATCAAGCACTATATTGTGATGATGAGGAAGTCCCCGTTCCTGTATTCCAACAAGGAGCTGACCCAGTTGAAGTGCTAACTACTATGTCTGCTTATCTCACAAGAACTTTAAGCAAACGAGGATACAGAGGATCAGCTCCTACCAATAATCAGTTGAGGAATTCATCCAATTCTCGCCAACAAGCTACAATTGAGAATGGCAGGGTAATGGTTCAGCCAATTCAACCATATCAGGGGAGACCTTCCACATCAACCAATGCTCGCACGATCAATCCTGCTCCTGCTCCAATGGTCAACAATCCTCCACGGGCTAATACAGGCAAGTTGAGAATGATTACATGCTACAACTGCAAGGAAGAGGGTCATATGTCCAGGGATTGTAAGAAACCCAAGAGGAGAAGGGATGGACAGTGGTTTGCAGAAAAGATCTATCTGGTAAATGCTCAGGCGCAAGGAAGGGAACTTGATGAAGAGGAGCTTGCATTTCTTGCTGACCCAGGGATTGCTGAACAAGACGTTGTCACTACGCAGAATGCAACTTACCAAGCCGATGATCTTGATGCGTATGACTCCGACTGTGATGACTTTCAAACTGCAAAGGCTGCTCTCATGGCAACTATCTCCAGCTTAGGGCCAGATAAGAGATCTGAGGTACTTATTAATAACACCGATAATGCCACTGATGCTAGTATTCAACCACATCAAGTTGTGCAAGAGAGTGCTGATTCGAATGAATCTTCGGTGGTGAGTCTTTCAAATAAGGAGACAAACAATGATAGCAATATCAATGTGAATCCCCAGACTTTGAGTGAATCACAACCGGGATCCATTTCGCATACGCCTACTCCTGCTAAACAAGATTTGGTCATGGTTCCTGCTACATTACTTAGCCAAATGAATGCTGCACTCTTAGAAACCTTAGCTAAGAATAAGAATTTGTCTGATGAGCTTGCCTTAAGCAATGAGAAAGTACAAACTTTGGAATTAGTGCCTTCGTCAAGTGTTCTCACAAATCTCGAATATGATCATTTTAGAAACAAACAAATGGGTCACTTGCAAGAGATCGAAAACTTAAGAGCAAATCTGTCTAATGAACTTAAAGAAAAGGAGTTAGTGGTCACTAATTTTCAAAAACTTCAAACTGATTTTGAATTACTCGAATCTAAGAAGACTAAAATGGAGATTAATGCTGCTAATAAGATTAGAAGTCTAGACTACTTGCTTTTAAGACAATACGCTGCTTCTCAACTAGTGCACTTATTTGATGCTTCGTTTAGAGAGTTTAACTTATCACGTCAAAAAGGCCTTCCCCCTAACCCAAGGTATGCAAAACAAGCTTTTAGACATAGTCCAAGATTGTATAATGCAACTCAATTAGGATTGGCCTTAGACCCGATTGTTTTTCCCAATGATCGAACAAATAAGGATCTAGTTGATGAGGATCGGTCATACAATTCAGCAAAATATCCCGATTGTGATTATTTTAAAATGAATAAGGAGCTTGCTAAAACTGATTTTAGAGTTCGCTTCCATATGGATAAAGATCTCATTACAGCACCAACCTACATGATAGAGGAAGAAAGCCCTAGTACATTTCCTACACTTGTCAACATGGAAGATCCTAAGGAAATTCCAAAGAATCTTCCACCTGTTAGCACTGTATGGTTAAACTTGTAAGAGATTAACCGATACTTTACTAACTTTGACAAGGTCATTTTGGAATGTACGACTTCAAATGGCTTAAACGCCGGAGAATGGGCTTTCGAACACATGAACGAGGTGTTTAAAACTGAGATCAATCCGTTTGTCGAAAGTCTAAAAGGAAGTTTTGCATCTCTTAAGGAAAATCTTCAGTTTGAAATTGGTGAAGTTCAAAAAGTGTTTTATGAAATGGACACCGCTTACGAACTACAACTAATTGAAAAAGAAAAGATTTTAACCGAATATGACCGATTCTTGTCCGAAGTAATTTTGTGTGATGTGCTTACTATTGTAAATGTTAATTATTCGAATGAGCTTACATCTGCTATGATTAATTGCAATGCTGTGAATATTTGTGAGGATATTTGTGATGATGTTTGTGATCTTTCTGTAAATGTTGCTGAAACTGTAAATGAGGTAGATAATCATTCTTGTCACGAATCTAACGCTGAGTTTTTAAAGCTACACGATTCCTACAATTTACTTTCAAAACGCTTTAATCAACTAGAACAACATTGTATATCTTTAGAATTAAAACAACAAACTCAAAATGAGAATCTTTTGATATCAAATGTTTGTGAAAACGGTGTTGAGACTAGTGACAAGATGATTGCAATTGTTAAGACATTAGAGGAAGAAATCATGAGATTGAAGAGAGAGGTATCATCAAAGGAAACATTAAGAATGGAACTAGAGGCTGCAGAGTCTAAAAACCAGGTCTTAGAAATTAGACTATCAACTGTTCTAGGGGAGATGGATCGGACAAGGCAGGGACTATCCGCTCTTTATGGTTCACTAGAAGAACGCTTCGCTTTTAATGTGGCACAGCAACAATATTATGTTGAACAACTGAACCAAAAGTGCGAAGAAATCTCTGACTTGAACATCCTGCTCATAGACAAAAATATGGTTTTGGCTGAGTTAAAGGAGACACTTCTTCTCACCCGACAAGAAGTTGTTGATAACTTAGCTACCGACTCTGCACCGTCCACTAGTGCTCCAACAACCAAGTCAGTAGTGCTTTATAAGAATCCGCTTCATAAGAGAAACCAGGTTACCTATGATGATTATATGAGGAATGCCATTAAGCATGTCGATCTTCTTAGGGATATTTTAGACGATCTTTATGCCTTAGATCCCTCAAGTAGCAACTATTATTCGGCTCATGAATATGTTAAGCGAGTTCAATATTGCTTGGCTTATTTGCAATACATAGGTACACCAGGTTCTGCACTACTTAATAATAGGCCCATTGCTGTCACTCCATTTAATAAGACTCCAGGAGCGAAACCGTCATTGGCACAATCAAGTAAGACACCTTTAAAATCTGTTGCTAATGTTCCCACTTTGCCTTCTACAGGATTAAAAGCGACTACTAAGGCTAAAGGATCGCCACTCAAGAAAGCTAAGATCAAGCCCTCCACTAGTAGTGCCACAAAGAAGAAAGTAGAAGTCCACAATAGGAATGCTAGTTCAGTTTTAAATAAAACGAATCATGTTAAGACTAAAAGCTCTGCGCCTGTGCAGCAGCCTAAACCATTCGTGAATTCTGATTTAAATTGTTGGAATTGTAATGAATGTATGTTTTCCCAGCGTCATGATTTGTGTCTGATTGATCACGTTAATGAAATGAATGCTATTAAGAATGGTCTTGAATGGAAGCCAACGGGTAGAACTCGTGCCCAAGTTGGCTGGCAATGGCGTCCCACTGGTAGGACCTTTACACTAGATGGTAAAATGTGCCCTTTAACTAGGAATGCATCCATTGAGGTTAGGTCTGAGCGTCCTTTAGTTAGGAACACTCGCACTCAAGTATGGAAACAGCGCCCTTTAATTAGGTCAGCCCCCACTATAGTGCCTATCAGTGAAGAAATACCTCAGGATTTAAGCCAACTAGAATCTACACCACCAATTAAGAAGAAGAAGGCTAGGAAATCTAAGAAACCTAGAGTTAGCAAATCTAAGATTATTAAATCTGTACCTGCTAATAACGAGGAACACTCAGATTCCGATACCTCTACATTGTCTTTGTGTGGTGATATTTTCAGGTGGTCCAAATCATCCTGTGGTATTTGGACTCCGGTTGTTCAAAACATATGACCGGAAATCGCTCGATGCTCCGAAATTTCGTCAGCAAGTTTCTTGGTACGGTTAAATTCGGGAATGATCATATAGCAAAGATTATGGGGTATGGTGAATATCAGATTGGAAACGTGACGATTTCTAGGGTATACTATGTAGAAGGTCTTGGTCATAACTTATTCTCAGTAGGACAGTTTTGTGATTCCAACCTTGAGGTTGCTTTTCGACAACACACTTGTTTCATCCGCAACTTGGAAGGAAAAGATTTGTTGAAGGGATCTCGTGGTGCAAATCTATATACCTTTTCCTTACAAGACATGATGGCCGCTTCTCCAGTATGTCTTCTCTCTAAGGCATCTAAGACCAAGTCATGGTTATGGCATCGCAGATTATCTCATCTTAATTTTGATGCTATTAATCATTTGGCTAAAAACGAGTTAGTTCGTGGTCTTCCAAAGCTTAAATTTCACAAGGACCATTTATGTTCCGCGTGTTCAAGGGGGAAGAGCACCAAGAAATCTTACAAACCCAAAGCTGAAGACACTAATCAAGAAAAACTTCATCTTTTGCATATGGATCTTTGTGGGCCGATGAGAACTGAAAGTGTGAGCGGTAAGAAATTCATTCTGGTAATTGTGGATGATTTCTCAAGGTTTACATGGGTTAGATTTCTACGTACAAAGGATGAAGCTCCGAAGGCTATCATTACCTTTCTGAAATTCATTCAGGTGCGTTTGAATACCACTGTCCGCCGTATTCGTACAGACAATGGTACAGAGTTCGTCAACCAGACTCTTCGTGATTATTATGAAGGAGTTGGTATATCACATGAAACATCCGCTGCACGCACTCCACAACAAAACGGTGTCGTTGAAAGATGGAATCGTACACTTATGGAAGCTGCTAGGACCATGCTTATTTATGCGAACGCTCCATTGTTCTTGTGGGAAGAGGCTATTTCTACTGCATGTTTCACCCAAAACCGTTCTATCATTCGGAAACGCCATGGAAAAACACCTTATGAGCTTCTACATGACCGCAAACCCGATGTTTCATTTTTCCATGTGTTTGGTGCTCTGTGTTATCCAAACATCAATAGTGAGAACTTGGGTAAGCTTCAACCAAAAGCCGATATAGGTATTTTCATTGGTTACTCACCGTCCAAAAGAGCATACCGAATCTATAACCGTCGTCTTGGCAAGATTGTAGAAACTATGGACGCAGATTTCGACGAGCTGACAGCGATGGCTTCTGAGCAACATAGCTCTGAACCCGCGCTTCATGAGATGGGAACCGGCGCTATAAGTTCCGGATTAGTTCCCAACAATCCTACTTCTACATCATTTTTACCACCATCAAGGCCCGAGTGGGATAAACTGTTTCAACCGTTGTTTGATGAATTCTTCGATCCCCCGACTGATGAAGTTCCAGCACCTGTAGTAATTGCTCCAATACCTGAAGTGGTTGCTCAAGCTAATGAACCTTTATCTAATGCATCTACAATTCACATTGAACCGGATGCACCTTCACCAAGTGATTCTCAAACTACACCTGAATCATCACCCCTACTTGTGCCTAATGATGTAGAAGAGGATTCTACTGATCACGACTTGGAATATGCTCACTTGCAAGAGCTTCCTTTCTTTGGTGTAGCGATCCCTGAAAACCTTTCAGCCGCGTCTACCTCAGAAGAAGCTCCTTCTATTGTTCACTCCAGACCACCTAGGATTGAAAACCATAGCACTAAATGGACAAAAGATCACCCAATTAGGAATGTTATTGGAGATCTAGATCGACCAGTCTCTACACGCCACCAATTACAAGAGAGTGCCCTTTATTGTTACTTTGATGCATTTCTCTCTGAAGTTGAACCCAAAAATTGGCAGCAGGCTATGACCCAATCATCTTGGATTGAAGCTATGCAGGAGGAACTCAATGAATTCAAACGACTAGAAGTATGGGAATTGGTTCCTCGCCCTGACAAGGTTAACATCCTTACTCTGTTATGGGTTTATAAGGTTAAACTTGATGAGATGGGTGCGGTATTGAAGAATAAAGCTAGATTGGTCGCTAGAGGATATAAACAAGCCTTGGGTATAGACTTTGAGGAATCTTTTGCTCCTGTGGCTAGATTGGAGGCGATTAGACTATTCCTTGCGTTTGCTGCTCATATGAACATGATCGTCTATCAAATGGATGTGAAGACGGCATTTTTGAACGGTGAACTAAGGGAAGAAGTTTATGTTAGTCAACCGGATGGGTTCGTCAGTACGGAGTCTCCTAATCATGTGTACAAGCTTAAGAAGGCTCTTTATGGGTTGAAACAAGCTCCACGCGCGTGGTATGATCTCCTGTCAACATATCTCATGTCGGAAGGCTTCTCCAAAGGCAAAGTGGACCCCACTCTATTCACTCTCAAAGACGGCAACGACATGCTTCTGGTACAAATTTATGTTGATGATATAATATTTGCTGCCACTAACATAGAATTGTCTAAACAATTTGAGAAGATAATGTCCACACGCTTTCAGATGTCGATGATGGGAAAAATTTCATTTTTCTTAGGATTACAGATTTCTCAGAATCCCAGAGGCATCTTCATTAATCAATCCAAATATGCTCTAGAATCTCTTAAGAAATATAACTTTGAAAATTGTGACCCCGTGGACACTCCAATGGTGGAGAAATCCAAGTTAGATGAAGATAGGGATGGGATTATTGTCGATCCAAAACTTTACCGTGGGATGATCGGCACCCTTCTATATCTGACTGCTAGCAGGCCTGATTTGCAATTTGCTGTATGCATGTGTGCCCGGTATCAGGCTCGGCCTACCGAAAAGCACCTACATGTTGTGAAAAGGATCTTTCGGTATCTAAAAGGAACACTTCATCGTGGTCTATGGTATCCGAAGGATTCCTCTATTGCTTTAATATCATACGCAGATGCCGATCATGCTGGATGTCAAGACACGAGGCGTAGCACTTCTGGATCTGTGCAACTCCTAGGAGATAGATTGATCAGTTGGTCTTCAAAAAGGCAGAAAAGCGCTGCAATATCAAGCACGGAGGCTGAATACATCGCCATGTCCGGTTGTTGTGCTCAAGTCCTTTGGATGAGATCACAATTAACTGACTACGGTTTGGGATTCAACAAAATCCCGATGTATTGTGACAACAAGAGCGCCATTGCCCTTTGCTGCAACTATGTTCAACACTCCCGGACCAAGCACATAGACATTCGCTACCATTTCATTAAAGAGCAGGTGGAGAACGGAGTGATCGAGCTGTATTTTGTCACTACTGAGTATCAGCTGGCGGATATGTTCACCAAAGCCTTAGATCGAGGACGAATCGAGTTTTTGATCGACAAGCTTGGCATGAAATCATTCACTCCAGCGACTCTCAAAGAGTTGGCAGAAGAATCAGCTGAATAGTCGTGGTAAACTATTCAGAGTATCCTTTGGTTGTGATCATGTATATTATCGTAAATATATAAACCACAAAAAGAAAATACAAAAATATAAAACCAAGAAAAACCATAAAAAATATAAAACCAACAAAAACCATAAAAAATATAAAACCTAGAAAAACCATAAAAATTATAAAATCAAGAAAAACCAAAAATATTTTTCGTTTTTAAATCGGGCATGTCTTTTAGTACGGTAATATTTACGGCCTTAGAAATGTCGATCAATATTGACACGGTGCCATAAATAGAGTCTGTATAAAAGTTGTACATTTTTAAAACATGCCCATTATGGCTTGTAGTTATTTCTGACTGCAACCCGGTTTTCATATTAAAGTCACGTATTTCCTTGGAAAACGTTGGCTCAGAACGGGAATTAATTTTCTCGGGCGTGATTTACAAGCCAAATCATGCAAAGGGATCAGGTTTACTTTATAACTTGGTCTAACACGAATTTGTGTACGTCTCAGTGCATTAATTTGTTAAAATAAGAGAAATCTTATTGACACCACGAATCAAACTTTTTCAAGAGATAAATTGGAAATGCTTTCATCAATATTTGACTCTTTAAACAATGACTACAGCTCTTTAAATAGAAAACGGGTCATCGTTTAAGGGGGAGAAAATATTAAAATCATCTTTGTCATTAAAATTGCTTTTTCAAAAGTGATTTTGTAAATTAAGGGCTACATGGTAATTGAGTGGTAATTGCTTTAGAAAACGACTTGTGTTCGTCCTAAGTGATAGGCATTGCTTTTAGATTTTGGAGATATGCTAATAGGATGCGTTTGCTAAGTTGTGTGTAAGTTTAACAAGGGTTAAGTGAAATGAAAACAGTTAGAAACAAAAAGAAAAAGGAGTGAAATTGGAGGACTTAAAGTGACATGTTGTGAAAGATGTTAGAAATTGACCTAAGTCAAACAACTCACCCCCGCCCCTTACTTTTCTGTTCACTGTTTATCTATTAACTTGCCGCCATTGTTACACACACAAACAAGCATTCAAATCATTCGTCTATTCATTCCATCCTGTTCATTCACTAAATAAGGTAAATAACATCTATATTAAACTTATTAATTCGTCTAAATCATCATCTATATCCCCTTAATTGATTCAGATAATTAACAATTATCAGATTTAGGGTTATTCCTTAATTAGGGTTAATTAACTAGGGATTTGTGGTGGGTTTCATGCGGATTAGTGTTAAATGATGTTTAAATGCCTTAGTTTGCCTTAGAAACTCACAAACGCACTAGAATAATCATCTGAGTTTTGTTTGTAAATGTTCCGGATGAACATGGATTAAAACTTCCGAATGAAGGATTTCTTCTGAAAAACTTCCGAATGAGGAAGTTCCGAATGAAGGACTTCCGAATGAGGAAGTTCCGAATGAAGGACTTCCGAATGAAGGAAGTTCCGAATGAAGAACTTCCGAATGAAGGAAGTTCCGAATGAAGAACTTCCGGATGAAGGAAGTTCCGAATGAAGAACTTCCGGATGAAGGAAGTTCCGAATGAAGAACTTCCGGATGAAGGAAGTTCCGAATGAAGAACTTCCGGATGAAGGAAGTTCCGAATGAAGAACTTCCGGATGAAGGAAGTTCCGAATGAAGAACTTCCGGATGAAGGAAGTTCCGAATGAAGGAATGTTCCGGATGAAGGAAGTTCCGAATGAAGAACTTCCGGATGAAGGAAGTTCCGAATGAAGAACTTCCGGATGAAGAAGTTCCGAATGAGGAAATGTTCCGGATGAAGATGTTCTGAATGAGGAAATGTTCCGGATGAAGAGTTTGATTATTATTGCTTGCATGCTATATATGTACTTGTTGTTTTATCTTATGAAATGTGTTATGCTTAGAAGTAAGAATGATATATATCTATCTGTTTTTGTGCATCAACCTTTCATGTCTTATCTTAAGCAGATAAAATGACTAATCCAACAGTACAAGCAATCCAAGAATCTAGAGAAGCCGATATTGCTAAAGCACGAACTCTTAAGTTTATTCCCAACAACTACCGGCTGAAGCAAGTCTCTAAATCCACTCACCATGGTTTTAAGGTCGCCATAGCCATCCTTGATAACTCTCATTTCAAGAACGCCCTTAGGAGTACAACCTCGGTGCCTTATGAGTATATGTTTGAATTTTGGGCTACCAAGGAAATCACTTCGAACAAGATCACCTTCACCATCGACAACAAGCAACAGACACTCACAGTTTCAGACTTCCGTAAGATTCTTGGTATACGGGATACACCCAAAGGCATGTCATTCTCGAGGGATCCTACTAAAGATGAACTCGTGGAGTTATTTGACGCACTTGGATGTCCGGAAATACGAGTCGCGTCTGAGTTTACCACTGCTAAGGTAGGACAACCTTGGAGAGCATTGATGGGTATTCTCAGTAAATGTCTTACACCAAAAACGAGTGGCCATGATGCTTTGCGCAGTCCGATAATAAACCTCTTCTATGGCATGTACAAAGCTGCAAATTCAGATTATGCTTTGTTGATATGGGAAGAATTCACCTTTCAACTCTTCCAGAACAAGAAGCTGAAGACAAATTTCTTTCCTTATCCAAGGTTCATCAAGCTTATCATTAATTACTTTATGAAGAATGATACTACTATTGATAGGCGTGCAGGAAGTCGCTATCACACTGAAGAAGCTGATGATACTGTGGATCTGAGGCATGAAGGACCGTCTATTGGTGTGATTCCGGGTCCTATTCCTGATTACCTTCTATCTGAGAAAATCAAAGGTTCTGCTGATTACAAGCTACTGCAGATAGAAATCAAGAGGCTGAAAGCAAACCTTCAGACTGGAGAAGACTCGTCCACAACGGTTAAGAGTAAAGGTAAACGCAAACAACCAGCTGCGTTACCTGAACCCGAACCCAAGAAGAAGAAGACAGAGGGTAAGAAGGGAAAGGGTAAGGCTGATGAGATGGCTTTACGTGATGAAGAAGATATTGGTGATCCTGCTCTTGACAAGACCGAGAAACAAATGATGAAGATAGCAATTAAAAGGAGTAGGAAAGATACAGGCGGTAGTGGTTCAGGTGCAAGGGTAGATATTGAGGATGAGTACGTGGAACCGGATGATGTTGATGAGTTTGGGTCACCTGAACACTATTCCACTTCGAAGGAGCCATCAATCCCTATTTCAGCAAGTGTGGAAAAGGAACCTGTTGCTCCTACGATCATGGTGTCAACTCAACCCTTAACAACTCAACCTCCACCCATACAACCCTTACCAACCAGACCGGCTTCAACACCATTTCTTCCACCACCTATAATTCCCATCCTTAGCACCGCAGTAACAACCGAGCCTCTTCAATCAACCCAGAGCAGCTCTGCAACATCTGCAATGGCTGCATTAGTGATGGCCGAAATGTTTGACAAACACGTGGATACTCACAAACGCGAAATGGATGAACTTCGCCAAGAGTTGCAAAGACGAACTCAAAGGGAAGAAGCATCTAGGAAAGCCCAAGAGGAGATGATTGCTAAGTTCGCTTCAGATATGGAGTTGACTCGAAAAGCACATGCAGAAGAACTTGCTCGGGTTAAGCAGGCTGAGGCTGATAAGCATGCTGCACGTATTACCAGACTTCAAGCAATGAGGGATAAATACAAAGAGCAAAAAGAAGCACTTGAAGCCTCTGTGAAAGAAAGAGTGCAAGAATCCGTTGAATCCCTAATGCCTAAACTTCGTGATGAGTTGAAGACACTTGCTGCTGACAACTTGATGATCAAATCTTCCAATCCTTCAGAAGCCGCCTACAAGATTGCTTATGACTTGACGGATTTTGAATTGAAGAAGATCCTTAAGGCTCGTATGGTGGAACTTGGATCATTTGATAAGTCTAGAATTCAACGGGCTCTATATAAATCCCTGAATGATGCTATCATGGAGGATGATAGGTTATTCAAAACGTTTGGAAGTGTGGTACCATATCACATCTTACCTGAGGAGGAAAGGGAAGAGAGTGAAGAAGAGGGTACGGGTGAAGGAGAGGAAGAAGAAGAAGAAGAAGGAGAAAAGGATAAAGACGATGACGAGGGTGGTGATGATGATGAGGATGATGACGAGGATGAGGATGATGATGACGGCGATGATGGTGGTGATGAGAATCAGGAGAGTGCTAGGGGTAGTAACGGGGATGACAATCAGGATGATGATGGGGGTGAACAGCCGAAAGAGGGAGACAAGGTTACCAGCTCCAAGAAAACTGTTAAGACTGGAACCAAGTCCACAAAAGATGCAGCACAGAAGGACAAATCAACTTCGACGGAATCAAGACGAACTAAGTGGCGCCACGATGTGAATGCCACTACAGCGTCATCAGCTCCCGGTATCTCTATTGCTGTATCTTTACCTATTACCACTAACCTCGTTAGTTCTGTTGTTGTTCCTCCTGTGATTGCAGAATCAGTGACGGAACCCGAAGCTGCACAACACTCTCCAGTTCACGACACTGCTGAAATGCCTGAAACTGAACCAACAGATGTTCTCACTTCAACTCCTCAACAACAAGCTCCACAATCTACGGTTCCTGAACCAAGCACACGAGTTTGGGAAGACACGTTGGAGATAGACGAAACTGCACCACCACAGGCTTGGATCACGGCAGCAGCACAATATGATCCGATCACAGATGCTGACAGAGATGTGCTGTATCTCCGTATCCGAAGTCCGATTGACTTATGTGCATTTCTTGCTCATGAGTATAAGACTTCGGTTACTCCATCCTTGGTGAAGAAAGTGCTGCACGATAGGAGACTTCGCGCCAAAACCCGATTACCCCGAATGGAGTTCGAGTATTATGCCGATGAGATCCTAAAGGCTTTGTAAACCGTTCAACGGCCAGGACTTCATGAATCAGAAAGAGCTCCACCTCCAATGGATCCTGCTCAAGATAATCAGATTGCTCTTGACTTCTTCGTCACCAATGATCTTGAGTATCTTATGAAGGGGTCATCAAAGTACGCAACCTCCCTGACCTTGCTGAAAGCTGCCAACTGGGGGACAATACCCTATATCGAGGAAAAGGTAAATCGACTCTGGGTTCCTAAGATAAATCGTAATTATGATATGTATGCTGTCATAGGTGCATCTCATTGGGACGAAAGAGTCCGAAGGGCGTACAGGGGTTGCTGCTTGGTCAATTCTGGAAGCATCGTTAGATCAGATATCCGCATCTCCAGCATTTTAGGGTTGAAAACTGAAGCCAAGAACGGCTATTATCATGTGACGGAGATTCGTTTGAAAAGGGAGGATGACAGGGAATACAAAATCCAGCAGGGAGATTTTTCCATCATTCGCCTTGAGGATATCGAAGATATGCTGCTTCTGATGACCCGAGATCAACTTACACACATTCCTCGTGAAGACCTGATTGCTTTGAATACAGCACTTCGTATGTTCACACGAAGCGTTGTCATCAAGTCACGAGTTGAAGATCTTCAGTTGGGAGTCGAAAGCTATCAGAGGAAGCTCAATTTAACCCGTCCTGTGAATCAAGTACTACCTCAACATGTAGAAAGATGTCCCTATACCGGCATTTCTGTCCCGAATTACGGCATTTTCTACTTGAACAGTCGAGGTTTGATGAAGTTTATGAGGGTGGGGGAGCTCCACAAGTATAGTGATGGAACTCTTATACAAGTCAGAGGAAAGTTGGAGCATCTGAACTCGGGTGGGACTTTGCCAGAGATGACGGAGGATTGGCATCCGGGTTACCGGCAGATGGCGAAGTATGTGATCAAAAAGATCCATCAAAAGCTCCGTGAACGTAGATTGATGAGGAGCTTGGAAAGATTCGTGGGTGGAAGACCATATCTAGTGCACCACAAGCTACTGCAACGATCCATCTAATGGGTCGTACATTTCAGGTCACTTTATATTGGTTTTTCAATTGTGAATATGTATATTTGTGAATAATGTGCTTTAATGGCTTGATGTAGTGTTAAGGTATGATAATTTTTCAAGAATTTCTCACGAGATTCTAAATCTTTCAAAATATATCATACTAAAGCACTACAACTATCCCTTATTGAATTAAGGGGGAGCAACAACTTGTTCTATGGCCAAACATCGATTTCATTTTTTACCCAAAGACCGGTTAATCCATTCAATATCCCAAATATTAATGGTTAACATTTTGGATAAGGGGAGAAAATGGGATTAAGGAGACGTAAGTGATACTTGGCTAAAAGATGAAAAAGACTTAACGATAATCCAACTTAATATGTGTTAAGCACGTGTTAAGGGGGAGCGTTTTTGATGAACAAAACACCTAAGGTACAAAACTTTTGATTTTAATATCACAAGTACCTTAGGTGATTTTCAATGATTTTTCATGGTGGCAATTCCTTCCCAAAACACGCTTAATTCACGACGGATGTGGTGACAAAAGGGTGGTAGGAATAGGTTTAGTCCAATGATTCATCAGAGCCGATGGAATCTTCCCAAGGACAATTCCCTAGATAGAATTAGAAGTCCTAGGAAAGATGGAGAAAGAATGTGAACGTAGCTGAATGCCGACCAAGTACTTAAGCTAGCACTGGAACAATCACAACAAGGTGCTAGTAATGACGTATTGGTAAGCATTGAAGGGGTTGAAGAATGAAAAAGAAATGTAAAGATAAAGGGTGTAAAGAAAGAAGCCCTCCTTACAACTTTAGGCAGAAACCGGGTCAATACATATGCTATTGAGATCATTTTTGCTAATGATTCTCGGTATTGAAGAAAGACATCATGGACCCAGTGATGCAATGCACAACCCTTCCTAGCTAACTCAAATATCTCTCAAAAGGTATTTGTTTTAATCACACGGAGATCAACACGTTATCTATTGGTTTATTCACTCCGAATAGACTGGTATTGAAAAGGTGACACTCCTCTCCAGCCATCGCTCACTAAATCAAAACGCACAATCGAGTCTAGAGCCAAGAGATCATCAAAAGTCTCATTAGGACACTTTCCATTTGTTCCTTGCTTTCTCACACACTGTGAAAAGTAAGAGATTTTCATGAGTCCTACGCAATATTCCTGTAATATTGCCAGAACATCCGAGTAATACGTAAGTATTACAATGAAGATGGAAATCCTGCTTGAGCCAACATCAAACAAGCTCATGGTAGGTTACACGTGCGGTTCTTTTAGAACCAATCTTGTGAAAAACTGGAAGGTAACAGTGGTTTAACTCTTATTGAACTTAAACTCGTTCCAGGCCTCTTCGCATTATCATATGATCTTGCCAGAACACTCAGAGTGACTCTTTATTGACCACAGTGACGAGTGGAAATCCTTCTAGTGTCAACATCAAACAGCACTTGGTAGGTAACGTGCAAGATTCTTTATGAATTGAGCTCGTGACAACTGGAAAGCAACGATGGTGAAAATCTTAATTGAAATTCACTTGTTCCAGGTTTCATGAATTGACGGCTTTTAATCACAAGGATAATTTATCCAAGTGATTCACTCTTTATGTTCGCAGTCAGCTTTGGACGGTCGAATAAAGAGAACGGGTTTACCCGCGAAATCCTGTCAGGAAGTTACTTAATTGAAACTATCCGTCACGGGTACGATATCTAATATCGTCCAACGGTCTTCACCGACCGGAGGTAAAATGCTACCGAATTAGAATAAAATGTTCAAAGCCATTTTATTTGTGTCGTTGCTGTGTACCTGTTAAAGACGGTGGCGTTGCTGTGTACCTGTTGAAGACGGTGGCGTTGCTGTGTACCAGTGAAGACGGTGGTGTTGCGGTGTACCTGTAAAAGTCGTTCCCACATGCTTATGTCTTTTGCAACAAAGTTCAGCAAAAATTCAAGAAAGTACAAGATGAAGTCTTCCGCTGTACCAAACTCTGAAGCTTTCGAGAATTCAACAAAAAGACGTAAGTGTGTGGAACATGAAGTCACGAGGAGGCAAAGTTCACAAGAAAGGCAAAGATCGCACGTGAAAGGCCAAAGAACAATGCTCTCAAGCCAAAGCCAAAAAGATCAAACCAACATATTCACAACAAAAGAAAGAAAAGAAGAAAAGACTACGAGCTAAAGAACGAAGACTTAGTAGAGTATGCTAGGTTTAGAACTTTGTAAACGTGGAGTGACCTCCCTTAGGGGGAGATTGTTAGAAATACGTTTTTACGTATATTAGAAGTATCGGTCGCTCCACAATAATATTTATGTTGTAATAGCTCGTAGTTAGAAAATAGTTGTTAGTTACTTATTAACTTAAGTAAGAACCGGTCCATGGGCTTGTCATGGACCGGCCCAAGCCCATGTTATGCTTGGAACTATAAATACCCCTTTCCACCATGGAAAGGGGTTGGTTGTTGTCATTTCTTTGTTTCCACTTAATAAAATTCACATAGTTTCTCTCACTTTCTCTCTCTAACTTTCTCTCTCTAGAAATCAACAAACCCCTTCATAGATTCATTGATTATCAATATTCTACATTTATTGTCAGGAAGTTCAACTCATTTCTATCAACTTTCTCACTTCGAGATAGTAGATATTGAAAAGGTGGCAGTCTGCTCCAGCCTCCGATCACCAAATAAATGTGCACTTATAGAGTCTAGAGCCAACGAGATTCATCTAAAATCTCATTAGGACACTTATTCCATATATCAATTGTTGTTCATCTCTAGAACACAAGCGATAATTTATAGAGTCCTACGCTCTATCCTTGTGATATTTCCAGAACATTCAGAGTGATACTCATTAGTATTCACAGTGATGAATGGAAATCCTTCCAGTGTTAACATCAAACAGTATTGCGGTAGGTCATATGTAAGATTCACTTGAATTGAACATATGTTAACTGTAAAGCAACAATGGTTTGATTCTGTAGAAACTAGAAGGGGGGTTGAATAGTTTCTAGTTAGTTTTCAAAACATTTCGGCTTAATCCACTGTGCGCGGTTCCTTATGTCTACCCGCGGTTCCTTATCAATAAAGAACCGTCGGTCCATTTATGGAACCGCCGACAGTAGACGAAACCGTTTGTTACATGTTAAACTTTGACAATCCTTTGTATCAAATTCTCGATCAAGCTTGACTAGATATGAGATGTGTTTGATTGAAAGATAAATACTACAAGTAAGTAAACACACAAACACATCAAATCAAGAGTACATCAAGCAATAGTCTAAACACTAAGCACACACGTACTAAGCATAAGCTTTTCCGCAACTAGGATGTTTAGACTAAGTGATGTACACTTGACCATAATCTAAACACGAAGCACACACGTACTAAGCCTTAGCTTTTCCGCAACTTAGATGTTTAGATTATGAGATGCACACAACACACAACATATAAATACATCTATAATAGTAAAGACATAAATGTAAAGGAAAGTACCGACACGATGATTTATAGTGGTTCGGTCACGAAGCTCCTCTTCGCCCTACTCCACTCCTCGAGTACACCTTACTCGAGAGTTACTTCATTAGTCAACAAAACTCCTTTCAAGGCGGAGAAAGCCATACACGTCGCTTACACATTTCTGACATTAAGCTAGATGTCGAGTCCTAATCTTAGGTAGGACCAATCTACACAACGTTGCCCACTTCACCATTTAACGACACAAGGCTAGATGTCGAGTTCTAATCGAAAGCTAGAACCAATCTTCACGACTCTTCACTTTGAAGCTAAGTGAGAACTTCATACAACACAACTACTAATCACTTTAAAGTTTAGTGAGAACTCACAAGACACAACCACATCACTTTATAGTTTAGTGAGAACTACCTAGATACAACCACATCACTTTAGAGTTTAGTGAGAACTATCAAGACACAACCTAATCTACCCACTAGTTATGTTTTATGGCCCAACATAACAAACCTTGTGTTTTATGACCTAAACACATAAACCATATAGATCTAAGCACACACCACTTAGATCTATAACTCTAACACTATATCCAAGTACTAACAAGACTTGGATCTACACAACTAACACCTAATCCAAGGATACCCATCACTTGGATATTCTACCCTTACAAACACATCCAAGTGTACCCACAACTTGGATCTTCTACACATACATAGTAGGAAGACAATAATCATGACTTGATCTAGAGAGATCTTCATCATGTTATGACTCAAGACACTAACACTTCACAAGGGTGAAAGTGTTCTTTTCATTGCTCTTGATGAGCAAATGAGGAATAGGATATTGCAAGGTTTTTGTGTGTTTTTGTGCAAGTGAAATGAAGAGAATGGTCTTCTATTTATAGCCAACTCTTGCCTTTGAGAGCACCTTTTTACCCAATGGATAAAAGAGTGGACTACCCATTGGATAAAAGAGTGGACTACCCATTGGATAAAAGGATGCACCTTATATTCTTGGAGCCCAAATTCAAAATTTGAATTTTGAATTTATTTTCTTCCCTCCATCTTCTAGAAGCTTCCAGAAATCTTGAGTAAGCCTAAACCGGCTTGACTGCCAGCGGTTCTATATCTTCCCGCGGTTCGATATCACTAAGGAACCGCGTGTTCTATAAGAGAACCGCGCGTCCATCTTGTCTTTCATGACAAATGTAATCTTCAAGGTGTCGAGAGAAGTATACATAAGTATGCTTGAGTGATTACGAGTACCTTACACATTTTACATTATGTATTGCGAGTTATACGTTTGTCATCACCAAAACATGAAGGGATCATCTTGATTAAACATCGTAATGTTTGCACTAACAATCTCCCCCTTTTTGATGATGACAAACAAGTAAACCGTAACGCATAGTAAAATGTGAAACGTACTCGTTTACACTTCCTTCTCCCCCTTTTGTCGAATCAAAAAGGTAGTCGTCATTTGAGGAAGAGTAGAATCCATATCATTTGAGGAAGATCACGCATCCAAAGGTAGTTGTCGTTTGTAAAAGAGAAGAATCAACTTTGAGATAGCTTGCATCCAAAAGATATTCGGTTGAGAGGCGAGAATCCGAACCGTAATCCCATCATCCAAAGATATTGAGCTTGCATCATCCTAGTGAAGTCTTCAATCACCATAGGTTAACCAACTCCATGCATAATAAAATGCTTATCTTCAAGATTCCAAAATTCATTACTAGCAAGATATTTGATGAATGATCGCAAATGTAATGACTTGAACTCTTTCAAATGCTCCCCCTTGATATGAGCTCCCCCTTGCTTGAGGCACCAACAAAGCAAGAATAGTGACGAGCTACAAAAAAGGGTTAGAAGTGTCCTACAAAACAAGGTTAGTAGACAAGAGCATATATAAAAAGTGATGTCACCCAAACGGGGATGATAAACAAGTCGTTTGCACAAACAATGACAAGCAAAGAAGTGTGCATTCGATGCTATCAATCCAAAACAAATCAAAGGAGAGGATCTTGACAAGATCATTTCACAATTGTAATGATAATATGTCAAAGGGTAAAAAGCTTAGAATTTTTGGAATCACCCAAGAAAATTCAAGATTTAACCATCAACTCTCAAAAAAAACAAGGAGAGGATTTTGAGGAAATCAATTCAAAATTGTTGGAGTAGAGGTAGAAAAGAAACATCAAAGAATTTGAAGATATCATCTCAAGGGGTTAAAAACTTAGAATTGATGGAATCACCCATACCAATTGTAAATTTTAACCGCAATCAACTCTCAAAAAGAGGAACCAAAAATATCTCAACCTAGAGAAATTTTTGACCAAAAAAAATAAAGGAAAACCAAAAGCGGATAAATCGACGCTTTAAGAAAAATTCGGGATATAGGACATTATAGGCAAAAATGCGTATGAATGTCGACACCAAATGGTGTTTAGCATACGATAAACTACATGCTCAAAGTTTCGTAGCTCTTCTCAATCATTATGGATGTTCAAAGAACAATTACATGATGAGGAAAGGGTAAGGCTCAACTCAACTTAGTTTAGAAAGACTAGAAGAAAGAGACTCGACTTAGAAGAGCATGATTAAAATGAATTGAGAGAGACTCAACAAAGAAGTTAAGGATAACTTTACAAATTAATTCATGAATACTATACCTTAGAAGGTGATAGTGAAATCTCGAAAGAAAATGAGAGAAGAAACCCAAAAGAAGCCCAAGAAGACATGAAGAGTTAGTACAAAATCTAACACATAATCAAGTAAGCACATAAGATAATTCATACAATGCCTTATGAAGTCTACAATAAACCAATGTAGAGAAGGTACGCATTTAACACATATGGCATGCAAGAAACAAGATTACTTAAAAAGAGAAGACTAAGTAAAACATGTTAGCACGTAGCATTTAAGGACATGCATGAGTTAGACACATCTAAGAGAATAAAGATCATACAAAGATGAAAAAAGCCTAAAACTTAAGCATAATTTTAATCTTAGTTACACTAGAATCCTAAGATTTTCTTAAATTAGATGCCTTAGTAATAAGCAATCCACATGCTTAAATGAAAGGCAAGGGTGGTGGCGGAATTTGGTGGGGTGAAAGGTGAAGTGTGACACCCCAGGCAAATCCCACATCGGCTGTGGCCAGGAGAGATCCATGGTTCATAAGATAACAATTGCCTTCTCATGACACAACGCGTTTTGTGGTCTACTGCAAGTGGGGTTCTTAGGAACTGGCAGTTAAGCGTGCTCATGGAAGAGTAGTACTGGCTTGGGTGACCTGCCGGGAAGTCTTCACAAGAGGGCCACAAAGCAAAGCCGTGAGCCTGCGGGCAAAGCGGACAATATTGTGGTCTGAGTAGGCGGGATGTTACAAGTGGTATCAGAGCCACTCCTGAGCCGTTCGAGATGGTGGGGCAAACCTCATCGAGGACGATGAGTCCCGAAGGGGGGGTGATTGTGACACCCCAGGCAAATCCCACATCGGCTGTGGCCAGGAGAGATCCATGGTTCATAAGATAACAATCGCCTTCTCATGACACAACGCGTTTTGTGGTCTACTGCAAGTGGGGTTCTTAGGAACTGGCAGTTAAGCGTGCTCATGGAAGAGTAGTACTGGCTTGGGTGACCTGCCGGGAAGTCTTCACAAGAGGGCCACAAAGCAAAGCCGTGAGCCTGCGGGCAAAGCGGACAATATTGTGGTCTGAGTAGGCGGGATGTTACATGAAGTCACCAAGGGTTCAACAAAGTCATTCATAATGGGAATGCTTTGGATGGGTGATGTGGGTGAGTTTGAAGGGGTAAAAGGTGAAGTCACCAAGGTATCAACAAAGTCATTCACAATGGGAATGCTTTGGATGGGTTGAGGTTGGGTAGTCACATCCAAGAGAGTACTTGGAGTGAAGGGTGTAGTTAGCTCATTCATTCTAGATTAGAATGAAGAGGAGGTAGAACCATGTGAATGGTTGGTACCATGGGTTGAGGTAGTCTTGCATGGAGCAAGAGGTGGTGAGGGTGATGAAGAGATGAGAATTAGAACAATCTCATTCTTGGGTGTGTGAAAGGGTGAAGAGTTAAGTTTGGGTAACTTAATCTTAATTTTGAGGTGCCTCTTTGAAGAGGAGGTTTTGGATGAATTGGAGGTTCTTGTAGAACATGGTAGTAATGGGTGGTTTAAGGGGTAAGGATGAATGGTTTGAGGTGTGAAGAACATGGCTAACAAGGTGGGTTTAAAAGGGTGAGGGGATGATCCAAACTAGTAAAGGGTTAAATAGGGAAAGCCCAAGATATTTTGGGAGTGATCAAAGGTTTGAAACAAAGATTCCAAAGGGTGTTGGAACAATTGGGAAGTTTCAGAAAACCCGAATTTGAGAGCTTCTGCCCACGGTTCTTTATCTCCACCGGCGGTTCCATATTGATATGGAGCTGCGGTCTATTTAAAGAACCGCCCACAGAGGCTAGGTTTAGGTGGTGAAGGAGGATTTTCCAATTCAGCAAATTCTAATGTTCTAGTCTAACTTATCATAAAGTCATGCTTAAGAGCAATAAAAACTAGAACACACACAAAGGAAAGACACATAGGTTCAATTAGCACGTAAGATGAAAGCTAAGAAAAACCTAATGGCTACAAAAGAAAAAGACTCCTAATGACATACAAAGTTCATCAAAGTAAACTGTCATTAGTCATATATAGGAAGAGCCATTTAGCCAATTTAGAGAATGAGTATGAGACTATCACTAGAGGTGCTCAATTAAGGCTAAACACGACCATTTTTACGAGTTATACACCAACTCAACTTCCCACATGGAAGTAATTCAACCATTAGGTCAAATTAAGATCCTAGTGCAAAAATTCTCTAGTAGTCATTCTCAAGTTAGACAAAATGTAATTCCAACATTTGCCTAATAAAGTTTAGCAAAGATGAAACTTGCATGGCGACACAATGCATGACCTAATGAGAGTTAAGAATGCACCATTGCATATCTTGTCAAACAAGTCTAGTTAAGGTTATTTACCTTAATAGAACTTGAGGCCAATAACTTTGAAGTGTATAAACAAAGTTTACACAAACCAAAGGAACACTCTTGATTGGTCTTTCGGAAATGACACATTTATAAATTGCATAGCAATGTAAATTACTTGAGTATTTCGGATGAAACATCCAAGTTATCAAACCGACTCTATTGTGCATTATAAGTAATTATTAAACAAAATATGTCTAACAATTTGAACAAGTAGATTCAATATAACACCATCAACACAAGTGTGAGTTATGATCAGATGTATATTATTAATAAACCACATTCATGTCTACACTAGAAAACATGTCAATTAGATTTGATAATGATACCAATCATAGTTTGAATAATGCATTGATATTTAATCGAAAATCTTTCTTGATTCCCACAAACACTCTTTTAAGAGAAAATATCTAAGATTTTCAAAGGGTGTTTCATGTTTTATAGTGAGATATTTATCTACTTGAACTAATAACACAATGATCGAGTAAGACGACCCAAATCAATAGATTTGACAAGCTCCGAAAGCTTTCAAACCTAAAAGTGTTAAAGAACATGTCGAGGTATACAAGATGTTTATGTAACATTTGTAAACCAAGAGATGTTAATCCTATATGCAATGCACACATAATGTTGCAACTAAAATGCAAGAAATCTAGCGTACATCCTAATTAGGAAAAACTAGATACTAACAAATACCAAGCAAGGCACAAGAGACTAGACATATAAGCAATACTACTACAAATAGCAAGAAACACTTAATAATGTCTACATATAATAATAACACACAAGGAAACACACACAAACAATTAGCTTAACACATAAAAGCATTCGTCCATGTTTTGAGTGTTAGATACAACAAAGTATTCATAGCTTGATTTTATTTGAAAATTGTCTTTGACCCATTTAAAATTTAATTAAGTTTAACACTTTGTAAATATATCAATTTTCAAAGATATATCACCAAGAGATGTCCAACTTAATAGAAAAGAGTAAAACACAAGTTTTACGACAAACCGGGACTCAATACTTTGGACAAAGTATATAACTTATAAAACATTTAAATTTTAAAGTTTGAATAGAGGTTTGGAAGCATTTTTAATTGAGAGAAAATTCAGTTACGTTCGAAATGACGGGTAGCACGACTTCTACGGACTTACGGTTGATTTTATATGATTTTTCAAAGTTTGCAAAAATCTGAGTCAGACTGACTGCGGTTCCTTATTGATAAGGATCCGCGGGGAACAATAAAGAACCGCGGTCAGAGGACAAAAAATGATTTTTTGGCCAAAATCATTTGGTAACTTTTTGGAAGGACTTGGGACTCTAAAAAATCATTTTAGACACATAGAACTCGTATTTTAGAGTTAATTATGACACAAAAGATTTTTATACTTCCAAACATGAAAAGATTTAATTCAAGCTATTATACAAAGTTTATTTAACACCAAAACTTGTACGAATGAAACAACAAAACATATTTCATAAGTAATCACTCTTCATGAACAATTTGATACAAAGATCGTCTCTATTTTTAAAAACCGTTTTCATTTTTAAAAACCATTTGTTTTGAAAAAGAGAGCAAAGATCGATCCAAGCTTTAAAGTACAATATACTTCAAAGATCTTGAATAACCTCGCTCTGATACCAATTGTAGAAACTAGAAGGGGGGTTGAATAGTTTCTAGTTTTCAAAACATTTCGGCTTAATCCACTGTGCACGGTTCCTTATGTCTACCCGCGGTTCCTTATCAATAAAGAACCGCCGGTCCATTTATGGAACCGCCGACAGTGGACGAAACCGTTTGTTACATGTTAAACTTTGACAATCCTTTGTATCAAATTCTCGATCAAGCTTGACTAGATATGAGATGTGTTTGATTGAAAGATAAATACTACAAGTAAGTAAACACACAAACACATCAAATCAAGAGTACATCAAGCAATAGTCTAAACACTAAGCACACACGTACTAAGCATAAGCTTTTCCGCAACTAGGATGTTTAGACTAAGTGATGTACACTTGACCATAATCTAAACACGAAGCACACACGTACTAAGCCTTAGCTTTTCCGCAACTTAGATGTTTAGATTATGAGATGCACACAACACACAACATATAAATACATCTATAATAGTAAAGTCATAAATGTAAAGGAAAGTACCGACACGATGATTTATAGTGGTTCGGTCACGAAGCTCCTCTTCGCCCTACTCCACTCCTCGAGTACACCTTACTCGAGAGTTACTTCACTAGTCAACAAAACTCCTTTCAAGGCGGAGAAAACCATACACGTCGCTTACACATTTCCGACACTAAGCTAGATGTCGAGTCCTAATCTTAGGTAGGACCAATCTACACAGCGTTGCCCATTTCACCATTTAACGACACAAGGCTAGATGTCGAGTTCTAATCGAAATCTAGAACCAATCTTCACGACTCTTCACTTTGAAGCTAAGTGAGAACTTCACACAACACAACTACTAATCACTTTAAAGTTTAGTGAGAACTCACAAGACACAACCACATCACTTTATAGTTTAGTGAGAACTACCTAGACACAACCACATCACTTTAGAGTTTAGTGAGAACTACCAAGACACAACCTAATCTACCCACTAGTTATGTTTTATGGCCCAACATAACAAACCTTGTGTTTTATGGCCTAAACACATAAACCATATAGATCTAAGCACACAACACTTAGATCTATAACTCTAACACTATATCTAAGTACTAACAAGACTTGGATCTACACAACTAACACCTAATCCAAGGATACCCATCACTTGGATATTCTACCCTTACAAACACATCCAAGTGTACCCACAACTTAGATCTTCTACATATACATAGTAGGAATACAATAATCATGACTTGATCTAGAGAGATCTTCATCATGTTATGACTCAAGACACTAACACTTCACAAGGGTGAAAGTGTTCTTCTCATTGCTCTTGATGAGGCAAATGAGGAATGTGATATTGGAAGGTTTTTGTGTGTTTTTGTGCAAGTGAAATGGAAGAGAATGGTCTTCTAGTTATAGCCAACTCTTGCCTTGGAGAGCACCTTTTTACCCAATAGATAAAAGAGTGGACTACCCATTGGATAAAAGGATGCAGCTTATATTCTTGGAGCCTGATAGCTGTGTAAACACCCATCCTTTTTTCCACTTAATTACAATAATAACCGAGCCAAAACGTGTATTTTATGTCTTTTATGTCGGAATTATGCGTGGTTTGTGTTTTTGTTGTGATTTAGGACGAAATTGTGAAAAGGGGAGAAAACACGGTCATTTACCGGCTTTTATTGAAGAAAAAGATGAAAGACGAGGTCACGAAGTCAAGAGTGCAAAAAGAACGGAAGTCCAAGACCAATTCTGAAGATTTATCGAAGAAAAAGTCAAAAGACGAAGTTTACTAAAAGCCGAAGAACTCAAGTCTTATTTATTGAAGAATTAAAAGACGAGTTTAAAGAAATCCCGATCCAAAGTCATTAAAATCCAAGATTAACAAAAGATTAAGAAGGGAAGGACTTAATGGTGCAATTAAGAAGAAATGAAGGAGGGGAGGAAGCTTCCTAATCCTCCCCTATATATAGTCATTAGGATAATCATTTTTACTCTTGTTGGCTAGAGTGACACTAGTTCTTCCACCTTTTAATTACTTGCACATTTACTTTTCATGTCAATTTAAATACATTGTCTTGCACTTTTAATACCTTTAATTTCCAAGTAAGTGTTCTTTAATTTTCTTGTTTTTATCTCTCATTCTACCTTTCTTTCTTTGCTTGATCTTTATGTTTATGTGTTTGTTATCTTGCTTATTTGATTAAAGGTTATGTTTTTATTCTTTTGATTATTTTGGATTATTGATTTTATAGATTATTTGTTTTCATCTTAAAGTTTCTTAAGTTTTTATAAAAGTTATTTTTATATAAAATTTGTTTTCGTAAACTTTGTTTCATTTTGTGTTTTCAAAAGTCTTTAAATTTCAGTTTAGTAGCTTTTTCTTATACGTGTTTGCTTAGGATTTTAGGTGTGTGCTTATTTGTTTATAGCTTATTAGTTCTAGCTTATTTCGTGTTATTTCCTCCGTATTCCGATCATAGTGATCGGAAAAGGGTTTCACATTCCGACCAGCACTCCATTGCTTGGTCGGAAAAGGGCTTTGGTATTCCGATTGGGAGGTGAGTTTGGTATTCCGATCAGGAGTTAAGTGACAGCATTCCGATCTGAGTCCACTCCTCATTCCGATCGAGGTGTTCGTTTGGTTACTCCGATCAGGAGAGGTGACAGCATTCCGATTAGGGGTTCCGATCAACATTCCGACCAGGGTCCATTTCTTATTCCGACGAGATCATTATTCCGATCAGGAAGGTAAGGTTATTCCGATTATCTTTCCGATCAGAAGGTAAGTATTCATTCCGACATAGTCTGATAGGAATATATTCCGATGGTGGGGTTGTTTTCTAGTTTGTCTTGTTTAAATTTTAAGTTCTCATTTTAATACTTTGTCAAATTTTAATTCTCACCACGCTTTAACTTTAAGTCACTTAATTTCTCGTTATTTACTTTTTAAAGTTTTAAATATTGCACCCTTTATTTTAATTATACTTAGATTTATTTTAACGCCATTTTACTTTAAAGTCATTTACATTAATTGTTTTGCACATTTTATTTAAAAACAACCAAAATATTTGTTTCACCAAAAACAATTGAGTCACACATAGAACCTAGATCAATTTGTTAAGATACCGAGAACAACAATTGAACCTAGCAAAATCTCTTCATTAAAATGGCGCCGTTGCCGGCTCTTTTCGTAAAGATTAACGGTTTTCTGTGAGAGACGCGTTGCTTTTTGGGATCCGTTCACTTGTGAGCGTTATTTTCTTGCTTCAAAAATTCAAAAATCCATAAAAATTAAAATTTTCAAAAATCCAAAAAGATTTTATTTTTATTGTGTATATATATTGTTTTTGTGTTTGGTATTGTTTTCTTTTGCATTTTCAGGTGTATGCGTACTAGATCTTCTAATTATCAAGAGCCCGAGACTCGAGAAGATTTAAGTATGTCAGGTGTTAACAACAATAATCCACCGCACCTCAACAATAACAACAATGTTCTTCCACAGCCCGATCTTCAGACAATGGAGGAGCTTTGTCAACCTACCATGTTTGGACGAGGAGGACCGATTGCGCCGATGCAAATCACGGCTCCGGAGTTTTCGTTGAAGCACCACATGATTCAGCAAGTGCAAACTAACCCATTCCATGGATTGCCTGATGATGATGCCAACAAACACCTCGACAAGTTCATTACAATCACTCAAAGCATGAAGTTCCCCGGTGCCACAATGGATGTTCTACGCCTTCAACTATTCCCACATACTTTATCGCATCATGCCGAGAAATGGTTTGATCGTCTCCCGAAAAATTCAATTCACACTTGGGATGACATGACTCAACGCTTTTTGTCGCGCTACTTTCCACCATCCATGGTCACGAGCCTTCGCAATCAAATCAGCGGTTTCATGCAAGATCCCGATGAATCTCTTTTTTATGCTTGGGAAAGATATAATGTCTTGATTGATCGTTGCCCAAACCACAACATGCTTCCAGTAACATTGATTGATACTTTCTACAACGGTTTGACTTTTCGAGATCATGATACGATTAATGCAGCCGCCGGTGGCACATTTATGAAAAGGAGACCCGAGGAGTGTAGAGAGCTTATTGAGAACATGACTACTCACCACAAAAACTGGGATTCCTCCGCTTCTTCAAGGAACAACCCGAGAGTCAATGTTTCCTCCACCTCAGCAAACCCTGATATGACCGAACTCACCCGCATGATGACTGAAATGAGCAAAAGTATCTTGCTTCTCGCTTCAAACCAACAACAACAAGTTAAAGCGGTTGCACCTTCTTGTGAAACATGTGGCGGTCCACACTCATACACCGATTGTCATTCTACACAAGGAAATCCGGAAAATGTGTATGCAGCTTATGGTAATTATTCACCGGAAAATTACCAAGCTCGACCTCAAGGGGATAGAAATTTGCTGAGTTACTGATCTAACAACTACCTTTCACCCGGTTTTTCTCCTCAAAACCAAAACCCCGCCAACAACTGTTGGAAATACGTTTTTACGTATTTAGAAAGATTCGGTCACTCCGACAATATATTAAGTAGTAGCTTGTAGTCTAGATATCTTTATTAAACAAACAAAGTCAAGCCTAGCCTACAACATGTGTAGGCCGGCCCAACATTGTAAGCCCAATCCCATCACAAGGCTTGGGTATATAAACCCTCTCCTTTGATGGAGAGGGTGTGTGTTCCTCATTTTTACACATAGTGAAAAAGTGTTTTTCTTTCACTTTCTCTCTCTAAGTGTGTGTGTTCTCACCATCTCTTTATCTCTTTCTCTCTCTAAAACATAAGCAAGATTTACATATCCTACAAATGGTATCAAGAGCCATGGGATGATTGTATTGTTCATGTGTTTGTGTTCTTGATTCATACGCCATTTTTGATCAATTTTCACACGTCTAAAATTTATTTTTTTTGTGTTTTTTATGGTTTTTTCTTGATACAAATCTTCTACATAGTTGTGGTAGGGATTTGGTATAGTTACTTTGGCTAAAAACACAAATTTTTTGGGTGTTTTGATCATTTTTTGGCTTAAAATCACGAATTGGTTGAGTTTTGTTCGAGAAAAGTGGGAATTATTCCGATCAGGTCATCGGAAAAGGGTTTATAGGACATTCCGATCAGTGTAATCGAAATAGGGTTTAGGGATTCTGATTTTGGGTACATTCCGATCAGGTATTCCGATTAGGTATTCCGATTTGGCACATTCCGATTAGGTACATTCCGATTGGTATTCCGATCAAGGTATTCCGATCAGGGTATTCCGATCAGCATTCAGATAATCACATTCCGATCAGCATTCCTATAAAGTATTCCGATAGGACATTCCGATCAGCATTCAGATCACCATTCCGATCAACATTCCGATAATCACAAATTTTTCCATAAGAAATCGTGTGTAATTTTGACTTGGAATTTTTGGTTTATCGAGGACATATTTTAGGGGATTTTAACATTATTTCTCGACTTCAACTCACAACAACAAACACATTTACTTTCTTTCATTGATCGATCAAAGTTTGTAAATCTTCACTTATTGAAATGGAGTACACATCTCTTACGGATAAGTCCATCCTCTCGGGTACGGATAATCGTCCACCAATGTTGGTGAAGACTATGTATGAGGAATGGGCTTCCCGAATGGAACTTTATATGTTGAACAAGGAGAATGGACATCTCATTTGGGCATCGGTGCTCAATGGACCATTAGATTATGGTACAGTGACGGAAGGTACAACTACTCGTCCTCGCACAATGGGTGAATTGACTGGAGATATGAAGATTCAAGACAAATGTGATAAGTATGCTACAAACATCATTCTCCAAGCCCTTCCTCCAGATGTCTACAAACTCGTCAGCAAACATAAAGTTGCCAAAGAGTTATGGGATAGAATTCGTGTTCTCATGCAAGGCACCTCGTTAACTAAACAAGAACGAGAGTGTAAGCTTTATGATACTTTTGATAAGTTTGCCTATGTGCCAGGGGAGACTCTCAATGATTACTATCTGAGATTTACCCTATTGTTGAATGAGCTCAATATCTATGGCATGACAATTCCTACCTTTCAATTAAACACCAAGTATTTTAACACTCTTCCTTTAGAATGGAAAAAATACTTGACGGATGTTAAATTGGCTAAGGACTTGCATAACACCAATGTGGATCAACTTCAAGATTTTCTTCAACAACACGAATGCCATGTGATCGAGGCTCAGTTGTCTACACCTCAAGTTCATGATCCACTTGCAATGTATGCTTCTCAACAAAACATGGCTTATACTTATCAACAACCATCATACTTGCAGCAACCACCACCACACACCTATCAGCAACCATCTTATCAACCACCAATGATGCCACAGCAAGCATTTCGTGTTCATCAACAATCTTTTCCGCAGCAACCACCATATCAGACATCACCATCACAAGCCAACATTTCTCCAATGGGCTATACTCCTCAGCAAGGATATTTTCTAATAGAAGCACAACCAGCACAAGCTTTCTACTCTAATGAACTTCCACCAATCCAAGCACCGGTCTTTACTCCAAATGATACGCCAGCTGATGTGCTCACCATCTCTTTATCTCTTTCTCTCTCTAAAACATAAGCAAGATTTACATATCCTACAAATGGTATCAGAGCATCTCACAGCCTACTTGTCAAAACTTGTTGCAACTAGAGGATTTCCACCAACAAACAATCAGCTCCGCACCTCATCAAATCCTCGACAACAAGCCACTGTTCAAGATGGTCAAGTGACGGTGCAACCAATTCAGGGAAGGCAAAATTCATATGGACCTCCTACAAGGACTGGGAACAATCAAGCTGTGAATTCTCAAGCTAGTGGAAATGGGAGTCCTATTGGTCCTAAGAAGGTTGTGACTTGCTACAATTGTCGAGGACAAGGTCATATGGCTAGGGAATGCACTCAGCCGAAAAGGAGGAGGGATGATGCATGGTTTCGTGAGAATATGTATTTGGTTGATGCTCAGTCTAAGGGGAAGATTTTGGATTCAGAGGAGTTAGCATTTCTTGCAGACCCAGGGGCAGTAGATACTGAAGGCATTGCAGTTTTTTCTACTTCTAATGCAGCTTATCAAGCAGATGATCTTGACGCATATGATTCGGATTGTGATGACATTCACTCTGCCCAAGCTGCTCTCGTTGCTAATCTCTTTCACTACGGTTCTGATGTCGTCAGTGAGGTACCAACCACATCTAATAATATTGATGATAACCAACATCAAGTTGGGCATGAAAAGGACAACCTCGAACAGCATTCGGGAACTAGTAACTCAAATGATGTGGTACCCAATTCTACACATTTGAGTGAACCTCAACCAAATGCTATGACGGGTATGAAATCTTATGCTCAACATGATTTGGTCATGGTACCTAAACATATTATTGATCAAATGCATATGGCCCTCAGACAATCCGTAGATACCAATTCCACCCTAACTGCTGAGCTTGCGTTGCATAAAGAAAAGGTCAAAGCTTTTGAAATGGTCCTTCAAGAAGAGAAAATAACATGTTCTGAATTTGACCAATTTTGTTTTGAAAAGATTGAACACTTGAAAGAAATAGAATCATTAAAAGCTAATCTTTCCAATGAATTAAAAGCAAAAGAGTCGGTTGTCAATGATTTTCAAAAACTTAAAATGGATTTCGAAACTCTCGAGTCTAAAAAGTTTGAATCGGAAATTAATGCTACCAAACTTCTTAAATTCAAAGAACAACAGCTTTTAAAACAATATGCTTCCACAGAAAAAGTTCATCTTTTAAGTAAATCATTTAAAGAACTCGAACTTAAACGTCTTCAAGATTTACCACCTAATCTCGGTTATGCAAAACAAGCTCAGGAATATATTCCCGGTCTATATGATATGACCATAATTGGCAAATCGAAAGAAGCACCTTTTGTTCGTAGTATTGAGGAGACACAATCACTTGCGGATGAAACTCATTCTAATATGCTTTCAAAATTCCATACAATTGATTATGATCAACATAACAAAGATCAATTTTTGAAAAAGACACGCATTCGCTTACAAAAGGAATTAGCAGAATTGACAGTTCTTGTGCCCCAAAGTTTGTCAAATGAAAACCTTTTTAGTACGTCTCCTACACTTGTCAAAACGGATTTAACAAAGTTAATTCCACCGGTAAGCAAGGCGTCCGTTAACTTAAATGCGGTTCACCAACACTTAGCCGATTTTGACAAGGTCATTTTGGAACGTACGACGGCTTCGGCCATAACGGAAGGTGAATGGAACTTTGAGCACACTAGAGCTGCGTTCCGAAATGAAATTGTTCCGTTTGTAGACAATGTTAAGGCTTGTCTTAGTAATCTTGATCAAGATTTGTTTTTGGAAATAGAAGAAGTTAGACGTGTTTTCAATGAAATGGAAGATGCTTTTGAAAACAGTTTACTTGAAATAGAACGGGTTTCACGCCAAAATGATCAGCTTCTGAAGCAAGTGATGTCTCATGATATAGTTTCTGTCTGTGTGAATAAAAGTGTTGATAATGATTCTATTGTGCATAATGTTGGATCTGTGGATAATGTGGTAGATAGTAATTGTCACGAATCTGACGCTGAATTTTTAAAGCTTCAAGACTCATATTCTTCGCTTTCAAAACGTTTTGATGATATTCAAACACATTGTATTTCGCTTGAATGCAAGCAACAATTTATTCAAGAAATCTTTGAAACGTCATTCGAAGGTGTTAATATCGATGATGCAAACTTTGAAAAGAATTTTCAAATGAATTTACAATTAAAACAGCGTCGGTCAAGTGACAAAGTTGCTACATCTCTGCCGATAGAAATAGAGAAATCTAAGGAGCTTAACTGTGTGAACGTACTTGAGGCCGCTGAGAATTTTAAACTGGATCTAGATAATCGAGTTTCCAAGATTTTGTCCAAAGTTGATAACTTAAAACAGAAAAATACACGACTTTTCGATTCAGTAAAGCCCGCATGTGTTGATACCACTGCACAGAATCAATCATTGATTGAACAATTGAATCGAAAGTCGGTGGAAATATCTGATTTGAGGGAACAAATTTGTGATAAGAATCTGGTCTTGGCTGAGTTAAAGGAAACACTTCGTACTCTAAAAGGTAAGAATGTTGTGGATAACGCAGCCACTGTCTCAGCATCGTCCTCTAGTGCAATCAAAAGGAACCGTATAGCCGTCACACCACTTAACAAGGGCCCTAGGACTAAACCATCTCAAACTTTGGTCACTAAAGATAAGGCGGAATCAAAACCAGCTTCTAATATTCTCGTGTTGCCTTCTATAGGAGTAAGCACCACCACTAAGGCTCAAAGATCTAAGCTTAAGAGAAACAAGAAGAATGATAGGATATTGCCCCCATCTAGTAGTCAAGTGAAGAAGAAAGTAGAAGCACATCCTAGGAATGTTATTTCTGTTTTGAATAAAAAGAATCATGTAGCTAAACCTAAAGGCTCTGCGGTTGTGCAGCGTTTTAAGCCTAGTGTGAATTCTAATTTGAAATGTTGGAATTGCAATGAATGTATGTTTTCTAGTCGTCATGATTCTTGCCTTATTGACCATGTGAATGAGATGTATGCCCGGAAAAATGGATTAGAATGGAAACCGACTGGGAAAGTGTTAACCCAAGTTGGTTGGATGTGGCGCCCCACTGGTAGAACTTTCACTATAGTAGGAAATACGTGCCCTTTGACTAGGATCACTCCCACTAAAGCGAAGAAAGCGTGCCCTTTAACTAGGAGTACCAAGGCTACCAAAACACAAGCGTGTCCTTTAACTAGGAACACCAACACTACTGTAGGAACAAAGTGCCCTTTAACTAGGTCTACTCCCACTGTAGTGCCCGCGGACAATCCAAAACCTAAGAAAGTTTGAACTGTAAAATCTGTTAGTGCTAAAACTCACATTAGAAAACGCAGGAAATCTAAGGGTCACAAAAATGTTAGCAATTCTGATAATATTTTATCTGTATCTGCTAACACTTCGGAACCAATAGTTTCTAATGCATTGTCTACTGTTGTTGTTAAAAACAGGTGGTCCAAATTTTTCTCTGGTATTTGGACTCTAGTTGCTCCAAGCATATGACCGGAGATCGCTCTCAGCTCAGAAATTTTGTCAGCAAGTTTCTTGGTACTGTTCGATTTGGAAATGATCATATTGCAAAGATAATGGGTTACGGTGAATATCATATTGGGAATGTTATAATTTCAAGAGTGTATTACGTGGAAGGTCTTGGTCACAACTTATTTTCTGTGGGACAATTTTGTGATGCAAACCTAGAAGTTGCTTTTCGAGAGCATACCTGCTTCATTCGTAATTTGGAAGGGGTTGATTTGTTGAAAGGTACTCGAGGGAATAATTTATATACTTTGTCTCTACAAGATATGATGGCCGCTTCTCCCGTATGTCTTCTCTCCAAAGCATCAAAGACTAAGTCATGGTTATGGCATCGACGGTTATCTCATCTTAACTTTGACGCTATGAATCACCTGGCGAAAAACGAACTTGTTCGTGGTCTTCCTAAACTATCATTTCACAAGGATCATTTGTGTTCCGCGTGTACAATGGGGAAAAGCACTAAGAAATCATACAAACCCAAGACGGAAGACACCAACCAAGAGAAACTTTATCTGTTGCATATGGATCTTTGTGGGCCAATGCGTGTTGAAAGTCTTAGTGGCAAAAAGTACATCCTCGTTATTGTGGATGATTACTCTCGGTTTACATGGGTGAAATTTCTTAAAGCCAAAAATGAGGCACCTAAATTCATCATCGGATTTCTCAAGATGATTCAAGTGCGTCTCAACACTACTGTCCGACGCATTCGTACAGATAATGGAACCGAATTTGTGAATCAAATTTTGCGTGATTATTATGAAGAAGTTGGCATATCTCATGAAACATCCGTTGCACGCACTCCACAACAAAACGGTGTCGTTGAAAGGCAAAATCGCACACTTATGGAAGCTGCTCGAACGATGTTAATTTACGCAAAGGCTCCATTGTTTTTATGGGCAGAAGCAGTATCTACAACGGTGTACACCCAAAACCGGTCACTAATTCGTAAACGCCATGGTAAAACACCTTATGAGCTTCTCCATGGAAAAGTACCAGATTTATCATATCTTCATGTATTTGGTTCTCTTTGCTATCCAAATAATGATGGTGACAATTTGGGAAAACTTCAACCAAAGGCTGATATTGGTATTTTCATTGGTTACGCACCCGCAAAGAAAGCATACCGAATCTACAACCGTAACTCTCGCAAGATCCTCGAAACTATGAATGTTGATTTTGATGAGCTGACAGCAATGGCTTCTGAGCAAAGCAGCTCTGAACCCGCACTTCATGAAATGGGACCCAGTAATATTAGTTCTGGTCTTGTCCCAAACAACCCAACTTCATCATCATTTACACCACCTTCTAGGAATGAATGGGATACGTTGTTTCAACCGTTCTTTGATGAATTCTTTACTCCTCCAACTATTGTTGCTCCAGAACCTGAGGTAATAGCTCCGGTAACCGAAGTTGTGGCTCCAGCAACCGTTGCACAATCATATACGTCTGCACCTACAATTGGTCTAGACATACCATCAACAAGTAATTCTCAACCAACACCTGCTTCAACTACCCATGTCATGCCTATTTATGATGAAGAGGATGATGATGATCACGATTTAGAATTCGCTCAAATGCGTGAACTTCCATTCTTTAGTGTACCAATTCCCGACCCTAATCAAGTCGGGTCGTCCACCTCAGAGGAAGCTCCTAGTACGGTTTACTCCAATCCACGGATTCGTGAACATGACAGCAAGTGGACAAAGGATCATCCTATAGATTCTATTATTGGTGACCCTAATCGTCCGGTATCCACACGAAGTCAGTTACAAGAAAGTGTAATGTTTTGTCACTTTGATGCTTTTCTCACTGAAGTTGAACCTAAGACATGGCAAGAAGCTTTTACTCAATCCTGTTAGATAGAAGCTATGCAAGAAGAACTTAATGAGTTTATACGTCTTGAAGTATGGGAACTTGTCCCATGCCCGGATCAAGTGCAGTTACTCACTTTGAAATGGGTTTACAAGGTGAAACTCGACGAGTTAGGCAGAATATTGAAGAACAAAGCTAGACTAGTAGCTCGTAGATACAAGCAATTATTGGGCATCGACTTTATGGAATCCTTTGCGCCTGTTTCCCGTTTGGAAGCTATTAGACTATTCCTCGCTTATGCAGCCCACATGAATATGATCGTCTATCAGATGGATGTGAAGACGGCATTTCTGAATGGTGAAATCAAGGAAGAAGTCTATGTTCAACAGCCGGATGGTTTTGTGAATCCCAATTATCCTAATCATGTGTACAAGCTTAAGAAGGCTCTCTATGGGTTGAAGCAAGCTCCTCGCGCATGGTATGATCTATTGTCACAATTCCTAATTACGCAAGGCTTCGCTAAAGGCAAGGTAGATCCCACGTTGTTCATTCAAAAACGAGGTAAAGATATGATTATGGTATAAATATATGTTGATGATATTATATTTGCAGCCTCGACCCAAACCTTATCGGATGAGTTTGGGACACTCATGTCTTCCAAGTTTAAGATGTCAATGATGGGCAAGGTATCATTCTTCTTAGGTCTTCAGATATCTCAGAGTCCCAGAGGCATCTTTATCAATCAATCCAAGTATGCCCTTGAATCGCTTAAGAAATATAAGATGGAATCTTGCGACCCCGTGGATACTCCAATGGTGGAACGAACTAAGGTGGATGCAGATCCACATGGAGTTGTCGTTGATCCGACACTGTATCGTGGAATGATCGGTACTCTTCTGTATCTCACAGCTAGTCGACCTGATCTTCAGTTTGCTATATGTATGTGTGCTCGGTATCAAACTCGGCCTACTGAGTTACACTTGGCTACTGTGAAACGGATCTTTCGATATCTTAAAGGAACCATTAATCGGGGACTTTGGTATTCGAAGGACTCTTCTATTGCACTAATGGCATATGCAGATGCGGATCACGCGGGTTGTCAAGATACAAGGCGTAGCACGAGTGGAACTTTGCAACTACTAGGAGATCGACTAATCAGTTGGGCATCGAAAAGGCAGACTAGTGCTGCAATTTCAAGTACGGAAGCAGAATACATAGCTATGTCCGGTTTCTGTGCTCAAATTCTTTGGATGAGATCACAATTAACCGACTATGGTCTAGGTTTCAACAAAATTCCGATGTACTGCGACAACAAAAGTGCAATTGCCTTATGCTGCAACAACTTTCAATTCTCCCGGTCGAAGCATATTGACATTCGCTACCACTTCATCAAGGAGCAAGTGGAAAATGGAGTAATCGAGCTTTACTTTGTCCGATCTGAGTATCAATTGGCGGATATTTTCACGAAGGCTTTAGATCGCGCTCGAATTGAATTTTTGGCCGACAAGCTAGGAATGAGAACCTGCTCGCCTGAGACTCTTAAGGAATTGGCAGATGAAGCGAAAGAATAGTGGTGGTAAAACTATTCTGCGTATCCTTGGTGATCATCTGTATATATTGTTTATTTTTTTATTCACAAAAGAAAAATACAAAAATATAAAACCATATAAAAACCATAAAAATTGAAAAATTCATAAAAATCCAAAAATATTTTTAATTTATTTTTCAAAGGCATGTCTTTTGGTACGATAATATTTACGGCCTTAATGTCGATTAATATCGACACGGCGCCATAAATAGAGTTCGTACAAAAGTTGTAAATATTTCATAAAACATGCCTAAATGGCTTGTAGTTATTTCAGACTGCAACCCGGTTTTCACATTAAAGTCAAGTATTTCTTATGAAAGCTTTGGCTCACAACGAGAATTAATTTTCTCGGGCAAGGTTTACTTTAAAACCTTGTAAGGGATCAAGTTTACTTTATAACTTGGTCTAACACAAATCTATGTACGTTTCAGTGCATTTATTTGTTAAAACAAGAGAAGTCTTGTTCTTATGAAGTTATCATCTCTACAACCATAGCTATCTACAATTGGTATCTACATACTCGACGATGCGACTACTCAAACGACGACTACAGCTCTTTCGATAGAACACGGGTCAACAATTGAGGGGGAGAAATTGTCAAGCATTCAGAATCTTCGATGCCTAACGTGCCAACTTCACAAGTTGGTGTCAAGACAACAATACCAATCGTACATGTGGTGTCAAGAGATGACTTCAGACTTGACGAGGCGACCAACATATGCTGACAAGAACCATTTGATCTTATCATCTGATGTTCTCATCTATCAGGTCCAACCTTGTCAATTCTTTTCTAATATGGTGAATATGTGATCATGTTACAAATCGGTATCATATCTCATACGTTTGATATCATGAAGATAAAACGAACTTGCATTTTTCTTCCCAAAACCTTTGTTAAAACTTCATTAAATCAATTGATATTAAAAACATCAATTGGGTTAATATTTTTACTATGGGGGAGAAAATGTGATTTAATATGGGATATTATCAAAAATGGTTTGACTTAATGTGCTGGCTCATCCCGACATGTGCGAAATGTTTTCAAATATCGTGGCATATGTTAAGGGGGAGCAAAACGGATTTGCATATCAAAATGGATTTTCATGGTGACATATACTTACCCGAAACCCATTTATTTCACGACGATGAAGATTGTGATGACATAAGGATGGTAGGATAGGTTAAGTCCTATGATTCTTCCAGAACCGGAGGAATCTTCCCAAGGACTATCCATAGCTAGAAATAGTAGTCCTTAGGAAAGTTGGAGAAAGATTGTGAACGTAGCTGAATGCTGACCAAGTACTTAAGTTAGCACTGGAACAATCACAACAAGGTGCTAGTTATGACGTATTGGTAAGCATTGAAGGGGTTGAAGAATGAAAAAGAATTGTAAAGATAAAGGGTGTAAAGAAAGAAGCCCTCCTAACAACTTTAGGCAGAAACCGGGTCAACACATATGCTATTGAGATCATTTTAATGATTCTCGATATTGAAGACAGACATCATGGACCCAGTGATGCAATGCACAACCCATCCCAGCTAACTCAGATATCTCTCAAAAGGTATTTGTTTTAATCACACGGAGACAACACATTATCTATTGATTTATTCACTCCGAATAAATTGTTATTGAAAAGGTGGCACTCCTCTCCAGCCTCCGATCACTAAAATCCAAAGTGCACGATCGAGTCTAGAGCCATTTGAGATCATCAAATATCTCATTAGGACACACTTTCATATTTCCTTGCTTCTTCACACACTGTGAAAAGTAAGAAAGATTTTAAGAGTCCTACGCAAAATCTTCATGATCTTGCCTGAACATCCGAGTAATACGAATGTATTTACAATGAAGATGGAAATCCTTCTTGAGCGAATATCAAAAAGCTCATGGTAGGTGACTTGTCCGATTCTTTATGAATCAAGCTTGTGATAACTGGAAAGCAACAGTGGTTTAATTCTTAACTGAACTTAAACACGTTCCAGGCCTCTACGTAAAATCTCAGTGATCTTGCCAGAATACTCAGAGTGATACCTTAGTGTTCACAGTGATGAGTGGAAATCCTTCTAGTGTTAACCTCAAACAGCACTTGGTAGGTAACTTGCAAGATTCTATACGAATCAAGCTCGTGACAACTGGAAAGCAACGATGGTGCGGTTCTTAATTGAATTTCACTTGTTCCAGGAACATGAATTGACGGCTTCAAATCATGCGGATATTATTATCCAAATGATTCACTCTTTATGTTCGCAGTCAGATTTGGACGGTCGAATAAAGAGAACGGGTTTACCCGCGAAATCCTGTCAGGAAGTTACTTAATTGAAACTATCTATCACGGGTACGATATCTAATATCATCCAACGGTCTTCACCGACCAGAGGTAAAATGCTACCGATTTAGAATGAAATGTTCAAAGCCATTTCGTTCGTGTCTACTTATGTTGCGGCATTTGAAGACGGTGGTGTTGCGGAATCAAGAAGAAGTCATCCCCGCATGCTTATACTTTATGCACTTGATACCTCATCTAATTCAAGAAAGCCTAAAAGTTAAGTCTTCCGCTGTATCGAACTCTGAAGCTTTCAAGAATTACAAAGGTATAAGTATGTGGGTCATGGTGTCACGAGGAGGCGAAGATCACAAGTGATGGATGCACAAGATCAAGGCAAGAGATTAATGCTAAAGATTGATGTCAAAGATCACATCAGCATGTTCACCAGAAAAGAAAAAGAAAAGAAAGACGAAGACTACGAGCTCAAGACAAGCATAGTATGCTAGGTTTATTTTATTATTGTAACTCGGGTGACGCCCTTGTTTGGAGTGACCTCCCTTAGGGGGAGATTGTTGGAAATACGTTTTTACGTATTTAGGAAGATTCGGTCACTCCGACAATATATTAAGTAGTAGCTTGTAGTCTAGATATCTTTATTAAACAAACAAAGTCAAGCCTAGCCTACAACATGTGTAGGCCGGCCCAACATTGTAAGCCCAAGCCCATCACAAGGCTTGGGTATATAAACCCTCTCCTTTGATGGAGAGGGTGTGTATTCCTCATTTTTACACATAGTGAAAAAGTGTTTTTCTTTCACTTTCTCTCTCTAAGTGTGTGTGTTCTCACCATCTCTTTATCTCTTTCTCTCTCTAAAACATAAGTAAGATTTACATATCCTACAACAACTACACTAGAAGCAACCAAATCCCACCACGATCTTCTACTCCTTATCACCCACCCACTCAACAAACCCCATCCATTAACCCCGATGTTGAAGCCATAATGAGAACCCAAGGTGAGCAAATCAAGAATCTGCAAAGTCAAATTATCAATCTTAAAGGAGATATTAGCAAGCAAGGGAATGAGATAAGATCCGAGCTTCGAGATAATATCCAATCCTCCTTCAACAATCAAACAAATGATTTGAAGAATATGCTTGCTAGTTTCTTGCCCGCCGCTCAACCTTCTTCTTCAAGTTCTCTACCTTCAAACACCGTCACCAATCCGCGAGCAAATGTGAGTGCTATTACTACCCCTAGTGGAATTACCATTGTCGATCCACCTATCCCGCCCCCATCATCTACACCTCCACCACCATTTATCCCTGCTCCTCCTACACCTAGTATTAGTGCACCATTACCGTCTCCGCCTCGTCATGACGATGTTCCCAAGAAGAACCCTTCAACATCTCAACCTTTACCTACACCTACACCTTCACCACCCAAACCCAATATCCCTTATCCTTCTCGCTTAGGCAAGACCAACGAGCTAACCAAGAATGATTGTCAAGTGCAGAGCTATGTGAAGATGCTCTCTCAAATGAACATCAACATTAGCCTTGTTGAAGCACTTGTCCACATGCCGAAATTTGTCAAAGCATTTAAGGAATTGCCTAACAAGAAGGAGAAGTTGATTGAGCTCGCCAACACACGCTTAAATGAAAACTGTTCTGCAGTTATTCATAAAGAACTTTTGGAAAATCTTGGAGATCCCGGTCGTTTTGTGTTGCCTTGCATTTTCAACAAAACCGAAGAATTTACTGCCCTTGCTGATCTCGGGGCCAGTATTAATCTTACGCCTTTGAGTGTTTGGAAAAAACTATCATTACCCGACCTTACTCCAACCAAGATGACTCTTGAACTTGCAAATCGCACTCTCGCTTACCCCGTTGGTATTGCCGAAGACGTGTTCATTAAAGTTGGCACATTTACTTTCCTGGTCGACTTTGTGGTAGTTGATTATGAAATGGACCCTCGTATTCATTTAATACTTGGTCGGTCATTCTTGAGAACCGGACGAGCTCTAGTTGATGTTGCCGAAGGTGAGTTAATCTTACGAGTCGGGAATGAGTCACAAGTTTTTAAAATGGGGAAGCTTACAGGCAAATCCTATGGACGAGAATCTGCGAATATGATTAATGTGCTCGATGATTTTGTCATCTACAACAATCCGCTATTCGACTCTTGCATTGATAATCCACTTTTTCAAGATGATGTGGATGATTCTCTCTCCAATTTGGAACCTTCTCCCATTTATGATTCTCCACCGATCTTTGATGCTTATGATGATGATTCTAGCTCAGATTCGGATGATTTTGATGATTGTACTTCTGAGTATCCCGATCTGCCCACATACGATGATTTTGATGAGGCTGATACTCTTTCGAGTGATTCTTCACATGATGAAGATCCTCCGTCATCCATGCTTAATCCTACTTTGGATGATTACTCTTTTGAGGAAGACTTCTCTATGTTTCTCAACACTTACTTCCCTCATGAGAGTGATGCTCCTCCTTTGGACTTTGAAGATTATCGTCTTGATCCTACTTTGGATTTGAAGAACATTCTTTCAATGGAGAAGAAACCGGTCGACACCAATATCCGCAGCACATATGATTTAACACCTCTTTGTCCTCCTTCTGAGGACGAGGTTGTGCTTCTTCGCGGATCTTCTTCCCATTCTGCTGAGCCTGAATGCTATTTTCCCTTAAAGGAAAAGGTGTTCGACCCCGGTATTGAAATCTTTAAGCCATCTCAGTATCCACCTGATGAAATAAAAGGAAAAATCTTTGGAAATTTTGAAGACATGCTTGCAACTCACCATACTTGCTCCCACCTTGCTCCATCGCTGCTTAAGGGAACCTTGCCTATTCTTCTTTGGCTTGCCTTGTTCGCCTTAAGCTTGTGCTATTTGATGGACGAAAACTATGTCTTTGATCCTGGTGGATATGTTTCATGCTTCTTCCTCTGCTAATCAAGGTCGAGTCAGGCTCACGACTCGGTAATCAAAAATCAAGCGCTTCTTGGGAGGCAACCCACGTATCTATCTTTTCGCTTTCTTTATCCTAAGTGTATGGGAGACCCGTTGGTGTTTGCTATTTCCTCTTCTTCTTAATCAGGGATTCGAGCTTCAAAGTCACACTCTTGATGATTCTTGACGATTCGTGATTCCGTGTTTCCTTCTTCCCGGTTCTATCCTAAACTCTTTTCGATTCACTATTTTATATTTCTCAATATTCAAATAGGAATCTCTTTAGTTGTCTCTTCCTTAGCGAGATTTAAACAAAGTGCACAATGTCCCAAGTGTAGGGGAGTTTATTCCCACATGCTTAAACATTGAGGACAATGTTTATCTTAAGTGTAGGGGGGACTTCTATCGAAGTTAAGTGGCCTTTTCCTTGTATTTGTCCTCATTTTAACAGGAAAATCAATTTTTTGACATTTTTCAAAATTTTTGATCTATTTTGGCCCGTTAGTTTTTCCCTTTGTATAGTTATTTTCTTTCCTTATTAGAATAAATCTTTAATAAAGTGGTTTTAATTTTCAAACGTTGTGAATCTTTTGACTCAACCCGATTTTACTTATCTAAGTTACTCTAGCTAGTATCCTTAACATGTTTAAGTCAAGTTTTGCTAGGCTTTTATATAGGGAGCTATAAAACGCGAAAGTCTTAACTCTCACGGGTTAAGAACAAGAACTTTTCGCAAGTTCCTATAATTGATCCTAGAGAGTCGTTTATCAAGGGAACTTTAAAACGCGATTTCTAAACTTGAAAAAGTCTAAGAGTTTGCAAGATCCTATAGGCGACTCGAAAACCCAAAACTTTGATTTAATAGGCTAAGCATCCACGAGTCTCATTCGTTGAGATTTTAAACTGTGGAGAACGAGAGATGATAGAGCCAAGTATAAGTTTGGTATTCTTTCGTGAATTTATGTGAGTTAATTATAAGCCTATTCTCCCATCGCTTGTTAATAAATTTATCTGCAATAAATAAGGTTGTACGATTTGAAAAGTTACTTAGCTTCTAGCCAAAGATCGTTTAAAAGTTGCTCGGTATGGATTAGAGTTCATAGCCAAGGCATAACTTATTGAAGCGGGATGCGAAGATTGGCGAGTCCAAAAGGTCCTAACAAGACATGAGGGCTACATTTTGTTGCTAAAGATCCAAAGTGATGTGAAGAATCATTTATCGAAAATCAATATGAAGGATCGAGACACACGACGAAAAGCAAATACTCCCCAAAAGTCATGGAGAAGTCTATCCAAAAAGGCCCTAACAAGGTATGAGGATAAATAAAGCCAAGTCCAAAAAGGAGGCGGATCGTTGTATATCAAAGTCCAAAATAAAGATTGGAGAAAAATGAAGAAGTCATGGTCCAAGTATGAATATCTCAAAACTGCAAGTGAAGAAATTCCATTATGAAGAGAAGGTCATTATTTCATGAACGTCTCTCAAGGTTTGAAGTATGAAGTCGCTGCCAAATATCGGTTCGAGAAAGGTCTCAAATCGCGAAACGAGTTATGCCAAGATATGAACTTTATGAGGTCCCGAGAAGCAGTTTTAAAAGATTTTGTCCTTTAGCTAACTATTGATTAAATCGTTCACTTTATTTTCGGCCTAAATAACTATCGAAATAAGTCAAACAATGCATCCTCGTGATCATTCAAGACAACAATAAAATATAAGAGATACACCTAGGAATAAGGGAGTCTAAGTGAGTAATTGGCCCACATGAGTTCGTGTTAGTTTACTAACTTATAATAACAATGATCTCGTTTTTAATCTTGGTTTGGAGAAAGTGAAAACTTGAGGATGATGATCACTCATAACATTTCCAAAACCCAAGGTATGTTTTTGATTTCTTTACTTTGAATGTTTATAGTTTTCTATCTCTTTAATAAAGGCCAACGTGGATTAATTATGATGAAAAGTGTAATCGTGCTTTGTAACTAATGCATTGCATGAGGACATTGCAATGGTCAAGTGTAGGGGATTTGATAGGTGTGTAAACACCCATCCTTTTTACCACTTAATTACAATAATAACCGAGCCAAAACGTGTATTTTATGTCTTTTATGTCGGAATTATGCGTGGTTTGTATTTTTGTTGTGATTTAGGACGAAATTATGAAAATGGGAGAAAACACGGGCATTTACGGGCTTTTATTGAAGAAAAAGATGAAAGACGAGGTCACGAAGTCAAGAGTGCAAAAAGAACGGAATTCCAAGACCAATTCTGAAGATTTATCGAAGAAAAAGTCAAAAGACGGAAGTTTACTAAAAGCCGAAGAACTCAAGTCTTATTTATTGAAGAATTAAAAGACGAGTTTAAAGAAATCCCGAGCCAAAAGTCATTAAAATCCAAGATTAACAAAAGATTAAGAAGGGAAGGACTTAATGGTGAAATTAAGAAGAAATGAAGGAGGGGAGGAAGCTTCCTAATCCTCCCCTATATATAGTCATTAGGATAATCATTTTTACTCTTGTTGGCTAGAGTGACACTAGTTCTTCCACCTTTTAATTACTTGCACATTTACTTTTCATGTCAATTTAAATACATTGTCTTGCACTTTTAATACCTTTAATTTCCAAGTAAGTGTTCTTTAATTTTCTTGTTTTTATCTCTCATTCTACCTTTCTTTCTTTGCTTGATCTTTATGTTTATGTGTTTGTTATCTTGCTTATTTGATTAAAGGTTATGTGCTTTTGATTGTTTTGGATTATTGATTTTATAGCTTATTTGTTTTCATCTTAAAGTTTCTTAAGTTTTTCTAAAAGTTATTTTTATATAAAATTTGTTTTCGTAAACTTTGTTTCATTTTGTGTTTTCAAAAGTCTTTAAATTTCGGTTTAGTAGCTTTTACGTGTTTGCTTAGGATTTTAGGTGTGTGCTTATTTGTTTATAGCTTATTAGTTCTAGCTTATTTCGTGTTATTTCCTCTGTATTCTGATCATAGTGATCGGAAAAGGGTTTCACATTCCGACCAGCACTCCATTGCTTGGTCGGAAAAGGGCTTTGGTATTCCGATTGGGAGGTGAGTTTGGTATTCCGATCAGGAGTTAAGTGACAGCATTCCGATCTGAGTCCACTCCTCATTCCGATCAAGGTGTTCGTTTGGTTATTCCGATCAGGAGAGGTGACAGTATTCCGATTAGGGGTTCCGATCAACATTCCGACCAGGGTCCATTTCTTATTCCGACGAGATCATTATTCCGATCAGGAAGGTAAGGTTATTCCGATTAGCTTTCCGATCAGAAGGTAAGTCTTCATTCCGATCATAGTCTGATCGGAATATATTTCGATGGTGGGGTTGTTTTCTATTTTGTCTTGTTTAAATTTTAAGTTCTCATTTTAATACTTTGTCAAATTTTAATTCTCGTCACGCTTTAACTTTAAGTCACTTAATTTCTCGTTATTTACTTTTCAAAGTTTTAAATATTGCACCCTTTATTTTAATTAAACTTAGATTTATTTTAACGCCAGTTTACTTTAAAGTCATTTACATTAATTGTTTTGCACATTTTATTTAAAAACAACCAAAATATTTGTTTCACCAAAAACAATTGAGTCACACATAGAACCTAGATCAATTCGTTAAGATACCTAGAACAACAATTGAACCTAGCAAAATCTCTTCATTAGAGCCCAAATTCAAAATTTGAATTTTGAATTTATTTTCTTCCCTCCATCTTCTAGAAGCTTCCAGAAATCTTGAGTAAGCCTAAACCAGCTTGACTACCCGCGGTTCTATATCTTCCCGCGGTTCGATATCACTAAGGAACCGCGTGTTCTATAAGAGAACTGCGCGTCCTTCGTGTCTTTCATGACGAATGTAATCTTCAAGGTGTCGAAAGAAGTATACATAAGTATGCTTGAGTGATTACGAGTACCTTACACATTTTACATTATGTATTGCGAGTTATACGTTTGTCATCACCAAAACATGAAGGGATCATCTTGATTAAACATCATAATGTTTACACTAACAGATTCTTTTGTGATTCAAACTCGTTCCAGGTCTCGACGCAATATCTTTATGATCTTGCCAGAACATTCAGAGTAATACTCCTCAGTATTTACAGTGACGAATGGAAATCCTTCTAGTGTCATCGTCAAACAGCACTGCGGTAGGTGACTTGTGAGATTCCATACGAATCTAACTTGTGTCAACTGGAAAGTAACAATGGTTTGATTCTTAATTGATTCAAACTTGTTCCAAGAAATTGAATTGACGACTTAATCAGCAGAATGGAACTGCATGATTCACTCCTTACTATGAAGTATCTTTTGATATATTCAAGTATTGAGAACGGCTACCACAGTTGGAAACCCTGTCAAGGAAGTTCATTGAACTTACTTAATCACAGGAAGAGTTAACGTCCTAACAAAAGAAAAATTTCTTCAAGGAAATTAAACACTATTATTGGGACGACCCTTACCTTTTCAAGCAATGTGCGGATCTTGTCATTCGTCGGTGTGTTGATGGGTCGGCAGCTTTACTAATCCTTGAAGCTTGCCACAAAGGACCCACTGGTGGTCACTTTGGTCCTAACTATACCGCAAAGAAAGTTTTCGACTCCGGATTCTATTGGCCCACCATTTATCATGACGCTCATGAAATGGTTAAGCATTGTGATGCTTGTCAAAGACAAGGCAAGATCACACATAAAGATGAGATGCCTCAAAATTTCATCCAAGAATGTGAAATCTTTGACGTATGGGGCATCGACTTTATGGGGCCATTTCCATCATCCAAAGGGAACAAATACATCCTCGTAGTCGTTGACTACGTATCAAAATGGGTTGAAGCAAAGGCTTTACCTACGAACGATGCGAGGGTGGTTGTGAACTTTCTGAAACAACTATTTGCTCGATTCGGTGTTCCTCGTGCTATCATTACTAATCGCGGGACTCATTTTTGTAATGATCAATTTGCTCGAGTCATGGCTAAGTATGGTGTCAATCACCGACTTTCCACCGCGTATCATCCACAAACTAATGGTCAAGCCGAGATTTCAAACCGTGGACTTAAGCAAATCTTAGAGCGTACTGCGGAAGAGCATCGTGCCTCATGGGCCGATAAGTTAGATGATGCTTTGTGGGCTTTCCGTACCACATATAATACACCTATTGGTTGCACTCCACATCGTCTTGTGTACGGAAAGGCATTCCACCTCCCCATTGAGTTGGAGCATAAGGCCTATTGGGCCTTGAAATGGGATAATTTTGATATCAACAAAGCTGGTGATCTTAGGAAGATCCAACTCAATGAACTTAATGAACTGAGGAATGAGGCTTATGAAAATTCATTGAGCTACAAGAAGAAAACCAAGCTCATTCATGATTCTAGGATTAAGAACCGAGAGTTTCACATAGGTGATCAAGTTTTACTCTTTAACTCTCGGTTGAAAATCTTTTCGGGCAAGCTTAAGAGCCGTTGATTTGGTCCATTCACCGTCGCTAAAGTCTTCCCTTATGGCACCATTGAGTTATCGCAACCAAATGGGCCAAATTTTAAAGTGAATGGCCAGCGTGTTAAGTTGTACTTTGGTGAGGACATATCTCATGAGATGATTCCATCCTTTACCACATTTCCCTTGAATTAGTTCTGGGTCGAGTCAGGCTCGTGACTCGGTTAACAAAAACAAGCGCTTCTCGGGAGGCAACCCGATGATCTATCCTTTTACCCGTTTTCATAATAAGTGTAGGGGAGCTATGTAAGTTTTTGTTGTCTTGTTTCTTGTGATGTGAAAGGATTAAAGCGTTCAAAGAGCACTTTTGATGATATTTGACGACCAGTGATCCCGTGTACCCGTCTTCCCGGTTCTATCCTAAATTCTTGTGATTCAATATTTCATATCTTATATGTCGACATTGAAATCACTTTAGTTGTCCTTTCCTTAGCGAGACTTAAACAAAGTGCACAATGTCCTAAGTGTAGGGGAGTTTACTCCCACATGCTTAAACATTGAGGACAATGTTTATATCAAGTGTAGGGGGGACTTCTATCGAAGTTAAGTGGCCTTTTCCATTAATTAGTCCTCATTTTAACTGGAAAATCTAATTTTTCGACATTTTTCAAAATTTTTGATCTGTTTTGGCCAAGTAGTATTTTTCATTTATTTTCTTTTATGTTCTTTCCTTTTATTATCGCATCGTATGTATATATTTCATTTTAAAAATAAAGTCAAAGAGAAAAATAAATTTTAATAAAATGGTTTTAATAAGTTTAGATATCTTTGATATATTAGGCCCGTCGTGAATCTTTTGACTCAACTCGAGTTTACTTATCTAAGTTCACTCTTGCTAGTATCCTTAACGTGTTTAAGTCAAGTTTTGCCAGGCTTTTATATAGGTAACTTTAAAACGCGAAAGTCTTAACTCTTACGGGTTAAGAACAAGAACTTTTTGCAAGTTCCTATAACTGATCCTAGAAAGTCGTTTATCAAGGGAACTTTAAAATGCGAATTCTAAACTTGAAAAAGTCTAAGAAGTTTCAAGATCCTATAGATGACTTGAAAACCCAAAACTTTGATTTAATTGGCTAAGCATCCACGAGTCTCATTCCTTGAGATTTTAAATTGTGGAGAACGAGAGATGATAGAGTCAATTCTAAGTTTGGTATTCTTTCATGAATTTATGTGAGTTAATTATGAGCTTTTTCTCCCATCGCTTGTTAATAAATTTAATTGCAATAAGTAAGGTTGTACGATTTGAAAAGTTACATAGCTCCTAGCCCAATATCGTTTAAAAGTTGCTCGGTATTAATTAGAGTTCATAGCCAAGGCATAACTTATTGAAGCGGGATACGAAGATTGGCGAGTCCGAAAAGGTCCTAACAAGACATGGGGGCTACATTTTGTTGCTAAAGATCCAAAGTGATGTGAAGAATCATTTACCAAAAATCAATATGAAGGATCGAGACACACGACGAAAAGCAAATACTCCCCGAAAGATCATGGAGAAGTCTATCCGAAAAGACCCTAGCAAGGTATGAGGATAAATAGATCCAAGTCCTAAAAGGAGGTGGATCGTTGTATATCAAAATCCAAAATAAATATTGGAGAAAAATGAAGAAGTCGTGGTCCAAGTATGAAGAATCTCTAATAAGTGTGAAAACACTTATCCTTTTACCACTTAATTACAAGAAAAACCAAGCCAAAACGTGTATTATATGTGGTAAATGTTGGAATTATGCGTGGTTTGTGTTTTTGTTGTGATTTAGGATCAAAATGTGAAAAGGGAAGAAAACACGGGCTTTCACGGGCTTTTATCAAAGAAAAAGACAAAAGACGAAGTCAAAAGATCAAGAGTGCAAAAAGAACGGAAGTCCAAGGCCAATTCGGAAGATTTATCGAAGAAAAAGTCTAAAGACGGAAGTTTAATAAAAGCCGAAGAACTCAAGTCTAAATAATGAAGAAATTATAAGACGAGTTTAATTAATCCCGAGACGAAGTCGAAAAAATCGAAGAATTAAGAAGACGAAAACACGTGAAGAAGGAGAATGAACCAACACATGCTTAGTCTTTCCTAATCACCTATAAATACACTCCTAATGTGTCATTAGGAGTTGTTAGCTAATTTGACACATTAGTCTTTCCAATTTATTTTCCAAGCACTTTCATATTGTTATTTACTTAATTGCACCTTTAATTACCTTGTCTTGCACCTTAAATTTGTAAGTTTAATCTTTACTTTTATTGTTGAATCTTTAATTTTAATCAAGTTTTATATTAATCTCTCCTTCTACCTTTCTTATTTTTGTTAATCTTTATGCTTATTATCTTATTGTCATGCTTATTTGATTAATTGTTATGTTTTTATGTTTTTGATTGTGTTAGCTTATTGATTTTATAGCTTACTGTGTGTTTTTCTTTAAATTTAATTAAGTGCTTTTTAGTTAATTTTTATAAAAAGTTGATTTTTAATATTATTATTATTTAGTGTTTTTAAAAGTTCTAAAATTTTGGTTGATTAGCTTTTTCTTAAATTTGATTTGGTAAAAATTTTAGTTAAGTGCTTATTTGTTCTAGCTTAATTGTAGATTTTAGCTTATTTAGTTCATCTTGTTATCCGGGTTATTTCATAACCCTCTTTTTCCGAACAAGCCTTAGATCCATCATTCCGGATAAGAGGTAATAACCTTTTATTCCGGATATAAGCCAAGATTTTATTCCGGATAAGTGATCCAAGGAATTATTCCGGATAAGTTGCACGATTTAGTATTCAGGATAAGGCTTCGTTTGATTTATTCCGGATAGTGGTGACAACGCACATTCCGGATAAGAGTCACAAGTTTATTCCAGATAAGACTCGGAACAAGGTATTCCGGACAACGGATTGGTGTTTATTCCAGATAAGTGGATATTCACTTATTCCGGATAGGAGTAACTTGTGTATTCCGGATAACGCTAAGAAGTTATTCCGGATAAGAACCTGAGGATTATTCAGGATAAGGGGTTGGTCGATTATTCCGGATAAGTAATTATTCCGGATAAGGAGGATCGAGTATTCCAGATAAGTGTCCCAACTTCACATTCCGGATAAGGGCCAAGTTCTGATTATTCCGGATAAGGCTTCAAAGAAACTGATTCCGGATAAGGAGTTCGTTGGTTTATTCCGGATAAGGGAGCAGATTCAGATTTAGGATAAAGGTGACAACTTTATTCCGGATAAGCAGTCCTTTGTTGGGTATTTCGAATAGTGACAGTATTTCAGGATCCGACTCAGGTTTTGTTTATTCTCTGTTTCATTTTCAAGCATTTACTTTTCCCGCTATTTTTCTCTTAGTTTAATTTTAAAGTTCACATTTTTATTACATTGTCAATTTAATTTTTCGTCACGCTTTAATTTTAAGTCATTTAATTAATTTTATTTTAAAAGTTTTAAAATTGCACCATTTAAGTTTTAATTAGTTTTAGATTTAATTAAACGTCATTTAGTTTAAAGTCTTGCACATTTTACTTTACAACGACCAAAAATATTTGTTTCCACCAAAAGACAGCTGAGTCGCACATTAAACCAGTAATCAATTCGATTAGACATACGACAAAGAACTTTTTAACTGAGTAAAATCGAGTTATTAAATGGCGCCGCTGCCGGCTCTTTTCGTTAAAATTAACGGTTTACTGTGAGAGACGCGTTGAATTTTGGGATCCGTTCACTCGTGAACGTTATTTTTCTTGTTTAAAAATTGTTAAAAATCCATAAAAATTAAAAATTTTCAAAAATCCAAAAAGATTTTATTTTTATTTTTATAGTGTATATATAGTGTCTATCGCTTTGGTATCTTTTTCTTTTGCTTTCGTAGGTGTATGCGTACTAGATCTTCAACTTATCTAGAGCCCGAGACTCGTGAAGATTTAGCTATGGCAGGTGTGAACAACAACATTAACCCACCGCACCTCAACAATAACAACAACAATGTTCCCCCACCCGATCTTCAGACAATGGAGGAGCTTTGTCAACCTACAATGAATGGACGAGGAGGACCGATTGCGCCGATGCAAATCACGGCTCCGGAGTTTTCGTTGAAGCATCACATGATCCAGAAAGTGCAGAACACTTGTCCATTTCGAGGATTACCGGATGATGATGCCAACAAACACCTCGACAAGTTCATTACCGTTACTCAAAGCATGAAGTTTCCCGGTGTTACTATGGATTTTCTTCGCCTCCACCTATTTCCACACACCTTATCCCACCATGCCGAAAAATGGTTTGATCGTCTGAATTCAGTTCATACTTGGGATGAGATGACTCAACGATTTTTGCCGCGCTACTTTCCACCATCCATGGTCACGAGCCTTCGGAATCAAATTAGTGGATTTACACAAGAGCCTGATGAATCACTTTTTGATTCTTGGGAATGCTATAATGTTTTGATTGATCGATGTCCAAACCACAACATGCTCCCCGTCACCTTAATTGATACTTTCTACAACGGTTTGACTTTTCGTGATCGTGATACGATTAATACAACCGCCGGTGGCACATTTATGAAAAGAAGACCCGAGAAGTGTAGAGAGCTTATAGAGAACATGACTACTCACCACAAAAATTGGGATTCATCCGCATCTTCAAGATCAAACCCGAGAGTCAATGTTTCTTCTACTTCTTCAAACCCTGATATCACCGAATTAACCCACGAAATGGTCGAAATGAGCAAAAACATGCAACTCTTGGTTACAAATCATCAACAACAAGTTAAATCTGTAGCAATTTCTTGTGATACTTGCGGCGGTCCTCACTCATATACTGATTGTCCTTCTACTCAAGACAATCCGGAAAACGTGTATGCGGCTTATGGTAACTACTCAACGGAAAACCATCAAGCTCGACCTCAAGGTGATCGTAACTTGTTAAGTTACCGTTCTAACAACTATCTTTCACCCGATTTTCCTCCTCAAATCCACAACCCCAACAACTACAATCGAAGCAACCAAATCCCACCTCGAGCTTCTAATCCTTATCACCCACCCGTTCAACAAGCCCCACCCATTCATCAAGATGTTGAAACCTTAATGAGAACCCAAGGAGAGCAAATTAAGAATCTGCAAAGCCAAATTATCAACTTGAAAGGGGATATCACTAAGCAAGGTAATGACATTCGATTCGAGCTTCGACATGATATACAAACCTCTTTTAGCACTCAAACAAATGATTTGAAGAATATGCTGGCTAGTTTCTTACCAACCACTCAACCCTCTACTTCGGGCTCTCTACCTTCAAACACCGTCACCAACCCAAGAGCGAATGTGAGTGCTATTACTACACGCAGTGGAGCCACCTTAGTAGGACCATCTATCCCTCCCCCAGTTACTCCATCTACACCTCTTCCACCACCATTTATCCCTCCTACTCCCACGCCTAGTATTAGTTCTCCATTACCGTCTCCACCTCTTACTGAAGTACCCAAGAAGAACCCTTCACCAACCCCACCTTCCACCCTTAAACCTTCAACATCACAACCTTTACCTGCTACACCTGCACCTTCCACCTATAAACCCAATATTCCTTATCCATCTCGCTTAGACAAGGCCAAACTACAAACCAAGGATGACATTCAAGTGTCAAACTATTTGAAGAAAGTTTTGGAAATGACCATCACTTTTAGCCTTGTTGAAGCTCTAGCACAAATGCCTAAACTTGTTAAAATGTTTAAGGAATTGCTTAGCAAAAAGGAGAAGATAGCCGAGTTTGTTAATACTCGATTGAATGAAAATTGTTATGTCGTCCTTCTTAAAGAACTTCTGGAGAAACTTGGAGATCCCGGTCGTTTTGTGCTACCATGTACTTTTCACCAAACCGAAGAATTTACTGCCTTAGCCGATCTCGGGGCAAGTATAAATCTGATGCCTTTAAGTGTTTGGAAAAAGTTATCATTACCCGATCTTACACCAACGAAGATGACTCTTGAGCTTACAAATCACACTCTCGCTTACCCTCTTGGTATTGCCGAAGATGTGTTCATTAAAGTTGGCACCTTCACTTTTCCGGTCGACTTTGTTGTTGTTGATTATGAAATGGACCCTCGTATTCTTTTAATACTTGGTCGGCCATTTTTGAGAACCGGAAAAGCTCTAGTCGATGTTGCCGAAGGTGAGTTAATTTTAAGGGTCGGGCATGATGCACAAGTGTTCAAAATGGGGAAGATCACAACCAAATCTAATGGAAGAGAATCAACGAATATAATTAATGTGCTTGATGATTTTGTCTTCTACAACAATCCTCTATTGATTCTTGCTATGATAATCCACTGTTCCAAGATGATGTGGATGATTCTCTATCCAATTCTGATCCTCCACCAATTTATGATTCTCCACCGATCTTTGATACTTATGATGACGATTCTAGTTCCAATGGAGATGATTATGATGACTTTACTTCTGAGTATCCAGACATGCCCACTTATGATGATTTTGATGAGGCTGATACTCTCTCGAGTGATTCTTCACATGATGAAGATCCTCCGCCAACAACACTTGATCCTACTTTGGATGACTACTCATGTGAGGAAGACTTTGCTACTTTTCTCAACACATACTTCCCAAATGAGAGTGATGCTCCTCCTTTGGACTTTGATGATTATGGTCTTTATCCTACTTTGGATATGAAGAAACGCGCTTCAAAGGAGAAAAAGCCGGCCGACACCGATATCCACAACACTTATGTCTTGACACCTCTATATCCCCTTCTGAGGATGAGATTGCGAGATTTATGATCGGATCTTCTTCAAGATCTACTGAGCCTAAGTGTTATTTTCCCCTAAAGGAAAAGGTGTTCGATCCTGGTATTGCATTTTTTAAGCCATCTCAGTATCCATCTGATGAAATAAAAGGAAAGATTTTTGGAAACCATGGAGATATGCTTGCACCTCAGCACCCTTACTACCACCGTACTCCATCTTTGCTTAAGGGAACCTTGCCTACTCTTCTTTGGCTTGCCTTGTTCGCCTTAAGATTGTGCTATTTCATGGACGAAAACCATGTATTTGATCCCGGTGGATGTGTTTCAAGCTTCTTCCCATGATAATCCAGGTCGAGTCAGGCTCACGACTCGGTTAACAAAAACAAGCGCTTCTCGGGAGGCAACCCGCAATATCTATCCTTTTTCTCTTGTTTATATAATAAGTGTAGGGGAGACCCTAGTATGTGTTTGTGGTTTTCTTTCTTATCATGTGCAGGGATTCGAGCTTTCAAAGATCCATTCTTGATGCCTTTTGACGACCCGTGATTCCGTGTACCCGTCTTCCCGGTTTTATCCTAAACTCTTTTGATTCTCTATTTTATATTTTCTAATATTAAAATAGGACTCACTTTAGTTGTCTCTTCCTTAGCAAGATTTAAACAACGTGCATGATACAATGGTTTTCATTGGGGTTCAAGATTAGTCTCGGAATCTCCTCGAATTGATTCACAGCTCAAAGTGGAATGATTTGTTCTTGGTGACAAATAGTGGGTTTGGTTTTCTATTCTACTAAAAAGGTAAATGAAGTAAATAAAGATTTAAACCAAAAACCGTTAATGAAGTAAATCTTGAATTAGAATTAAACAATAAAAGGATAAAGCTCGAAAGTACCCTTACTGAAAACTTGCTATATTCGGAATACTGGTGCCATCCGGAATAAATGCTACTCGGAATATTTATGCTATGCGGAATAACTACACTATCCGGAATAAAGAGGCGTATGCGGAATAACTTCTACCCGGAATAATGATGCTATGCGGAATATCAAGGCTATTCGGAATACTAGTCTACCCGGAATAATGATGGCTACTCGGAATAAAGATGGCAATTCGGAATAAATTACTCTATGCGGAAAAATCAAGCTATGCGGAATATTTAGGCCTATTCGGAATGTTTTACACTATACGGAATAAGTGGGACTATGCGGAATATTTAGGCCTATTCGGAATAAACAAACATTCCGAATAGAAGAAAAGGTAAGCAGACTATCCGGAATAAATAAATATTCCGAATAAGAGACAAAATAAGTAGACTATCCGGAATTTACTGGGAATGAAGAACAGTAAGTAGACACAAGAACAGGGGAACGATTTTTAGCCAAACGAACCAAATTTAACCAAAGGATTTGAACTAAACTAAACACAAATCGTTTACTAACCATAAACAACAAATCCCAATCATAAAAACACAAAACCCATTAACTTTAGAAGATCAAAATCAACCAAACAAGAACTTTAAAACTTTGAATAAAAAAGAGAGGATGAACAAGATGATAGAAAGATTAAATGTAAACTTGTATTGATGATTAAGATTCAACAAACCAAAATGGAAGGATTAAACTTACAAGATTCAAGAAGAAATCAAAGAAAATGAAAACCACTCCTTAAGGGAGATGGTTCTTCCTACGAACTAGGAGAAAAATGTAACTGAATAAAAAACTAGTGCCAAATGTGTGAGGGGTTTTCCTTATATAGGCTAGTGGTTGGTTGGTGAAGTGGGCTTTCTTCCTCTCTTCTTGTCCTCTCGTCTTTTCAGAAAAGTTGACGTTTTCGATTCTGATTCGGGATTTGTCGACGATTAAATTCAACTCGTCTTTTAATTTCTTCGTTTAATAGACTTGAGTTTCTTCGACATATGTAAATCTTCCATCTTTGGTCCTTTTCTTCGATAAATCTTCAAACATGCCCATTGACTTCAAATCTTTTGCATCTCTTGGACAATAGACTTCGCCTTGAGTCTTTTTCTTCGATAAAACCCGTGCAATCCCATGTTTTCTTCAATATTCATCCGATTGACTCTAAAAACACAATAAACACAAAAACCACGCATAATTCCAAACAAATGATATTAAATACGCGTTTTGGTCTTGTTTTAGGAAGAAATAAGTGGTAAAAGGATGGGTGTTTTCACACCTATCAAATCCCCTACACTTAACCATTGCCATGCCCTCATGCAATGCTTAGTGATAAAGCAATTTTACACTTTTCTCATAATCAATCAACCTTGGCCTTATTAACATACTACTAAACAAAAATTAAAGTACTAAGAGAAATTAAAACTTTAAAGGAAACAAAAGGATAGAAAACCATTTTCACTTGAAAATAGCTATACGGTAATAACTTGCAAAGAGATCAAGGACTTACATTAGGGCTTTGATGCTGCGAAGATTTATCACCCTCAAGTTTCGCGTTCCCCAAACTAAGCTTAAAAACGAGATCATTGTTATTATAAGTTAGCAAATCAAACACTTACACACATGGCTTAATTAAATGCTTAAACTCCCTTATTCCTAGTTGTATCTCTTATATTTTATTTTTATCTTAGAATGATCATGAAGATGCATTTTTGGACTTATTTCGATAGTTTATTAGGCTGAAAGCAAAGTAGAACGATTTGATCAATAGTTAGCTAAAGGACAAAATCTCTTAAAACTGCTTCTCGGGATATCAAAAAGTTCATATCTTGGCATAACTTGGTTCACGATTTGAGACCTTTCTCGGGCCGATATTTGGCATGTACTTCATATTTCATATCTTGAGAGACGTTCTTGAGATAATGGTCTTCTCTTCGTAATAGAGTTTATTCACTTGGAGACTTTTGAGGGGTACTCCAACTTTGTTGACCACGACTTCATGATTATTTCTTTAATCTCTAACTGGGATTTTGAGATACAACGATCCGCCTCCTTTTCGGACTTGGATCTATTTATCCTCATACCTTGTTAGGGTCTTTTCGGATAGACTTCTCCATGATCTTTATGGGAGTTGATTGCTTTTCGTCGTGAGTCTTGATCCTTCATATTGATTTTGGGAATAATGCTTTTCACATCACTTTGGATCTTCAGCAATAAAATTGAATCCTCATGCCTTGTTAGGGCCTTTTCGGACTCGCCAATATTCGCGCCCCGCTTCATAAGTTATGCCTTGGCTATGAACTCTTATCATTACCGAGCAACTTTTAAACGATCTTGGACTAGAAGCTACGTAACTTTTCAAATCGTACGACCTTACTTATTGTAGATAAATTATTAGCAAGTGATGGGAGAATAGGCAAATAATTACACCAAGTGAGCTTGTGCAAGAATACCGACTTATAATTGACTCTATCATTTCTCGTTCTCCACAATTTAAAATCTCAAGTAATGATACTCGTGGATGCGTAGCCTAATAAACCAATTAAGTTCTACATGGTTAAAGATACTAGCTAGAATAAACTTGGATAAGTCTATTCAGGTTGAGTCAAAATAATCGCAACGGGCCTAATATGTCAAAGATTTCAAAACTAGCTTCACCACTTTATTAATATTTTTGACTTTATTGCGGGATATATACATATGAAAGCAATGATAAAAATTTAAAAATTACGACTAAATGGACAAAGTTAATCAAAAATTTGAAAAATGTTGAAAAAGATGATTTTTCGGTTAAATGAAGGCATTTTCATGGAAAAGTCCACTTAAAACTTCGATAGAAGTCCCCCCTACACTTAAGATAAACATTGTCCTCAATGTTTAAGCATGTGGGAAAAGTCTCCCCTACACTTATGACATTGTGCACGTTGGTTAACTCAAGTTAAGGAAGAGACGACTAACGTGATCAATTTCAAATGTGTGTATGAAGAAAATTGAATCACGATAGTTTGAGAGATAGAACCGGATTTCGGATAACACGGGAGCACGGTTCTTCAAAGGTTCCAAAAGTGCATTCATCCCTGTAATCACATCACCACACAAACACAAAGAACCTACAGAAGTCCCCCTACACTTAGGAGGTTAAAACAGAAAAGGATAGATACTCGGGCTGCCTCCCGAGGAGCGCTTGTTTTTTATAACCGAGTCACGAGCCTGACTCGACCCAAAATTAGTTCATGGGAAACATGGTGAGGGATGGAATCATCTCCTGAGAGATGTCCTCACCAAAGTACAACTTCACTCGTTGGCCATTCACCTTAAAATTAGGTCCATTAGGTTGAGCGAGCTCGAGAGTACCATATGGAAAAATTTGGGCAATGGTGAATGGGCCGGACCAACGAGATTTCAGCTTGCCCGAAAAGATTTTCAACCGAGAGTTAAAGAATAAAATTTGTCTCCAACTTGGAACTCTCGGTTTTTAATATTAGAATCGTGAATGAGCTTAGTCTTTTCCTTATAGATCAAAGAATTTTCATAAGCCTCATTACGGAGTTCATTCAGCTCATTGAGTTGGATCTTGCGTAGGTCACCGGCTTTGTTGATATCAAAATTAGCCCACTTCAAGGCCCAGTAAGCCTTGTGCTCCAACTCAATGGGGAGGTGGCATGCTATCCCGTACACGAGACGATACGGTGTACAACCAATCGGAGTCTTGTAAGCGGTACGAAAATCCCACAAAGCATCATCAAGTTTATCAGCCCATGAGGCACGATGCTCTCCCACGGTTCTTTCAAGAATTCGCTTTAATCCTGGGTTAGAGATTTCAGCCTGGCCATTAGTTTGTGGGTGGTAGGCGGTGGAAAGACGATGATTTACACCATACTTAGCCATGACTCTTGCGAATTGGTCATTGCAAAAATGAGTCCCGCGATCACTATAATGGCACGAGGCACACCAAATCTAGCGAATAGCGACTTTAAAAAGTTACAAACCACCCTTGCGTCATTAGTAGGTAAAGCTTTGGCTTCAACCCACTTTGAAACGTAGTCAACGGCTACAAGGATGTATTTGTTTCCTTTAGATGAAGGGAATGGCCCCATAAAGTCGATACCCCAAACATCAAAAATTTCACATTCTTGAATGAAATTCTGAGGCATCTCGTCTTTATGTGTGATCTTGCCTTATTTTTGGCAAGCATCACAACGTTTAACCATCTCGTGAGCGTCACGATAGATGGTGGGCCAATAAAATCCCGAGTCAAACACTTTTTTGGCGGTGTAGTTGGGACCAAAGTGACCACCGGTGGGTCCTTTGTGGCAAGCGTCAAGGATTTCTAAAGCTGCCGGTCCATCAACACATCGGCGAATAATCAAATCAGCACATTGTTTGAATAGATACGGGTCATCCCAAAAGTAAGTCTTAATATCTTTGAAGAACTTTTTCTTTTGTTGGGATGTTAGCCCGTCAACGAGAATTCCACCCGCCAAGTAGTTTGCAATGTCCGCAAACCACGGGGTTTCATCAGAAGTCAAGTTGATAGACATTAAGGTCTCTAGGGGAAAAGAATCATTGATTTCTTTGTTCGGATGATCCCCTTGGTAAGGATCCTCAAGTCTACTGAGATGATCCGCGGCTAGGTTTTCAGCTCCTTTTTTATCGCGAATTTCGATTTTAAATTCTTAGAGTAGCAAAACCCAGCGAAGAAGTCTTGGTTTGGAATCTTGCTTAGTCAACAAGTACTTCAACGCGGAATGATCGGTATAAACGATTGTGGTGGAAAGGACAAGATAGGGGCGGAACTTTTCAAAAGCATAGACAACAGCTAAAAGCTCTTTCTTGGTTGTCGTGTAATGCAATTGGGCCCCCGTCATTGTCTTGGTAGCGTAATGGATTGGTTGGAAGTGTTTATTCACTCTTTGGCCCAAAACCGCTCCAATAGCAAAGTCGCTAGCATCGCACATCAACTCAAAAGGCAGATCCCAATTAGGGGTAACCAAGACGGGTGCCTTAGTAAGCTTATCCTTAAGCAAGTTGAAGGCTTCAATACACTCGTTGGAAAAGATAAAAGGAGTATCTTTTTCCAAGAGGTGGGTCATCGGGCGAGCGATTTTAGAAAAATCTTTGATGAAACGACGGTAGAAGCCCGCATGACCGAGGAAACTTCTCACACCCTTCACGGTTGAAGGTGGAGGCAACTTAGAAATAACATCGACTTTAGCACGGTCTACTTCAAGACCGGCTTTAGAGATCTTGTGTCCTAGCACGATGCCCTCTTTTACCATGAAATGGCATTTTTCCCAATTAAGAACAAGGCGAGTGTCTTCACACCGCTTAAGCATACGTTCTAAATTGGCAAGGCAAGCAGAGAAAGAATCGCCATAAACCGAGAAATCATCCATGAATACTTCCATAGTTTCTTCAACCATGTCATGGAAAATAGCCATCATACACCTTTGGAACGTCCCAGGAGCATTGCATAAACCGAAAGGCATGCGTTTGTAAGCAAATGTTCTATAGGGACAGGTGAATGTCGTCTTTTCCTGGTCTTTGGGATTGATGGGAATTTGAAAATACCCGGAGAAACCGTCTAAAAAGCAGTAATAGTCATTACCAGCTAGACGCTCGAGCATTTGATCCATGAAGGGAAGAGGAAAGTGATATTTTCTCGTGGCATCATTGAGCTTGTGATAATCAATACAAACTCTCCACCCAGTAACGAGACGAGTGGGAATCAACTCGTTGTGTTCATTGGAAACAACGGTTATTCCGCCCTTCTTGGGCACACAATGGACGGGACTTACCTACGGCGAATCCGAGATAGGGTAAATCAAGCCGGCATCAAGAAGTTTGATGACCTCTTATTTGATGACGTCATGAATACGAGGATTAACCCTTCTTTGGCTCTGGATTGCGGGTTTAAGTTCATCTTCCATGAGAATCTTGTGAGTACAAAAGTTCGGATCAATTTCGCGGATATCGGAAATTTTCCAAGCAATTGCCTTCTTATGATCTTTAAGCACGGCGATGAGGCAAGATTTCTCTTCTTCTTTCATGTCCTTCGCGATGATGACAGGCGACTTCTTGTTTTCTTCAAGGAACACGTACTCGAGATGGGGCGACAACTCCTTAAGTTCTAAATCCGGAGGATTTTCGATGGGAGGCGTTTTCAAAGTCGGGGCATCGATAGCAATAACTGTGGGAGATGGTGGAGAAATATTGTCTTCTTTAAGAAGGTTCTCAATGAGGCGAAGATCTTCATCCTAATTGGTGGGAGAATCGTCATGTTCTAAGTTCACATCTCCCATGGTGGCTTCCAAATCTTTCCAAAGGAAATCACTTTCTCCAAATAGAGATAGTGATGAGTCAATAGAGGAAACGGTCTCAACATTGGGAAGAGAGGTAGGAATACTTTTACAAGCATCTTTGAAGTGTTCTTCACAAGCCTCATCAAGAACGTCAATACAATTAACACTCTCGTATGAATAAGGCTGTTTAGAAAGCTTTCCCATGTTGAAGACAATTTTATCGTCACCCACTCTCATGATAAGCTCACCAGCTTCAACATCAATGAGAGTGCGACCGGTCCTTAAGAATGGACGACCAACAATTAATGGCACACGAGGGTCCATATCATAGTCGACGACAACGAAATCGGCAGGAAAAGTGAATTTGTCGACTCCTACAAAGACGTCTTCGGCTATCCTCACTGGATAAGCAACCGTACGGTTAGCCAATTCCAAAGTCATTTTGGTGGGGACTAGCTCAGGGAGAGATAATTGCTTCCACACACTTAAAGGCATTAAGTTAATACTGGCACCTAGATCGGCTAGGGCCATGCAATTCTCTACTCCCGGGAAGTTACAAGGGATTAAGAAACGACCCGGATCACCAAGCTTGGTTGGCAATTTCCTTAAGAGCACTGCAGAGCAATTCTCATTAAGTTGGGTGTTAGCAATATCAAGAAGCTTCTCCTTGTCGCTAAGAAGATATTTGAACATTTTCGCATACTTAGGCATGTGAGCGAGAGCCTCAGCGAAGGAGATGTTGAAATTCAATTGTTTAAACATTTTAAGAAAGTTTGAAACCTGAATATCATCCTTACTTTTTAGCTTCTCTTTCCTCAACCTTGAGGGATAAGGTATATCAGAAGAAGAGGAAGTCTTTGGGAGAATAGGATCACTCACATCCTTGGGTGGAGGAGGGGTAGAAATAAGAGGTGGAGAAATTGGGGAAGTAGAAGGATGAGGAATAGGAGCAGGTGACTCGTTTTCTTTAGTCACAATCACCGGTGGAGGTATAGGAAGCTCGGGTTCCTTGGTACCTTTGCCACTGCGAGTGGTGATTGCTTTCATCTCCCCTCTTGGATTCGCAACGGTGTTACTCGGAAGAGTACCCGAAGAAGAGGGTTGATTACCTTGGAAGAAACCGGCCATCATGTTCCTTAAGTCATTCGTTTGACTTGCCAAAGTGTTTCTCATACCAGCTCGCAGATCGTTTCCTTGTTTCACCATGTCTGCTTTCAAGTTGAGCACTTCCCGCTGTAGATTTTCCGCAATCACATCATTGGTCCTCATGTAGGTTTCAACATCTTGATGCAATGCGGTGGGTTGGTTGGGAGGAGGAGCATGGTATGCGGGTGGTTGATAAGTAGGTTGTTGGTAAACTTGGTTGTTTCTTTGAGGTGGATATGGTTGTTTGTGAGGTGGTATGTATGGTGCACGAGGTTGTTGTTGTTGAGGAGGGCGATTTAGGTTTTGTTGTTGGCTTGGGTTGTTAGGAGGAAAACCGGGTGGTGAGAGAAAGTTGTTCGAGCGGTAGCTAAGCAAGTTGCGGTCTCCTTGAGGACGAGCTTGATAAGCGGCCGGAGGATAAGTACCGTATGCTGCATTCACATTCTCAGAAGGGTAGTCTTGGGTGGCAGTACAAGTGGTGTAAGAGTGAGGACCACCGCATATTTCACATGGTTGGCTGACAGCATTGACTTGAGCGTTTTTAGCGTTGATGCTGTTGGTGTTGCTGGCGATTTGGGTAGCAAGCAGTTCAAGAAGCGCAGTGATTTTGTCAAGTCGCTTGTCGTTGTCACTAGTGCTAGCACTAGCGGCATTGGTCCGCACACTCTTGGTTTGCACACGAGACTTATTTTCAATAATATCCCAAGCGGCATTGGAAGTCTTAACCAAAATATTACCCCCCGAGGCACTATTTAGTGAATCTTGGTCATTCATGCTTAAACCATTATAAAAAGTGTTAATTTGGTGCACTTTGGTAAAACCATGTTGTGGGCATTTTCTCAAAAGATCTTTGAAACGGTCCCAAGATTCACTAAAAGATTCATCGTACTTTTGTTCAAAATTGATAATTTCATTCCGCAAAGCGGTAGTACGAGAGGGTGGGAAAAAGTAGTTTATAAACTTGGTCTCCAAATCCGTCCACGTCAGAATACTTTGTGGCGGTTCCTTAGCAAGCCAATGCCGGGCTTGTCCCTCTAAAGAAAAGGGAAAAAGTTGTAAACGGATTACCTCTTGTGGAACACCATTGAATTTGACCGTATTCGTGAGTTGTAGGAATCTCTTGATGTGGTCATGTGGATCATCAATGGTACGCCCCAAGAATGGTTGAGCAGAGACCATCTGGATAAAACCAGATTTGAGCTCAAAATTGTTGGCTGCAATCGCGGGTATGACAATGGGATCATTGTTGTCGTCTACATGTGCTTGTAGAAGTTCAATCATCGAGCGATTGTCTGGTAGAGGCTCATTGTTGTTGTTATTATTGTTGTTGAGAGGTGGATTGTTATTGTTTTGAGGTGGGTTATTGTTGTTGTTTTGTACACCGGCCATGTCTAAGTCTTCGAGAGGCTCGGGCTCTTGATAAGACGTTGATCGTGTACGCATGCACCTGCAAAAGAACTAACAAAGCAAGCAAGAAATATTTTTGGTTTTTATGGTTTTTTAATTTTTAGGATTTTTTGAAAATTTTATATTTTTAGGGTTTTTGAAAATTTTTATGAAAAAATAACGTTCACGGAGAACGGATCCCAAAATCCAAGTTCTCACAAAAAACTGTTAATCTTAACGAGAAGAGCCGGCAGCGGCGCCATTTGATACAATGGTTTTCATTGGGGTTCAAGATTAGTCTCGAAATCTCCTCGAATTGATTCACAGCTCAAAGTGGAATGATTTGTTCTTGGTGACAAATAGTGGGTTTGGTTTTCTATTCTACTAAAAAGTTAAATGAAGTAAATAAAGATTTAAACCAAAAACCGTTAATGAAGTAAATCTTGAATTAGAATTAAACAATAAAAGGATCAAGCTGTAAAGTACCCTTACTGAAAACTTGCTCTATTCGGAATACTGGTGCCATCCGGAATAAATGCTACTCGGAATATTTATGCTATGCGGAATAACTACACTATCCGGAATAAAGAGGCTTATGCGGAATAACTTCTACCCGGAATAATGATGCTATGCGGAATATCAAGGCTATTCGGAATACTAGTCTACCCGGAATAATGATGGCTACTCGGAATAAAGATGGCAATTCGGAATAAATTACTCTATGCGGAAAAATCAAGCTATGCGGAATATTTAGGCCTATTCGGAATGTTTTACACTATACGGAATAAGTGGGACTATGCGGAATATTTAGGCCTATTCAGAATAAACAAACATTCTGAATAGGAGAAAAGGTAAGCAGACTATCCGGAATAAATAAATATTCCGAATAAGAGACAAAATAAGTAGACTATCTGGAATATACTGGGAATGAAGAACAGTAAGTAGACACAAGAACAGGGGAACGATTTTTAGCCAAACGAACCAAATTTAACCAAAGGATTTGAACTAAACTAAACACAAATCGTTTACTAACCATAAACAACAAATCCTAATCATAAAAACACAAAACCCATTAACTTTAGAAGATCAAAATCAACCAAACAAGAACTTTAAAACTTTGAATAAAAAAGAGAGGATGAACAAGATGATAGAAAGATTAAATGTAAACTTGTATTGATGATTAAGATTCAACCAACAAAATGGAAGGATTAAACTTACAAGATTCAAGAAGAAATAAAAGAAAATGAAAACCACTCCTTAAGGGAGATGGTTCTTCCTACGAACTAGGAGAAAATGTAACTGAATAAAAAACTAGTGCCAAATGTGTGAGGGGTTTTCCTTATATAGGCTAGTGGTTGGTTGGTGAAGTGGGCTTTCTTCCTCTCTTCTTGTCCTCTCGTCTTTTCAGAAAAGTTGACGTTTTCGATTCTGATTTGGGATTTGTCGACGATTAAATTCAACTCGTCTTTTAATTTCTTCGTTTAATAGACTTGAGTTTCTTCGACATATGTAAATCTTCCATCTTTGGTCCTTTTCTTCGATAAATCTTCAAACAGGCCCATTGACTTCAAATCTTTTGCATCTCTTGGACAATAGATTCCGTCTTGAGTCTTTTTCTTCGATAAAACCCGTGCAATCCCATGTTTTCTTCAATATTCATCCGGTTGACTCTGAAAACACAATAAACACAAAAACCACGTATAATTCCAAACAAATGATATTAAATACGCGTTTTGGTCTTGTTTTAGGAAGAAATAAGTGGTAAAAGGATGGGTGTTTTCACACCTATCAGTGCACAATGTCCTAAGTGTAGGGGAGGTAACTTCCACATGCTTAAACATTAAGGACAATGTTTATATTAAGTGTAGGGGAGACTTCTATCGAAGTTAAGTGGTCTTTTCCTTGTATTTGTCCTCATTTTAACCGGAAAATCAATTTTTCGACATTTTTCAAAAATTTTAATTTATTTTGGCCTAGTTGTATAATAGTATTTTCCTTTGTTAGCGTTATTTACTTTCTTGCTAAAATAAATTTTCAATAAAGTGGTTTTAAATTTTTCAAAGTCGTTAATATTTTGACTCAACCCGAGTTTACTTATCTAAGTTTACTCTAGCTAGTATCCTTGACGTGTTTAAGTCAAGTTTTGCTAGGCTTTTATGTCGGGAACTTTAAAACGCGAAAGTCTTAACCCTCACGGGTTAAGAACAAGAACTTTTCGCAAGTTCCTATAATTGATCATAGAGAGTTGTTTATCAAGGGAACTTTAAAATTCGAATTCTAAACTTGAAAAAGTCTAAGAGTTTGTAAGATCCTATAGATGACTCGAAAACCCAAAACTTTGATTTAATAGGCTAAGCATCCACGAGTCTCATTCCTTGATATTTTAAATTGTGGAGAACGAGAGATGATAGAGTCAATTATAAGTTTGGTATTCTTTCATGAATTTATGTAAGTTAATTATGAGCTTTTTCTCCCATCGCTTGAATAAATTTAATTGCAATAAGTAAGATCGTACGATTTGAAAAGTTACTTAACTTCTAGCCCAAGATCGTTTAAAAGTTGCTCGGTATTAATTAGAGTTCATAGCCAAGTCATAACTTATTGAAGCGGGATGCGAAGATTGGCAAGTCCGAAAAGGCCCTAACAAGGCATGAGGGCTATATTTTGTTGCTAAAGATCCAAAAGTGATGTGAAGAATCATTTATCAAAAATCAATATGAAGGATCGAGACACACGACGAAAAACAAATACTCCCAAAAGATCATGGAGAAGTCTATCTGAAAAGACCCTAGCAAGGTATGAGGATAAATAGATCCAAGTCCTAAAAGGAGGCGGATGGTTGTATATCAAAGTCCAAAATAAAGATTGGAGAAAAATGAAGAAGTCGTGGTCCAAGTATGAAGAATCTCTCAAAACTTCAAGTGAAGAAATTCCTATTATGAAGAGAAGACCATAATTTCAAGATCGTCTCTCAAAGATTTGAAGTATGAAGTCGCTGCCAAATATCGGTCCGAGAAAGGTCTCAAACCGTGAAGCGAGTTATGCCAAGATATGAACTTTATGAGGTCCCGAGAAGCAGTTTTAAAAGATTTTGTCCTTTAGCTAACTATTGATTAAATCGTCCCACTTTATTTTCAGCCTAAATAATTATCAAAATAAGTCAACAATGCATCCTCGTGATCATTTAAGACAATAATAAAATATAAGAGATACACCTAGGAACAAGGGAGTCTAAGTAAATAATTGGCCCACATGAGTTTGTGTTAGTTTGCTAACTTATAATAACAATGATCTCGTTTTTAAGCTTGGTTTGGGGAACGTGAAACTTGAGGGTGATAATCATTCATGACATTTCCAAAACCCTAAGGTAAGTTTTTGATCTTTTTACTTTTTTCTTCTTTTGAATATTTTGTAGTTTTCTATCTCTTTAATAAAGGCCAATATGGAGTGATTACGATGGAAAATGTAAAACTTGCTTTGTAACTAATGCATTGCATGAGGACATTGCAATGGTCAAGTGTAGGGGATTTAATAAGTGTGAAAATACTTATCCTTTTACCACTTAATTACAATAATAACCAAGCCAAAACGTGTATTATATGTCGTAAATGTCGGAATTATGCGTGGTTTATGTTTTTGTTGTGATTTAGGATCAAAATGTGAAAAAGGGAAGAAAACACGGGCTTTCACGGGCTTTTATCAAAGAAAAAGACAAAAGACGAAGTCAAAAGATCAAGAGTGCCGAAAGAACGGAAGTCCAAGGCCAATTCGGAAGATTTATCGAAGAAAAAGTCTAAAGACGGAAGTTTAATAAAAGCGGAAGAACTCAAGTCTAAATAATGAAGAAATTACAAGACGAGTTTAATTAATCACGAGACGAAGTCGAAAAAATCGAAGAGTTAAGAAGACGAAAAGACGTGAAGAAGGAGAATGAACCAAGACATGCTTAGTCTTTCCTAATCACCTATAAATACACTCCTAATGTGTCATTAGGAGTTGTTAGCTAATTTGACACATTAGTCTTTCCAATTTATTTTCCAAGCACTTTCATATTGTCATTTACTTAATTGCACCTTTAATTACCTTGTCATGCACCTTAAATTTGTAAGTTTAATCTTTACTTTTATTGTTGAATCTTTAATTTTAATCAAGTTTTATAATCTCTCCTTCTACCTTTCTTATTTTTGTTAATCTTTATGCTTATTATCTTATTGTCATGCTTATTTGATTAATTGTTATGTTTTTATGTTTTTATTGTGTTAGCTTATTGATTTTATAGCTTATTGTGTGTTTTTCTTTAAATTTAATTAAGTGCTTTTTAGTTAATTTTTATAAAAAGTTGATTTTTAATATTTTTATTATTTAGTGTTTTTAAAATTTTTAAAATTTTGGTTGATTAGATTTTTCTTAATTTTGATTTGGTAAAAGTTTTAGTTAAGTGCTTATTTGTTTCTAGCTTAATTGTAGATTTTAGATTATTTAGTTCATCTTGTTATCCGGGTTATTTCATAACCCTCTTTTTCCGAACAAGCCTTAGATCCATCATTCCGGATAAGAGGTAATAACCTTTTATTCTGGATATATTCCGGATAAGTGATCCAAGGAATTATTCCGGATAAGTTGCACGATTTAGTATTCAGGATAAGGCTTCGTTTCATTTATTCCGGATAGTGGTGACAACGCACATTCCGGATAAGAATCACAAGTTTATTCCGGATAAGACTCGGAACAAGGTATTCCGGACAACGGATTGGTGTTTATTCCGGATAAGTGGATATTCACTTATTCCGGATAGGAGTAACTTGTGTATTCCGGATAACGCTAAGAAGTTATTCCGGATAAGAAGCTGAGGATTATTCAGGATCAGGGGTTGGTCGATTATTCCGGATAAGTAATTATTCCAGATAAGGAGGATCGAGTATTCCGGATAAGTGTCCCAACTTCACATTCCGGATAAGGGCCAAGTTCTGATTATTCCGGATAAGGCTTCAAAGAAACTGATTCCGGATAAGGAGTTCGTTGGTTTATTCCGGATAAGGGAGCAGATTCAGATTTAGGAGAAAGGTGACAGCTTTATTCCGGATAAGCAGTCCTTTGTTGGGTATTCCGAATAGTGACAGTATTTCGGGCTCCGACTCAGGTTTTGTTTATTCTTTGTTTCATTTTCAAGCATCTACTTTTCCTGCTATTTTTCTCTTAGTTTAATTTTAAATTTCACATTTTTATTACACTGTCAATTTAATTTTTCGTCACGCTTTAATTTTAAGTCATTTAATTAATTTTCTTTTAAAAGTTTTGAAATTGCACCATTTAAGTTTTAATTAGTTTTAGATTTAATTAAACGTCATTTAGTTTAAAGTCTTGCACATTTTACTTTACAACGACCAAAAATATTTGTTTCCACCAAAAGACAGTTGAGTCGCACATTAAACCAGTAATCAATTCGATTAGACATACGACAAAGAACTTTTTAACTGAGTAAAATCGAGTTATTAATCTCTCAAAAACTTCAAGTGAAGAAATTCCTATTATGAAGAGAAGATCATTATTTCAAGAACGTCTCTCAAGATTCGAAGTATGAAGTCACTGCCAAATATTGGTCCGAGAAAGGTCTCAAATCGTGAAGCGAGTTATACCAAGATATGAACTTTATGAGGTCCCGAGAAGCAGTTTTAAAAGATTTTGTCCTTTAGCTAACTATTGATTAAATCGTCCTACTTTATTTTCAGCCTAAATAAACTATCGAAATAAGTCAACAATGCATGCTCGTGATCATTCAAGACAATAATAAAATATAAGAGATACACCTAGGAATAAGGGAGTTAAGTGAATAATTGGGCCACATGAGTGAGTGTTAGCTTACTAACTTATAATAACAATGATCTCGTTTCTAAGCTTGGTGTGGGGAACGTGAAACTTGAGGGTGATAAAAATTCATGACAACCAAAGCCCTAATGTAAGTCTTCGATCTCTTTACTTGTTCTTCCTTCAAGCATTTTGTATATATTTCTATGTTTTTCGTTTACTTAGTGTTTAGTATGTAATAAAGGCCAAGGTAGGTTAATTATGATGAAAAATGTAAATCGTGCTTTGAAATTAATGCATTGCATGAGGGCATTGCAATGGTCAAGTGTAGGGGATTTAATAAGTGTGAAAACACTTATCTTTTTACCACTTATTTGTAACAATAACAAGACCAAAACGTGTATTTAATGTCGTAAAATGCGGAATTATGCGTGGTTTGTGTTTTTATTGTGTTTTATGACAAAAATATGAAAAAGGAAGAAAACACGGGCTTTCCGCTTTTATCGAAGAAAAAAGACAAAAGACGAAGTCAAAAGATCAAAAGTGCAAGAAGAACGGAAGTCAAAGGCCTATTCTGAAGATTTATCGAAGAAAAAGTCTAAAGACGGAAGTTTAACGAAGTCGAAGAACCAAGTCTACTAAAAGAAGAAAATTAGAAGACGAGTTCATTTTATCATTCGACTAATCCCGAGACAAAGTCGAGAAAGACGAGTTATTTAAAAGACGAGAAGACAAGAAGAAAGACGAAAAGAAACAACACCCTCCCTTCCCCTATATATAGCACACATATGTCATTAGAAAAAGAGTAGTCTTTATTTTTTAGTTTGGTAGGTAATTAGTGTGTGTTTTACTTTTTCTCTCTAGCTTTTCTTTCAAGCTTATTAATCCTTTATCTTAATCTTGTAATTTGAATCTTAATCTTCAATCTAATCAAGCTTTTTAGTTAATTCTCATTCTACCTTTCTTAATAATAATCTATTGTTTTGCTTTATTAATCATGTAGTTGAGTTAATCTTGTTGATTGTGTGATTGATTTGCTTATTAGATTGTGCTTATTGATTTGGTGTGTTTGAGGTTTTTAGATTAATGTGCTTATTGCTTAATTTTTATGTTTTCTAGTTTTTAAATAAGTTGATTTTGGTAGATTAATATTTTTATAAAAAGTTGATTCTAAATAATTTGATTATTTAGTGTTTTTAAAAGTTTTTAAATTGTGTCTTATTAGTTTTTTCTAAAAATCAATTTGGTTAAAGCTTTGGTAAGTGCTTATTTTCATTTTGCTTATTTTGAGTTAATCCGGGTTTTCAAAACCCTTTTATCCCGACTTGTGTACTGTATGCTTTATTCCGACTTAAGTTGCAAAACTTCATTCTTAAGTTGCAAAACTTCATTATTCAGTCTTGTGTCTAAGATCCTATATTCCGGATTAGGTGCAACATTGCCTATTCCGGATTAAGTATAGAATTCTTCATTCCGAATTACATACAGGAACCATATTCCGGATTACATTGAAAGCATGCATTCCGAATTGAGTGCAAGAATTTTGATTCCGGATTAGGTCAAGAAGCTCGATTCCGGATTTACGTTTGGGTTCTAGATTCCGGATAAGGTTTGGAACCTTATTCTGAATTGTGTATTAGATCTTTATTCCGAATTACGTGTAAAGTTGTGTTTCCCCGATTGTGAGTAGAATTTATATTCCGGATTGAGTAAGGGGTCTGGATTCCGAATTACGTTTAGTACGTGGATTCCGAATAAGGTTAAATATTTGGATTCCAACTTATGTTCAGTTTAGTTTCCCAAATTAATTTTCAAATTTTAATTTTTTCCACCAGTTTTCTTAAGTGTTATTTTAAACTTGTTTTATCTTAGATTTATTTCAAATTTTCATTTTTATAAAGTTTTAAGTTTTCAAATTTACTTAAAGATTCTAATTTCTTGTCATTTACTTAATTCTTTTTAGAGTCAATTTTTTTTACTTTAAATCCTTTTAAGTTTTCTACTTTAATTTAAATTAGTTAATCACCTTTAGTTTCTTTTACCAAGTTTTACTGTGTAGCATTCATTCTGGAAAAGCACTTAAGGTTAGACATCCTTCCTTTATTTTTATGTTTAATAGCTTTAACGTTTATAGGCTTAGATAATCAAAAGCTCCCCCTTTTAGTGACCAACACCAATAATTCTACCCTAAACCGTGATCAATTCGAATTGACACCGAGAACGATTGAGTACACATATGCAAAACCCATTAAATCATTGAGCAACATGAATTCATCCTTATCTGTGTAGGATTGCCTCTGTAGAAATCCAAATTCTTCTTTTATGACATCACTAGAAATAGAACCGCTTGCTGAAGTATCATTACCGTTATTATTGGAGCCATTTTTTGGAAATCTTGAGAAGACGCAACCCTCAAAACATCTAGACAAAACCTTTTAGAAAAGTTCTAATGTAAGACCGCATTAACAATAAAAGAATGTATGCTCCTACTAAGTGATAATTTGTGCTTACATAGTTTCTTTAGAAAGTGCAGAGATCAAACATGACACCTCATGTATGCTCTACGATAATGCACTATATTTGGCAGCAATCTCGGCTTGCTTTTCCTTCACCGCGGTTTCTCTCTACAATTAATGAAATAAATTCAACTCCTGAACAACAACTATTTTTTAAGTGAAGTTGTTTAGTAAGAAACCGGTTATTCTAATCACGGATTGATGTCTCACTTTTCAAAATATTAGTCAAGCCAATTTAAAGTGTTTGAAGCAATTAACTAACTGAGGGTACAAATTATGGGCTACATGGAGGTGTGTTTGGATGTGCGTTTTAAAACTTGTCGTACCAAAACACTTGATGCTAATAAAGTTTACGACACATCTAGACACCCCAATGATATAACGTGCAAAAGAATGAAAAGGGTACCATCAACCGAATAAGGTTCCACTCTTCATCACTAAGAAAAAACTTTAACTTCGTATGTATAAGGCCACCCCCTTCAATGGGAAATAAGTTATCCCATGTACCCTTTGTGATTATTGACATAGTCCTAACACCTACGCTAAAACCAAATCAATCAGAATCAAACTAACTTTATCCTACACAATGTGACATAATTCACTTACTTCAAGCATTTGTTGGTGAAATTTAATTTCATTGGCAACAATATCACATAAAGATCAGTGGCTAAGGTTATAAAAGAAATATCACTTACTTCTCCGTGTTCTAAACTCTTCTTGGACATCTCAACATTAACGTAAAATTTTGCACACATGTATCAAAATGGTTTCCACACGTGCTCCAGATGCAACTCTAATTATATCTTCTCTTAAAGCAAAATTTCCCATTATATCAACATAGCTTCCACTTTGTGTTCCTCTTCCTTCCAACAATGTTAAGAGGAGGGGGTGTGATTGTATTATCTTATATATGTTCTAATTCCTAAAGGATTAAATTGTTTCTATAACAGGCACTATCCATCTTCATCAACGGAATACACAACGGCTATTAAACAAACTTTATCATTTCCACCCTTTGCTGAGTTGTTAATCTGAAATAGAAAAATAGCACTCAACAGTTGGACTGAACTTATAAGCATATGATCTTTCGGTGGGTAACAAACTTCATACATAGAAAACATTTACATATGTGGGACGTTTGGTAATCTGAAAAAATATCTCCTAAACTTTCGCGCGCGAAAATACTTTTACTAAAGTTTTCGCGCGTGAAGAAGAAATATCTTCTAGATCTTCGCGCGCGAAGAAAAAATATCTTCTAGATGTTCGCATGCGAAGAAAAAGTATCTCTTAGATCTTCACGCGCGAAGACGCTCTTACTAAACTCAATCTCTACACAATCATTTGCATAACTAATTACGAAAACACAAATCTACCACAGTTAATACAATTTACCTATAATAAATGAACAAAAAATACTTATTAATCAAAAAATTAATTCACACTTACAATGTTATATGCTTAATAATTTTTGTATACTTCATCTTCTCCATTTTGTAGGTTGAATGATCATCGTCGATTTCACTCGATTCGACTTTGTCTCCTTCAATAATCAATAGGTTTCCCTCTAATCAGAATCCAAAATTTTAATTTCATTCTTCAATATTGATTACAGCTAAAAGATTACAGTACATAAAAAAATCAAAACTTTATTCGCACTTACTCGATATCAATGGCGGAAGGTGCTGAACGGGGAGGATGATGGATAATGGTAAGGAACAGTGGTTAATGGTGGTAGGAGGGTTGGAGGAGGTGATCAGAGGTGGTGGCAGGTGGTTGTAGCAGGTGGTGGGAGGCGTAAAGGAGGTGATCGGAGGTGGTGGCGGGTGGTTGTAGTAGGTGGTGAGAGGCGTGAAGGAGGTGATCAGAGGTGGTGGGAGGCGTGAAGCAGGTGATCGGAGGTGGTGGTAGCTGATGGTCTGAGGTGATAGCTGGTGGTCGGAGGTGGTTGTAGTTGGTGGCGGTAAACGGTGATGAGAGAGTTTTTATGATTTTACACCTATAGAAAATGAAATATGTGTGTTTTTTTATTTTATACTTCAATCAAAATAAATTAATAAAATTGATGTATATTTTGGATAAATGTGAGACGTTAGATTTAAGACTTGAAACAAGATTAAATGGATGGCTAGGATCTCATCTCACCATTTCACAAAAAAAAAACCTTCTCACAAGAACGCTTGTCTATATATATATGCCACGTCACCTGCCTACTAATCATGTTGCTAATCCATGTCAGCACAATGCATAAATTCTCAAAAAGGTTATGTCTACATGAAGGCTCGAACTCGGGTCTAAAAGACCGGATACAATTGCCTCAACCAGTGAACCAAGACATTAGTTGTAATACACAGTTGAAACCGAACAAATATATTCTCCAGTAAATAATAAACAACATAAAAAAAGATCATTCTAGTTAATCTCCCCCATCCTCCCCATATACTGATGAACTGATTCGGTAAGGTCATTCACGCTCACAAATCCCCTAAACCCTAAAAAAATAATCGTTCCCAAAAAACTCACACATAAAATTCTAATTCGAATCCCTAAAATTAATCATAATGCATATGTGTGTGATGCTATCAACAATGATTGTTTTTTTTTATTTTGAACTTTGATTTTTTGCGATTAGGTTGATTACCTAGATTGGTACTTTTGATTATGAATTGACCATGGATCATACAAGGTAAATCCAATTTTCAATTATCAATTAATGAATTATGTTCTTATTTTTTTCTCTTAGTTATCTAATTAATGAAGTAAGGGAATATGAATACGCTACATTACGTGCCCTGATTTTCTGAAGGCTAAAACCAAGTGTTTCGTCAAGTGGCGTGGCTGATTTGTCAGAGTCTTTCATGCTTTAGCTCAATCTCTCACCAAGTAAGTTCTTAAAACCACATATGATTCTTTACAAGTGAATTTATTCGGCCTTCTCATGAGTACTAGACTAAAGGAATATAGGAATTGCATTTGCAGCATCACTAAACTTATAAGTTCTCAATGAGTGAAATTAAGCTAGGTAATATGGCTACTTTTTAGTGGTGTCCACGTGTATTGAGATCATTACCCCAATTTGCATGAGATTTTCCTGTTAGCAAGTAGTTCACGGGCATCTTTTTCATTCCATTCTTTCCCTTTTTCACTTGAAACAATTATTAATTAAAAGGTCTGTTTTACATTCTTGGTACAAGAGCTTGGTTATTCTGATTGTGTAAACGATGTACTGGTGTTCGTTAATTGCATTTGATCTATCTACCAACCCACCATCTCATTAGATATGATAAACATGTATGTGTCTCTATTGTTAGATTGTCACTTTAAATCATTGTGATTTCTTACGTCACTTCCTACTGTTTATGTTAATTAGTGTTCGGATTTGCGTATTATTGGCTTAATATTTATTCGATCCATTTTCCTACCAGGCCAGGTTATGACACCAAGTTTCTCATCTAAATGATGTTTATCCACTTTGATAGTCTCACTTCATATTATTTTCTTGATTAAGAAAGGTATAAATTTCCCGTGCCACAGTCCATGCAGTATCATACGCATACCGAGAGTATACATTTGGCCTAGAGTTCTTGACCTATAATGCTTTGGAAGCCGGCCATACCCACAAACTTGGAGGAGGATAGATCGACAACCTTAAAGCATGCGATTAGTTCTTTATTTTTAAAGCAAGCAGGCTTTTGTGACTTGTGCAGAAAACCAACTGGCACCCTACAAGTATTAGAGCATTTATCACCCACAGTTATATATTGTTTCACAATGCATTCTATATGCGGGTAATACGACTTCTGTAGATGCTACAGATGCGGCTTGCGGCTGCTGATGATGAATCTTGCTGCTGATGCAATTACACTATAAATCTTTAAAGGAGCATTCATTTATACCTTATATGCAGGTTGTAGCATCACATTCGCATGTTAACTACGGTTGTGATGAGGATCATTTAGCACACTTGATGAAGCTATTGGCTCTGACCAGCAGCTGGGAATTCCAAGTCCGGTACAAACTTTTCATGTGGTTTTTTATATTTCACAAAGCATCTTATTGATTTTGGACCTCTTCATTAATGCATCTTCTTTCTTTCAGTAATGTTGTTTGTTAAACTGGTCGTTTGGTGTCTATTAATTATCTCATGAACATCAATAACCATCAACATTTGAGTCATGTTCTCTAGACCTAGGTAACGGATATTTGGCTCACGCACAATTATAAACTTCCCAAACAGAGCTACCCATTGAGACATCATTTTCTTCTCATAATCAAGATGCATGACAAGAGCGAGTTCTTCAAAATAATACAGCATGAAAAGCATTGTTATTATTATGTTTTTCACCACATATGTTCCCACGAGTATACATTGTTGAATCTCAAACAAAGCTCTCCTTATGCTAGAATCTTCAATAGTTGGGAAATACTGAAGTACCCTCATTGTTTTGACCTGAAGCCATGGAGACGGAATACCAGAACATGCATGTGTAATTTAGAAAGCTCTCCTTATGCTAGGAACACCCTCATTCCACCTTCATTTTACACACACTAGACCCTAACCAACTCAAATTCACTGTTACTAATATCGGTTTTTATTAAATGAACGGCTAAGATCTAAAGTGATCGATGACGTTATCAAGTATAAAATGTTTGTCGGTATTTGTATCATATCTACGGAATTGTAGGAATAAAGAACAAGAACGTCTTCGTGTTGATAAAGAGCTTGGGAGTATCTTTACTCGCTTTGAAACTGAGAAAGGTTTGATTCACTTTGGAATGGCTAAGGTATGTAACGTTTTTTCTTGGAAAGATTTGGGATTTCATACAATAGTTAATAACAATAAGTACATAAAGTTAGTTTGAGGAATATTCGTAGAGTTGATTCTGATTGAAAAATACTGGGATTTTCAATGAATATCTAGGAACAGTGCATCCAAGGTCGATGCTTCATGAAGGCCACGTTTGTTTCATGTCAGGAAACTATATTGATAACTGATTATATAATCAAGGTTTGTTACCTTTTATAGCTCGGTATAGCAAAGTATATGTATTGTTTGTATGATTTTTGACATTGTCATCAGATTGATACTTGGCTTGGAAACTTGCACTGATGTTATGGTTGGTAATCAAATGATAAGAGATATCTCTGGTGGGGAAAAGAAACGTGTAACCACTGGTATATTACAAGCGTGTATAATATGATGTATACACAACTTCCACAACAATTACATCAGATACCCACAAAATATTACTTTTCATAAACCACTATTTCTTTTGATAATATCATATACGCAGTAGATATGCCACTGGAAATGAAATCTCAAGGTGAAGCCCACGCTTCGTAAAAATAATTGAAGGGCTTCAGTTGTGCTTTTTTGCTTGGGGTTACTACTCTTATGGGGATCAGTTGTGCCGATAAAACCACTTTAATGGTTGTTTTACAGGACGAAAAACAAGTGAATATATTGACGGAAGCATCACAAGCAAGAAACATTTGCTTGTGTAGTAGCAGGATATTGTGAGCACACTGACATACACTCGCCTCACGTCACTATATGAGTTCAGGTTAGTGTATCACCACTCTTTCATGTTATTGCTGGAAGAACCAGTTCCTTATTTTCTACAACTCAATCATTCCTAAAACTTATCATGAATTTAGTAATTGAGACCCATTTTTCATAAAACTGGTCCTTATGTCGTATTTTGTTTTTGGCGGTCGTTATCAGTGAAACTAAAAGATTTGAAGGTAAGATGTAGTAAGAAGTATGGAAATCATACACGCGTGCATACCTGTTCCTAATTTGACCCGAATGGCTCATAATAATGACCTGCGAAGTAAAGCTAGCTGTATTTCCTTGGGTACTGGCAGATTACGCATATGATGTTCTTGATTTCAACAAAGCATCTACTTTTCGTGAGCTTTTAAAACCTGTTGGTGCACTGGATCATAAACGGTTGGAGGTTAGCTAACTGAACCTTTCTATGTGAATGTCATCAGATTCGAATTTCTTTTAATCAACAACATAAATTTGCTAACCGGAAATTTTTTCTATCGATGTAGGTTCTTGAAGATCGATGCTGCAACTTCTCTGATCCTGATATCCCCAGGTTATTTTAAGTGATTTTGTAGGACCTAAATCAGCTTTTTTATATAGAATAGATCAATTAACAGGATACTCTTTTGCATTTTCTATTATGGATCTCACTACTCAAGCACGCCTTAAACCTTTTGATTGCAATCATATAATATAACAACCCATGAGTTTTCACTCATCCCCGGCTGACATAGATTCAACCATCCGCCATTCACTTTCTATTTCTTCCTACTATTTATAGGGTCTTACTCCATAAGTAGAAGTAGAATGTCCGACAACACCTAGCGCTACAACTTCCATTGGCAACACAGTTTAATAATACATTTTCCACTAAGCAATTAAATTTGCTAAAATTATGGAAAGCACAATGATAATTAATCACCAAGCAATTACGAGTATTTGACTTAGACATGATAACATCACTTGCGATGAGTCCATACAGGTATCACGATGATAGTGATAGAATATAACGATTTGCGTAGTACTTTTCTGGACGAAAATTACCAAACTTGAAAATTTGGTAATTTTTTGTTATAAACTGACTGTTGAAATATCACGATTTGCTTGCTTAAAAATTGGTGAAGGAAGGCTTCTGAATTTCATGTTGTCTGCTAAGTGATAACAAGTGCACATAAAACTTTCCACCCAGTAAGTTCTATTCATCATCTAATGAAGAAATATATGTAATCCTAACCGTATCCAGAAATTTTGAAATTACATTTTGTTGTTTTCTTTACTGAATTAGACATTTACCATTTAACATTGAAAATGAATCAGACATCTATTATCTAAGTGGTTGTTTGGAATTGCTAATTTCAAACTATTAACCTTCTTAGATATATAAAAGCTATTTTATCTGTTTATTTTTAGGTTTTATTAGGTATTGACCAAGAAGGAGCTGCTATGTAGATACAAAGATTACATGCTGACGCTGATTGGATACAATAAATTATATATTGATGAGATACTAATTTTTATTTACATAACAACCGATGGCTGATAGTTATGAACTGATTAATGTCGAAGGGCAACGAGAAACGGGCATATGGTTAAACCACCCAGGTTCTAAAGTAGAGCAAGTCTATCCTATAATTAAATCAGGATAATTAAGCATTACGTGTCACAATTCTAGACATAGTTTTCTGACATGGCTTATTCCCCGTTAATTTCTCACCAGTCCCTACCACAACTTAATTCACAAAAATAAACCACCACGTTGACTGTAACTGCTTCCAGAACTATCTTCAACAACTTTAAAATCCAAAACTTCTCTCAACAAGAGGTTAATCACTTGAAACCATAATCGGATTATCGTTAGTGTTTTTTAAGCTTTAGTGTCGGAGTCTCGTGATTAAACCTGGGTTTGAGTAAGTTTTAGCTTTTGTTTTATTGTCACATCTTTTTTTTTCATATGGTCATCAAACATCCCATCAGCTATTTGTTAATTTGCATAATAGTTTCTTAGTTGGTTTTTATACATAGTGTTTGATGAAATGTGTAATTGAACTAAAAAAAAATCAAAATTCATGAATTTGTAGGAAATTAGTTATTTATGTGTAAGAGTCTTCAGAAAATAGGATGTATCTGCTCAAGGTTCTTCCACGTGAACCGGTTTATGTATAAGAGTCTCCAACCATTTTAGCAACGTTAATTTTTGCCATCATTAGTTAACTGTGTCAAAAGTGGTTAGTTAGGCAAACCAAATTGGCATGTCCCATAATCTTATTAGAAATAGTGGTCAACTCCTTCGAGTTTTAATTTGCTATAAAAGTTTGTGAACAGTGTATATTAAAGGGCAATTATTTGAAAAAACATGGCCACTTTAGTAGTTATGTGTTGGCCCGTTAACTGTAAGTTATGATAATGATGCTTAAGAACAAAATAATCCGTAAGTTGCACCTTCGCAATTTATTTACCATGTATACAATTGTTAGTCCGATTAATCAGACAATGTCCCAACTTAAATATGAATTTATAGTAGTACGAGCTGCACTGAGATAATATCAGTAACTTTGATTGCATGTTTTTGCAGTATGGTCTGCACTTTTATCGGAAGGTTCTATCATATGTCACTCAGAGAGTTTAGAAGCTTCACATTGCACGCATAATGGTTATATTGATCCAGTCTAACTTTTATTAATGCCATCACCAAGTGGGACTATAAAATCGAAAGATTATTGACATATTAAAATTAGAATCTTAAAAGAAATTTACCTGAAATGGTTTATGTTATTGGATGAGATTTACTACATTGTGAAGGACAGTAAGAAGAATGTTAATGGATAGGTGACACGATGTTGGAAAATTAAGTTTAAGTTATTTAGAAGGTGTATATCTTGAAAGGTTAAAATTAAGAGTTCAATTAGTGGTGGCGATACTCAGTATGATCATGTTGTAAGCCGTAAGAGACTGTTGTCAAATGGCTTCCTTTATTGAAGTTTTTAGTTGATGAAATGCCCTATTAAGATCGTAAATAGAACACTGCCACAAATGTTATGTTAAGCATATAATATGGATGCCTTTTTTTATAGGCGTTCTTAAATGATCAGCTTATTTTGTAACTTTTGCCATGAATTGGGTTAATTAACGTTTGTCTTGGCGGGTGGACAGAGATTCCACAAAAGCTCCTACGATCAGCGCCATTATGTCGCAACTCTGCAGCCAGGGATCAACAACACGAGATATAAAAAAGATCTTCTCTTGGAGGTTCTGTCCATTGTAAGTCATAATTTTCTTTATGTGTTTTATGGAAAAATGCTATAACAACATTATAGTACGTCATATTTCAGAATTCGATTTCATTTTTAACTGTGGATTCTTCTTTTACATGGCACAGGGTAAGATTCACGAGGTTGAGTCCAGCAAACCAACCACTACAAAGTTTAGCCATTTGAAAGTTATAGATTGACCTAAATGTAGGTCACTAAGTAGGGGTGCCGAAAAAGTTGACCCGACCCGAACCCGAATAAGCCTATTCCGGTCGGGTCACTCGGGTCCAAAAAAGTATTCGGGTCAATTCGGGTTGACCCAAGTTCTAATTAGGCTCGGGTTCGGGTTTATATTTTTTACCATTGACCCGAATTGACCCGGTCCGACTTGACCCGAACCCGACCGACCCGACTCGACCCGACTCGAATAACACATTTTACATTGTATTAATACTTAAATAAGCCACTTTTTAGACCTTTTCCGTATACTCGGGTCGACCCGGACCCGAGTTGACCCGACCCGAATTGACCCGAACCCGACTGACCCGAGTTCTAATTAGGCTCGGATTCGGGTATGATTTTTTTTTTTGTCTTGACCCGACTTGACCAGACCGGACTTGACCCGAACCCGGTTGACCCGACCCGATTCGAGTCGTTTGTTTAGCATTCTGTTAAATTTCCGCAAATGTGGATCCGGATCCTGTCATATTGTTCGCTGATATATGCAATAATTTCGCCGGCGTACGTATTACTAATGTCACTAAAATCCATTAAACGCATTGTTGAAACTTATATCCTTATTTTAGTTTCGGATGAATTAATATTTGTTCATGTTTTACTTACATGATTAAATTCTAGCTAGATGGTGCAATGGTACTGTTTTCCTAATATTTATTTGTAATACATTATGGCTTGCAAGATATTGCAGTTGAATTAACGGCAACACAACACGTCCGTTTATGTAAAGTTTGGAAAGACTAATTGGCGCACAAGCTGCAACTTTTGCTCCTTTCCAGGATGTTTTTCATCATTGCAGTAAGAATTTAACCTCCTAATATAGTACGGAGTACTAAATTTGAGAGAATATTATTTTTAGGGTGTGGGGGAATTGGGATTACTTGTGAGTTTCATATACGCTTAATGGGATGTGGAAGGAGGGGGTGTCGATTGACGTGAGCCAGCGCTGATTACTGAAGCAGACAATATACATACAGTAAGTTTGACTGCAAAAAAAAAAAAAAACCACCTACGAATATTTTCCATATTCCCCTTTGTGTCCTGGTACAAATATGGGTTGATCATCAATAGAAACTTCACAAGCTAATTAAATAAGCGTTTACAAACAAGTTTGTTTTAATGCATTTTAAATTAGCTCACTGATGATATCTGAACAGTTTGGAGACAGGGTTTTGGAGTGCTTCACGAGGAGTGGTCGGTTTTAGGTGGAATTACAGTTTGACGACAACTGATTTGCCATGATTTCTTAAGAAGTTGTGCAACAAGTGGCATTCAGGAGAACCAACATGCTTTCAGGCTTATGAAACAATCAATTGGTGGTTTCACTGAAGGGTGTAACTGATTGCCTGACAAATCAATAGTGAGCATTGCCTCCTCACGAACAGTTTCACATCGACAATAAAAAAACCTAAGGAAAAGACTCATGATTTGATCCGCATATACTTGGAGTCAGATAACAAACTCACCTGGTTGGAGTCAAAAGAAACCACTTTTTTTAGAGGTGAAAATAAAAATGCAAGATGAAATTATTACATAGCCTGGCAGTGATAGAGGCAGCAAAATTTCAGCATGAAAATCTATTATCATGTATCGTTAAGTGCAAAATTTCATCTAAAAGTTCAATTTGAGAGTAGGAATCCAGACTATGAAGTTTTTCGTTCAACGAGCTGTGAAATTAATTGAGCCGTGGAGTTGATACCTGAGAGTTTGAGTGTCGCCGAATCACAATTTTCTTCTCAGTGTGAAGAGGTGAAGGGCTTATATTTATTACCCAAATTGATAAAAACAATTGGGAAAATATTGAAAGGAAGATCAAATACGTAACATATTCAAAAATGCTCACTCCAATAAACGTTTTAACGGTTGTGAAATCGTAATGTATTGCTAAAATATTCTGTTATTATATAGGTGTTTATGATTGTTTATTTTTTCTTTTTTTTTAATAACGGAAAATGTTATTTGTTAGTGGGTTTGTATTGATAGCATTGTAATAAGTGTGAAAACACTTATCTTTTTACCACTTAATTGTAATAAAAACAAGACCAAAACGTGTATTTTATATCGTAAAAGTCGGAATTGTGCGTGGTTTGTGTTTTTATTGTGTTTTAGGACCAAAAGATGAAAAAAGAAGGAAACACGGGCTTTCACGGGCTTTTATCGAAGAAAAAGACAAAAGACGAAGTCAAAAGATCAAAAGTGCAAAAAGAACGGAAGTCAAAGGCTTATTCTTAAGATTTATCGAAGAAAAAGACTAAAGACGGAAGTTTAACGAAGTCGAAGACCTGAATCTAATAAAAGAATAAAATTAGAAGACGGGTTCATTTTATATCGACAAATCCCGAGACAACGTCGAGAAAGTCGAAGAAATTAAAAGACGAGAAGACAAAGTGAAAGAAGAAAGCATCAACACCTACCTTCCTTTCCTCCTATATATATACCTCCTAAGGCTTCATTTGGAGGGAGTTAGTCATTTTTAGGAGTAGGAGTAGGAGTAGATTAGTTTTACTTTCTCTCTCTAAATTTTCTTTCAAATTTGCTTAATCTTTCTTCTTTAAGTCTTGTAATCTTGAATCTTTAATCTTCATCTTAATTTCAAGCTTTTCATAATCATTCTCATTCTTCATTTCTTGTTTTAATCTTGAGTTTGATTCGGGTTAAGTATGTAGTTAGTTTCATCTTGATGCTTATTTGATAAAAGTGCTTATTTTTCCATTGTTCTTATCATTTTCATGCGATTTATGATATTACCTTATTGTGCTTTTTGCTTATTTCGCGTTTAGCTTATTTGCATTTTAGTGTTTTTAAAAGTTTAATCTTTTTAAAGTTGATTTTATAAATTTGCTTATTTGGTGTTTTGAGACTTTTAAATTCATGGCTTATTTAGTTCTTCTTAATTTTGATTTGGTTAAGTTTTTGGTAAGTGCTTATTATTAAAGTGCTTATTTGGTTTTTGCTTATTTCCTTTTTGTATTCCATCGTAAGAGTTTAACGGTTTTAAGGTTCCGATCGAGTATTATGATCGCATAAGCCTTAGGGTTTCTACTTGCGATCAAATACTGCGATCACAACTTGTGATCTAAACTGCGATCTCATTTTGAGATCGTTGGCGATCCGAGTTACGATCTAGCGCTACGATCTGTGGTTGCAATCGCTTGGCTGCGATCTGTGGTTGCGATCAGCTGGAGCGATCGAGGGTCACGATCCAGGCCAAGATCTGTGGTTGTGATCTAGGTTTTGAATTGTTCGATGCGATCTAGACTGATATCTAGAGTGCGATCGCTTGACTGCGATCCAGGGTACGATCCAGGCTACGATCGCTTGGTGTGATCCGACCACGAGTTTTGTTTTTTTATTTATTATTTCCTTTTTATTTCTAATTTAACTTTTCCCGCCATTTTACTTAGTGTTATTTTAAACTTGCTTTGTCTTAGTTTAATTTTAAAGTTTTCAAATTTACTTTTTGTCGAGTTTTAATATTTCGTCATTTATTTTTATAAGTCTTTATTTTTAGTTTAAATCTTTTCAAGCTTTCATTTTTACTTTTATTTTAAAATAGATCCACGACCTTTTCTTTCTTTTCATCAAGAACAACTGAGTCACACTTTAAACTGTAATCAATTCGATTCGACGCCGAGAACAACGAACTTTTAACCTAGTAAAATCTCACTTTCAAATGGCGCCGCTGCCGGCTCTTTTCGTGAAGATTAACAGTTTTTTATGAGAGACGCGTTGGATTTTGGGATCCGTTCACTTTTGAACGTTATTTTTCTTGCTTAAAAATAAAAAAAATTTAAAATTTTCAAAAAATCCTAAAAATTAAAAATTTCAAAAATTCAAAAACATTTGAAAAATCATAAAAAACATTTCTTTTCAAAAAGTTTTGCACAAAAAATATTCCTCTTACTTCTCTTTTGTGTTTAATTCTTAATGGATTCGTATGTTGCTTGTGTAGGGTGTGGAAGACCATTGTATGGTTTTCAAACATGTCAATGGTGTACATGTGAGCGGTGTGGAAATGATATCGACAATACACAATTTAGATTTTATCCCTCGTGCAATTCGATTAACTCATCCTTTGCTTCTAATGCACTTACTCCACCCTCTTGCATATATTTTGGAAGCGATTCTCATTGGCATGTTTCGTGTCCAATTCGATACCCGTCTCATGACGAGCAAGAACCGGGTTACAATTATGACAATGGTAATAGCGATCCACAAGACGCACCAGGTTTTTCTCAATACCCGTATTGCAACAATTGTGGGGGCCCGCACGATACTTCTTATTGTCAACTGATGAAATATTATGAACCAAATCCGTGCTATAATTCCGATTTTTATAATTTTGAAACCCCACAATACACCCTTGATCATCAACCTTCCTTGAATCCGAATGACGAAAGATTAGCCCTTCTTTTGAAATTTCATGACGGCTTAATTCGACTGACCGAAACATTGGAGGAGCAACAACAACAACGACAAGAGCAAGTATCTGATCTTAGTGAATATACTCCGCCTCTTGTGCGTTCTTTTTATTATGATGATGACGAGGATGATATCTTTGATCTCAACCCATCTTCTAAGATTCATATTCCTTCTCTCGATATCCCAAATGCGTCTAAGGATAGTGATACATCGACTGAGATTAGTGAATTTGGTCTCGACAACTTATTTGATGAGGTTTGTGATGTACCGACTTTTGCGGAGCTTAGGGACAAGGTCGCTCTTAATGATGATTTTTCTCCATGCTATGAGAATTTCACTTTTGAAACTTCTCAATCTCCTCCGGGAAATGAGAGCGATGTTGAGTTATTCTCTCCGACTTACGAGAAGTTCACCACTAAACTTGGTCTTGTAGATGAGGTGAAAGACGTTATTATTCGCGACAAATTACTGAAAGTTCATGTTCTTATTGCTAAAATTGAAGCGTTGAATTCTGCTCCTAATACCGAGTCTTTACCCCTGTCTCTTACTCCAGTTGAGAATAATGACACATTTATGGAAGAAATTGACATTCTCTCAATACCTCCGGGTATTGATGATGATGACACGAAGGGGGATATTCTTGTTGATACTTTGATGCATGAAGATATTGCCCCAAGTCCCCCTCCTGAGCACCTTCTCTCCTATACCTTAGACACCATTACTGAGGATGAGTGCTTTGACCCGGGAGGTGACATTGACCATTCTATGATTGACACCTTTACGGATTTGCCGCTTAGTGATAATTATATGTCTTTTGAGGATGACATTTTGATTCCTTTACCCACCCCACCTCCCGTGGATCACGATTTCATACACTTCTCGTATGTTGAGAGGACTTTTCTACCTTTCAAGACTTATCATCCTTGTGAGACCCCCAAAATCTGACATGGAACAACTAGGCAACGAGGGGGTAACACGTCATAGTACAAGAAACAATGATTTACAGTTGACACAAAGCTGACGTAATAAAAGCATGTATATCACATCATAAATGATCAGAGTTTTAAACATAGGTCCCAGAGTTTTATATGCGGAAAGATATATTATTTCATCATGATTTATAACATAAAGTTGCCCAAAAGATATAATAAATTTCTGACAGTTTATGCTAAAACCAGTCTTTTAAAAGCATCACAGAAATCTCCAAGCTGCGATAATATCATGCGGGCTCCCATCCAAGCAAAGCTAAGTAATAATACCTGAGATTAAACATGTAAAATCGTCAACACAAAGTTGAGTGAAATTCATAGGTTTAGCAATAAAGGTGTGGAACACAAGCATTCATTTGTAAAACAAGTAAATAGAGAAAATGGTTATGATCATTAACCATAGTCTGAAACCAATATTATTGCTGTTTAGTTCATGAACCGAAGCTTAACTCAAAGTAAGTTCCTCTAGGGAGTATTCAGCCTAAATACTCAAGTATAAACAAATGTAAGTGCGTCAAGGTAATCGGGACGGGGATTGTCAATCCCGATGGATCCACCCATAACATTCGCGCTTAGCGCAAAGCATACGGGACAATTAACGGTTCATGATCAAGAGAGGAAACTTAAGGCTATTAACTATAAGCAATAATATCAATGAAAACTGTTGGAAAGCATACAAGTCTGAATAGCATACAAGTTCTGGATAGTATACAGTTTTAAATGGATGTGTTCCACCATGTAAAATCTCACCCCGCATTTAGAAACATTGTTCAAGTAAAAAGGGGCTATGAACTCACCTTTAGTAAGTAATCACAAGGTAAAAGGGGCTGAGCAAAAAGAAGTCTTCACGGACCTATGCAATGGTGACGCGTAATAAGAATGCGTTCAATGAAGCAATAACGTTTTAGAAGTGGTGGGACATAGTATGACTAGGTAACTTGCGTGCGATGGCGAGACCTAAGCTTAAGTTAAAATTTTGACCCAACACCTTGAACCTACTGTAATAACCTAATATCAACCTTGTGTGATGGTCCAAGCATTTATGTGTGGGTTCCGAACACGTTTAAGACTCGGTTTGAAAAATCCAAAACAAGGGACTGCATTCAGTTTTCTGAAAAAGGTTGTGAAGATTTGGTCATATCTAAAAATCTATAATAGTACAGGAGGTGAAATTTCTTGACATGTATAGGTATTTCTCTTACCTTTAAAATTTGGGAAAGAACAGCCCTAGAACTATTTTCAATCAACGGGAAATGCACTTTTAGTGACAGACTATCAAAACAGAAAGTTGTAAACGTCTTTCGTACCTTACGGTAGATTAAGCATAAATCCCAATCGGTAAAAGATTTTGACACGAAACCAAAAAGATAAGTTTTATTATATTTGTAGCTACTGTAAAAAGTCATAAAATCTCAAATTAATCCTTTTTACCCAAGTCAAATTTACCCACGTTTTAAGCATAACATTCAGATTTGACCTAGTTTAGTAAAACGACCGTTTCGGGCTCATCCGGACACTTCCCGTTTCCATCCAACTCAACACATACTAATCACATCAGTGGCTATCCATTTTTCAAATAAAAACAAGGTCATATGTTTAAGAAAATTTTGCCATGACCTGTTTGTTTCTGTGGTGATTTTCATACTACAAAAACGACTCCAGTTAGCTACCTAACCTCAATCAAGCAACACTTAGGCTATACCAAATCGCCACGCAAGTGTCCTAAGTCCTAATATGCCCTAAGTATCTATAATCTCAGTGGGTTTCACCCAAGGAATTCAAAATCCATGAATAAAAGAATCAAAGTACTAGTAACATCAAAACTAAAATGCTAGGAGTGACTATACCTTCATAACATGTAGGAATTAATCCAAACACGCAAATTAAACAATTCCTCCTCCTTGATCCTTAGAAATTTCGTGGCCCTTAGCCACGTGTTAAGTCAATCACGGTACTCAGCAACTGAGTAGAAACAATGTAGTGAGACGATCACCGAGGATATGGATGCCCGGGGAAAACACGAAAACCGCAACCTATCACAATAAGGCGCGCGTTAAGACTCGAACTCAATATCGATATATATACCAAATATATCATGACTCAAATATTTTCAAAGTATACACGTTTCAAAACCATTGACACGAATCAAATGAATTCATACTACCCATTTATCCAACGTTACTCGTTAAAATACTTGAACACTTGAAAATGACTCGTCATACGACGCCAAGTCAACGCAAGTCAAACTATCCTTTACCCTTATTTGGACCAGTAGCTAAGTCATTTATATAATGACTAAGCACTTGAGTAAGTCACCATGTCCGATGGTGAACACTCAAACTCACGCAACACAAGCATTGAACTACGTGTCCAAAATAAAAATCAGCAAGTACACCCCGAATGTACACACCGATCTACCCTATCTAGACTTGTCCGTTTTACATGAAAATTGGTGTCAAGGTCACTTATAACCTGTATAAGACCTCACCAAAATTTGAGCCAAAGTTCACACTTTAAAATCCATCAGCTCGACGCTTTACTCGACTCCAAATTTTAGGACAGATTTGTACACTTGTTTTGTAAAACCGTTTGGACCACTTTAAAAGTACTAACCCGACAATCCGTCTTTTGAAACCACTACTAGACTCATCAAACTCAGTTTGTAGACTTTGAAAATCAGTAGTATCAACTATCTAACCAAGCCTAAAGTCCTCGAGAGTCGACCCAAAATCAGCCACAATTTTGGATTGCGCCGACTTGCGTCTCCCGGTACACGAAAACTAAAACTAGCATAACTTTTGACTCGTAATGAGTTAGAAGCTCTATCTTATACCGAAACGAGCGTCTCGGAAAACTCTACAATAATATCAAATAATATCAGCCTTTCACAGACCTTAAACCCACGAAACATACTGTTTAAGGCTGCTGTCCCAAATTAGCTTTTTAGAAAACATGACAAAACTATTTTTTTTCACTCAAAACCAATCATTCCCATACCCATAGGATCACTATACTATTATACCCATCAACCAAACACTCCTAAAAACACTTGTATGAAAAATCTAACAAAATCAAAGATTAAAAACAAGACTTTTAAGGATCAAAACATGATAATCTTACCAAATATAACATATGCAAGATGATTAGAACATCACCAACCATAAAATCATCAAAACTTCAAAAGTTGATGCATGTGTACAAATTTTGTACCAAAAGAAGCACCTTAAAATTATAAGAAGTGGTCTTAATTTTGTTTTGGCTAAATAATAATGGATGATGATGAAAATTGAGTTTTTTTCTTTGTTGGGTCTCACGGCAAGAAAGGGGGTGAGGGTTTGTGTTTGTGTTTTTTTTTAATGATGTGTATGTGTAGTTTAGTGGAAGATTTTTGGTTTAAATATGCTAGTTAGGTATAAGGGTTATAGTTGTCAAGTATAAAACTTTAGGACTAGAAAATAAATACTAGTTTAAAGGGTAGAAAATGGTTATTGGTAAATATTAAAAATATTTACGGGGCTCGAGTTTCGTAAAAATACTTTTTTTAAAAGTTACAACGCATCATAAAAATGATTATACGATTTCCCGACACGACTTAATACGTAATTAAAACGAAATCGTCGAAAATATTAATTATCGAAATAATCGATAAATAAACGTAAACTTTTGGGCATCCGTCGGTATCGCGATCACTAGGAGTTTTCGTTGTACATTGATTTTGAATAAACTCGTTATAAAACGCACGCGGGTGATTTTAAATCAAAAACTTTGATTTAAATTAAATATGAAAAAATAAAAAAATAAAAAAATAAATTTTTTATAATTCCATATGAAGCATTGTCAATGAATAAAATAATACTTAAAAGTATAATTTAAAAATCTCAGGATTTACATATAAAGTATTCAAGAAAACGTAATACATTGGAAAATTCAAGAAGCACGAATAAAAAGAATAAAATAATGTTGGGAAAATACGGGTTTTCACAGTCTTCCCCCTAAAGGAACTCTGGTCCCCAGAGTTCTCCTGAAAACAGTAAAAGATGCAAACAAGAGGAGGTACAAAGTGTAGAACAAAATTCATTGCTTCCCAGGTAAACTTCCGTACCATGACGAATCTTAACGGTTAGAATTCACTATGCTTCAGTTTCTTAACTCCTTTTCGTATAACTTTTCAGTCTTGGATTAGGATAACGATCTTTCAATACGGATATACATTGAGAGATATAGTTGTTGGAAATACGTGCGATAAACTAACAAGAATGAACACAAGAATCGCTTAAAGAGGCAAAGTGCGATAAAATGAACCAAGATTGTAAATCAACAAGGGGTCGCAAATCGTGCAACTGTAAAACGTGACAATCTTAAAACGTAAAAAATCCAGTCACAAGCGAAATAGAAGGGAAAAGAAAATGAATAACATATGATCATTTAAAATACAAGTTGTCTCAATCAGTTGTCTAGCATTTTGGGATTACTTTAAAAACTCAGTTTAAATATTTTCTTAATTAAAAGAAAATTTTACCAGATGTAGTGATTTAAAAATCAAACTCTATATAAAATGAATGGGTAAACAGTTGTCAAATCTTTTTTTTTCTTGATCAGGACTTCAAAGTAAAAGTAGAACAGTTCAAAATAGTTATCCTGATCGGCTTAAGAACTTTTGGATGACCGCATGAAATTATTGTTAAAACCTCAGGTTTATCGTTACCATTAGAAAAATCAGTTTTTTTTCCAAGTTATTTTGAATCATTGTTAGAAATTATAAATTAATTTAAATAATTTCATTAGGTTGACAATAAAGTATGATATAATCAAATACTTTAAAAGATACAGCTTGATATCCTTTGAAACATTAGGTAAATTTACCAAAGAGGATATATAGATCCGATACTTAACTTGAAACAGTTATTTTGGTAGTTTAAACATTTGATAAAATGTATAAAATGTTCTTAAAAATTAATAATATTTTTTTTTTAGAAATTAAAGAAAGTGTTTAAGATATCAAACGATAAACACGTAACAGTTTCTGGTTTTCAAAAGGTGACAAGACAGCAACGAATGTGAATCATATAAAGGTCAACAATCTGTATGCGAGCAATACAAAGGAATAAGACGGAAGTCGTATCAATTCTTAACAAACGTGGTAGAATAGTCACGTCAATAATAAAAATAATAAGAAACAAGGATTATAGCAAGATTAATTCACGAGTGCGGTTGGCGTCACCAATAACGGCTTATTAAGTTCTCGGTGGTCGAAATACGATCGAAAGGGAAAAGCCACACAACGAATTTTTGAATCAAAGAAAATTCTTAAGAAGTCAATTGAGAGAAGTTCCAGTAAGATGAACAACATTAGCAATGAAAGGCGAAATCAACACATGATTCACACGAATGAAATTTCAAGACGATAGTATCTTAACACATATCATGGCAATTACACGTAATCATCGTTCACGTCCAGTCATAAATCACTAATCGCATCCAGAGACGTTTCGAAGGTCTACCAAAATAGATAGAGATGGTCAATCGATGTAGGAGCATAGCAACGTTGAAACTTTCAAGTCGGGTATCAATGGTAAGAATTTAGGCAAATGGTAACGAAAATCGTATCATGAGGATGATGAGGTAATAGGTGAAACAAAGGTCGTTGAGTAAGGAAATATGTGCTCGAGGCATGTACTTAGTTCAAGAAAAGATAATGGTTCATATGTGTATGTTGCAAACTGTTGCTACTCGCATAAAATGTAAAAGTTTTCAAAACTTTATTTTATCAAACATTTTAAGCAACATAACTAAAAAGTTGATTCTAGGTTAAATATTTAAGGCGACTACTATTTGGCCTTGCATGGCTCCTTCTAAATTAAACATAGGTGATCAGGCCATGCATAATTTAGGACTAGCAATGCGATGCTCATCTTCGTCAAACCAGTATTACAGGTCATATTATTTAAAATATGTATATAATGCCATTTGTAAAAACAGAAATCAAAATAGTTTATGAAACTATTTGCTAATAAGTTACTGGCTAACTGTTTTAAATCGACAATTCGTATAGTTACAAGGGTTCTTTATAAGACCGTATTAGAACAATTTGTGAAAATACATTGTAAAATTAATATAAGTTAATTTTATAAGATAGCAGTCAACTATTTAAGAAAGCCCAAATGAAACCTTTTGTAAAATGATTCGCAAACAAGACCAGTTTGAGTTGTATGGTAACATGACAATAGTTTATAAAGTAACGAGTGGGTTACAAGAGGGGAATAAGGAGTAGTTCAAGACAACCAATAAAATGGTTACAAGGTGATTAGGTTTCAAGAGGTTTAGCCGAAATCGTCAGGAGACACGTGTCAAGATGATAACAAACGATATGAAAGAAAGATCTTCAAATCTCGGTCCAAATCAGTGGTACGATAGAAGCAAAGAAAGACAATGGAATGACAAATAAGTCATAAATAAAAGAAGGAATAAGGAATCCGTATGTGCACATCGTAACTTATTTGACAAAAATATACTTTTAAGAAAGTAGGGTATCAGTTAACAAATAGTACAATCACTTCGAAAAGCTTCTATATTAGGAAGTTACCGAATTTCAAAAGTTCAAGATCTAGGTACATGTATGACCGAACTCAAAGTTACTATTCTATTCTTTTCAAACGCAATCATTGTTTTTAGTTTGCAAAATATCATTAGTTAAAGTTTTACGAGCTCAAACGAACTCAAAAACGCTTCAATCCATGTTTTTAACTTTTATTAGTTTTGACCTTTGGGTTTGACTAGACCAATTAACTCACTAAACGATATTCTAAGACTCAAAGTCTAATGCATTTCGATGTAAAACAATGTTTTGAACAACTTTCTAGTTTTACCCGAGACTTGAAACGGAATAAAAATGGACGAAAATGCCCTAGCATTAAATCTGTTAACAAAATGATATTTTAGCATTATTCAGAAAATAACTTCTTAGATTTTACAATCTCAAATGAACGTAACTTGCTCGATTTTAAAGTTTACTGGTCAAATTTTATGTCATAAACGGACGTCTCAACATGTAGAAATATATATATTTTTATGTCTAAAGTTATAAAAATATTTTCTCGATACTGTTAAACTTCCTGTAAAGTTTCTGTACAAAGTATATTTTTCGACACAACTTGAAATTAAATCCAAATTTCATGATAACTCAAAATTAATGTACACATAGGACTTGTGGATTCCATAAAGACGAAAGAAGGTAAACTGTATAATTAGTCATGTAAAGAAAACACAGTATAGAAATGGTTCAAGAATGCCAACGATAATCGGGGACATAAAAAAAACGACGCATATCATCCGTGTCTTCGGTTGCAAGATGCAATGCAGAAAGGTCTCTTGGTGGCATGATTTCCAAAATCACAAGATATATCGAGAAAGAAACGGGACAATAACAAGTGGCATTCCTGGAGCAAAGAGGTTCAATGAAAAGGGAGGATACAAGTAGGATCGTATTCCAAACGATCATCACATAATAAATGACGATTATGTGTTCAAGGTACAACGGATGTTCTAAGTTGAAATCGAAACGTAGAATGGTCAATGAAGTAAGATGTAATCCATGTACAAGTGTCGCGTAAAACGGTGGCGTAAAGGTAAATCAAGATTATGAAAACCCACAATATTATTCAGCACTGATTTAACAAATTCTTCGATATGTGAGACTCACACGATGTCCTTTAGTCTTTCTGGGAGACACATTGAGCTACACAATGGTCTATAGACTAGACATTCAATTATGAATGGCCAGAAAGAAAATCTGCGTATCTAAGTAGATATTTTAAGGGAAATAAACAATGAAAGCAACACACACGGTAGTAGAATGAAAATCAGAAGTTCATCGAAAACAACACTTATTCAATCCCGAACAATGGTATCGCGATAGTATGCACAACACGTATCAACGAGTCAAGAAAAACAGACGGTTCAAACCGAGCGAGCATATAAAGTCAGTCGTATCACGCATCAATGAAATAGCAATAGTACTCAGAAAAATGAGTATGAAAAGTCGGCAGCATACGCGCTCTGAATACAAGTATGTAACGTCATAACGATATAATATCATTGCAATAAGATCAATTCACAAGAACAAGAATTCAAGAAATACAGTATAGGCAGATGTAATCACAGTAACATTCAATGATAGTTCATGAAGCACATAGGCTTTGAAAAGACATAGTAATTATCGTCATTAGGGTAAAGTAATATTTCAAAATGTAATCAAGAGATGAAATACTACAACGATAATTAAAAGTAAATAATAAGGATTAGAGAGTTACCCGCGAAGATATCGAACAGCAATGGCAAATTCTGTGTTTGACACTTAGAAACAATAAAATATTTGAACTTTCGGTTATAGACTAAGTTTTGAAAAACGACTCAGTTCCCTATAACCATCGCTCTGATACCAATCTGTGAGACCCCCAAAATCTGACATGGAACAACTAGGCAACAAGGGGGTAACATGTCATAGTACAAGAAACAATGATTTACAGTTGACACAAAGCTGACGTAATAAAAGCATATATATCACATCATAAATGATCAGAGTTTTAAACATAGGTCCCAGAGTTTTATATGCGGAAAGATATATTATTTCATCATGATTTATAACATAAAGTTGCCCAAAAGATATAATAAATTTCTGACAGTTTATGCTAAAACCAGTCTTTTAAAAGCATCACAGAAATCTCCAAGCTGCGATAATATCCTGCGGGCTCCCATCCAAGCAAAGCTAAGTAATAATACCTGAGATTAAACATGTAAAATCGTCAACACAAAGTTGAGTGAAATTCATAAGTTTAGCAATAAAGGTGTGGAACACAAGCATTCATTTATAAAACAAGTAAATAGAGAAAATGGTTATGATCATTAACCATAGTCTGAAACCAATATTATTGCTGTTTAGTTCATGAACCGAAGCTTAACTCAAAGTAAGTTCCTCTAGGGAGTATTCAGCCTAAATACTCAAGTATAAACAAATGTAAGTGCGTCAAGGTAATCGGGACGGGGATTGTCAATCCCGATGGATCCACCCACAACATTCGCGCTTAGCGCAAAGCATACGGGACAATTAACGGTTCATGATCAAGAGAGGAAACTTAAGGCTATTAACTATAAGCAATAATATCAATGAAAACTGTTGGAAAGCATACAAGTCTGAATAGCATACAAGTTCTGGATAGTATACAGTTTTAAATGGATGTGTTCCACCATGTAAAATCTCACCCCGCATTTAGAAACATTGTTCAAGTAAAAAGGGGCTATGAACTCACCTTTAGTAAGTAATCACAAGGTAAAAGGGGCTGAGCAAAAAGAAGTCTTCACGGACCTATGCAATGGTGACGCGTAATAAGAATGCGTTCAATGAAGCAATAACGTTTTAGAAGTGGTGGGACATAGTATGACTAGGTAACTTGCGTGCGATGGCGAGACCTAAGCTTAAGTTAAAATTTTGACCCAACACCTTGAACCTACTGTAATAACCTAATATCAACCTTGTGTGATGGTCCAAGCATTTATGTGTGGGTTCCGAACACGTTTAAGACTCGGTTTGAAAAATCCAAAACAAGGGACTGCATTCAGTTTTCTGAAAAAGGTTGTGAAGATTTGGTCATATCTAAAAATCTATAATAGTACAGGAGGTGAAATTTCTTGACATGTATAGGTATTTCTCTTACCTTTAAAATTTGGGAAAGAACAGCCCTAGAACTATTTTCAATCAACGGGAAATGCACTTTTAGTGGCAGACTATCAAAACAGAAAGTTGTAAACGTCTTTCGTACCTTACGGTAGATTAAGCATAAATCCCAATCGGTAAAAGATTTTGACACGAAACCAAAAAGATAAGTTTTATTATATTTGTAGCTACTGTAAAAAGTCATAAAATCTCAAATTAATCCTTTTTACCCAAGTCAAATTTACCCACGTTTTAAGCATAACATTCAGATTTGACCTAGTTTAGTAAAACGACCGTTTCGGGCTCATCCGGACACTTCCCGTTTCCATCCAACTCAACACATACTAATCACATCAGTGGCTATCCATTTTTCAAATAAAAACAAGGTCATATGTTTAAGAAAATTTTGCCATGACCTGTTTGTTTCTGTGGTGATTTCCATACTACAAAAACGACTCCAGTTAGCTACCTAACCTCAATCAAGCAACACTTAGGCTATACCAAATCGCCACGCAAGTGTCCTAAGTCCTAATATGCCCTAAGTATCTATAATCTCAGTGGGTTTCACCCAAGGAATTCAAAATCCATGAATAAAAGAATCAAAGTACTAGTAACATCAAAACTAAAATGCTAGGAGTGACTATACCTTCATAACATGTAGGAATTAATCCAAACACGCAAATTAAACAATTCCTCCTCCTTGATCCTTAGAAATTTCGTGGCCCTTAGCCACGTGTTAAGTCAATCACGGTACTCAGCAACTGAGTAGAAACAATGTAGTGAGACGATCACCGACGATATGGATGCCCGGGGAAAACACGAAAACCGCAACCTATCACAATAAGGCGCGCGTTAAGACTCGAACTCAATATCGATATATATACCAAATATAACATGACTCAAATGTTTTCAAAGTATACACGTTTCAAAACCATTGACACGAATCAAATGAATTCATACTACCCATTTATCCAACGTTACTCGTTAAAACACTTGAACACTTGAAAATGACTCGTCATACGACGCCAAGTCAACGCAAGTCAAACTATCCTTTACCCTTATTTGGACCAGTAGCTAAGTCATTTATATAATGACTAAGCACTTGAGTAAGTCACCATGTCCGATGGTGAACACTCAAACTCACGCAACACAAGCATTGAACTACGTGTCCAAAATAAAAATCAGCAAGTACACCCCGAATGTACACACCGATCTACCCTATCTAGACTTGTCCGTTTTACATGAAAATTGGTTTCAAGGTCACTTATAACCTGTATAAGACCTCACCAAAATTTGAGCCAAAGTTCACACTTTAAAATCCATCAGCTCGACGCTTTACTCGACTCCAAATTTTAGGACAGATTTGTACACTTGTTTTGTAAAACCATTTGGACCACTTTAAAAGTACTAACCCGACAATCCGTCTTTTGAAACCACTACTAGACTCATCAAACTCAGTTTGTAGACTTTGAAAATCAGTAGTATCAACTATCTAACCAAGCCTAAAGTCCTCGAGAGTCGACCCAAAATCAGCCACAATTTTGGATTGCGCCGACTTGCGTCTCCCGGTACACGAAAACTAAAACTAGCATAACTTTTGACTCGTAATGAGTTAGAAGCTCTATCTTATACCGAAACGAGCGTCTCGGAAAACTCTACAATAATATCAAATAATATCAGCCTTTCACAGACCTTAAACCCACGAAACATACTGTTTAAGGCTGCTGTCCCAAATTAGCTTTTTAGAAAACATGACAAATCTATTTTTTTTCACTCAAAACCAATCATTCCCATACCCATAGGATCACTATACTATTATACCCATCAACCAAACACTCCTAAAAACACTTGTATGAAAAATCTAACAAAATCAAAGATTAAAAACAAGACTTTTAAGGATCAAAACATGATAATCTTACCAAATATAACATATGCAAGATGATTAGAACATCACCAACCATAAAATCATCAAAACTTCAAAAGTTGATGCATGTGTACAAATTTTGTACCAAAAGAAGCACCTTAAAATTATAAGAAGTGGTCTTAATTTTGTTTTGGCTAAATAATAATGGATGATGATGAAAATTGAGTTTTTTTCTTTGTTGGGTCTCACGGCAAGAAAGGGGGTGAGGGTTTGTGTTTGTGTTTTTTTTAATGATGTGTATGTGTAGTTTAGTGGAAGATTTTTGGTTTAAATATGCTAGTTAGGTATAAGGGTTATAGTTGTCAAGTATAAAACTTTAGGACTAGAAAATAAATACTAGTTTAAAGGGTAGAAAATGGTTATTGGTAAATATTAAAAATATTTACGGGGCTCGAGTTTCGTAAAAATACTTTTTTTAAAAGTTACAACGCATCATAAAAATGATTATACGATTTCCCGACACGACTTAATACGTAATTAAAACGAAATCGTCGAAAATATTAATTATCGAAATAATCGATAAATAAACGTAAACTTTTGGGCATCCGTCGGTATCGCGATCACTAGGAGTTTTCGTTGTACATTGATTTTGAATAAACTCGTTATAAAACGCACGCGGGTGATTTTAAATCAAAAACTTTGATTTAAATTAAATATGAAAAAATAAAAAAATAAAAAAATAAATTTTTTATAATTCCATATGAAGCATTGTCAATGAATAAAATAATACTTAAAAGTATAATTTAAAAATCTCAGGATTTACATATAAAGTATTCAAGAAAACGTAATACATTGGAAAATTCAAGAAGCACGAATAAAAAGAATAAAATAATGTTGGGAAAATACGGGTTTTCACAGTCTTCCCCCTAAAGGAACTCTGGTCCCCAGAGTTCTCCTGAAAACAGTAAAAGATGCAAACAAGAGGAGGTACAAAGTGTAGAACAAAATTCATTGCTTCCCAGGTAAACTTCCGTACCATGACGAATCTTAACGGTTAGAATTCACTATGCTTCAGTTTCTTAACTCCTTTTCGTATAACTTTTCAGTCTTGGATTAGGATAACGATCTTTCAATACGGATATACATTGAGAGATATAGTTGTTAGAAATACGTGCGATAAACTAACAAGAATGAACACAAGAATCGCTTAAAGAGGCAAAGTGCGATAAAATGAACCAAGATTGTAAATCAACAAGGGGTCGCAAATCGTGCAACTGTAAAACGTGACAATCTTAAAACGTAAAAAATCCAGTCACAAGCGAAATAGAAGGGAAAAGAAAATGAATAACATATGATCATTTAAAATACAAGTTGTCTCAATCAGTTGTCTAGCATTTTGGGATTACTTTAAAAACTCAGTTTAAATATTTTCTTAATTAAAAGAAAATTTTACCAGATGTAGTGATTTAAAAATCAAACTCTATATAAAATGAATGGGTAAACAGTTGTCAAATCTTTTTTTTTCTTGATCAGGACTTCAAAGTAAAAGTAGAACAGTTCAAAATAGTTATCCTGATCGGCTTAAGAACTTTTGGATGACCGCATGAAATTATTGTTAAAACCTCAGGTTTATCGTTACCATTAGAAAAATCAGTTTTTTTTCCAAGTTATTTTGAATCATTGTTAGAAATTATAAATTAATTTAAATAATTTCATTAGGTTGACAATAAAGTATGATATAATCAAATACTTTAAAAGATACAGCTTGATATCCTTTGAAACATTAGGTAAATTTACCAAAGAGGATATATAGATCCGATACTTAACTTGAAACAGTTATTTTGGTAATTTAAACATTTGATAAAATGTATAAAATGTTCTTAAAAATTAATAATAATTTTTTTTTTAGAAATTAAAGAAAGTGTTTAAGATATCAAACGATAAACACGTAACAGTTTCTGGTTTTCAAAAGGTGACAAGACAGCAACGAATGTGAATCATATAAAGGTCAACAATCTGTATGCGAGCAATACAAAGGAATAAGACGGAAGTCGTATCAATTCTTAACAAACGTGGTAGAATAGTCACGTCAATAATAAAAATAATAAGAAACAAGGATTATAGCAAGATTAATTCACGAGTGCGGTTGGCGTCACCAATAACGGCTTATTAAGTTCTCGGTGGTCGAAATACGATCGAAAGGGAAAAGCCACACAACGAATTTTTGAATCAAAGAAAATTCTTAAGAAGTCAATTGAGAGAAGTTCCAGTAAGATGAACAACATTAGCAATGAAAGGCGAAATCAACACATGATTCACACGAATGAAATTTCAAGACGATAGTATCTTAACACATATCATGGCAATTACACGTAATCATCGTTCACGTCCAGTCATAAATCACTAATCGCATCCAGAGACGTTTCGAAGGTCTACCAAAATAGATAGAGATGGTCAATCGATGTAGGAACATAGCAACGTTGAAACTTTCAAGTCGGGTATCAATGGTAAGAATTTAGGCAAATGGTAACGAAAATCGTATCATGAGGATGATGAGGTAATAGGTGAAACAAAGGTCGTTGAGTAAGAAATATGTGCTCGAGGCATGTACTTAGTTCAAGAAAAGATAATGGTTCATATGTGTATGTTGCAAACTGTTGCTACTCGCATAAAATGTAAAAGTTTTCAAAACTTTATTTTATCAAACATTTTAAGCAACATAACTAAAAGTTGATTCTAGGTTAAATATTTAAGGCGACTACTATTTGGCCTTGCATGGCTCCTTCTAAATTAAGCATAGGTGATCAGGCCATGCATAATTTAGGACTAGCAATGCGATGCTCATCTTCGTCAAACCAGTATTACAGGTCATATTATTTAAAATATGTATATAATGCCATTTGTAAAAACAGAAATCAAAATAGTTTATGAAACTATTTGCTAATAAGTAACTGGCTAACTGTTTTAAATCGACAATTCGTATAGTTACAAGGGTTCTTTATAAGACCGTATTAGAACAATTTGTGAAAATACATTGTAAAATTAATATAAGTTAATTTTATAAGATAGCAGTCAACTATTTAAGAAAGCCCAAATGAAACCTTTTGTAAAATGATTCGCAAACAAGACCAGTTTGAGTTGTATGGTAACATGACAATAGTTTATAAAGTAACGAGTGGGTTACAAGAGGGGAATAAGGAGTAGTTCAAGACAACCAATAAAATGGTTACAAGGTGATTAGGTTTCAAGAGGTTTAGCCGAAATCGTCAGGAGACACGTGTCAAGATGATAACAAACGATATGAAAGAAAGATCTTCAAATCTCGGTCCAAATCAGTGGTACGATAGAAGCAAAGAAAGACAATGGAATGACAAATAAGTCATACATAAAAGAAGGAATAAGGAATCCGTATGTGCACATCGTAACTTATTTGACAAAAATATACTTTTAAGAAAGTAGGGTATCAGTTAACAAATAGTACAATCACTTCGAAAAGCTTCTATATTAGGAAGTTACCGAATTTCAAAAGTTCAAGATCTAGGTACATGTATGACCGAACTCAAAGTTACTATTCTATTCTTTTCAAACGCAATCATTGTTTTTTAGTTTGCAAAATATCATTAGTTAAAGTTTTACGAGCTCAAACGAACTCAAAAACGCTTCAATCCATGTTTTTAACTTTTATTAGTTTTGACCTTTGGGTTTGACTAGACCAATTTAACTCACTAAACGATATTCTAAGACTCAAAGTCTAATGCATTTCGATGTAAAACAATGTTTTGAACAACTTTCTAGTTTTACCCGAGACTTGAAACGGAATAAAAATGGACGAAAATGCCCTAGCATTAAATCTGTTAACAAAATGATATTTTAGCATTATTCAGAAAATAACTTCTTAGATTTTACAATCTCAAATGAACGTAACTTGCTCGATTTTAAAGTTTACTGGTCAAATTTTATGTCATAAACTGGACGTCTCAACATGTAGAAATATATATATTTTTATGTCTAAAGTTATAAAAATATTTTCTCGATACTGTTAAACTTCCTGTAAAGTTTCTGTACAAAGTATATTTTTGACACAACTTGAAATTAAATCCAAATTTCATGATACTCAAAATTAATGTACACATAGGACTTGTGGATTCCATAAAGACGAAAGAAGGTAAACTGTATAATTAGTCATGTAAAGAAAACACAGTATAGAAATGGTTCAAGAATGCCAACGATAATCGGAGACATAAAAAAAACGACGCATATCATCCGTGTCTTCGGTTGCAAGATGCAATGCAGAAAGGTCTCTTGGTGGCATGATTTCCAAAATCACAAGATATATCGAGAAAGAAACGGGACAATAACAAGTGGCATTCCTGGAGCAAAGAGGTTCAATGAAAAGGGAGGATACAAGTAGGATCGTATTCCAAACGATCATCACATAATAAATGACGATTATGTGTTCAAGGTACAACGGATGTTCTAAGTTGAAATCGAAACGTAGAATGGTCAATGAAGTAAGATGTAATCCATGTACAAGTGTCGCGTAAAACGGTGGCGTAAAGGTAAATCAAGATTATGAAAACCCACAATATTATTCAGCACTGATTTAACAAATTCTTCGATATGTGAGACTCACACGATGTCCTTTAGTCTTTCTGGGAGACACATTGAGCTACACAATGGTCTATAGACTAGACATTCAATTATGAATGGCCAGAAAGAAAATCTGCGTATCTAAGTAGATATTTTAAGGGAAATAAACAATGAAAGCAACACACACGGTAGTAGAATGAAAATCAGAAGTTCATCGAAAACAACACTTATTCAATCCCGAACAATGGTATCGCGATAGTATGCACAACACGTATCAACGAGTCAAGAAAAACAGACGGTTCAAACCGAGCGAGCATATAAAGTCAGTCGTATCACGCATCAATGAAATAGCAATAGTACTCAGAAAAATGAGTATGAAAAGTCGGCAGCATACGCGCTCTGAATACAAGTATGTAACGTCATAACGATATAATATCATTGCAATAAGATCAATTCACAAGAACAAGAATTCAAGAAATACAGTATAGGCAGATGTAATCACAGTAACATTCAATGATAATTCATGAAGCACATAGGCTTTGAAAAGACATAGTAATTATCGTCATTAGCGTAAAGTAATATTTCAAAATGTAATCAAGAGATGAAATACTACAACGATAATTAAAAGTAAATAATAAGGATTAGAGAGTTACCCGCGAAGATATCGAACAGCAATGGCAAATTCTGTGTTTGACACTTAGAAACAATAAAATATTTGAACTTTCGTTTATAGACTAAGTTTTGAAAAACGACTCAGTTCCCCTATAACCATCGCTCTGATACCAATCTGTGAGACCCCCAAAATCTGACATGGAACAACTAGGCAACAAGGGGGTAACATGTCATAGTACAAGAAACAATGATTTACAGTTGACACAAAGCTGACGTAATAAAAGCATATATATCACATCATAAATGATCAGAGTTTTAAACATAGGTCCCAGAGTTTTATATGCGGAAAGATATATTATTTCATCATGATTTATAACATAAAGTTGCCCAAAAGATATAATAAATTTCTGACAGTTTATGCTAAAACCAGTCTTTTAAAAGCATCACAGAAATCTCCAAGCTGCGATAATATCCTGCGGGCTCCCATCCAAGCAAAGCTAAGTAATAATACCTGAGATTAAACATGTAAAATCGTCAACACAAAGTTGAGTGAAATTCATAGGTTTAGCAATAAAGGTGTGGAACACAAGCATTCATTTGTAAAACAAGTAAATAGAGAAAATGGTTATGATCATTAACCATAGTCTGAAACCAATATTATTGCTGTTTAGTTCATGAACCGAAGCTTAACTCAAAGTAAGTTCCTCTAGGGAGTATTCAGCCTAAATACTCAAGTATAAACAAATGTAAGTGCGTCAAGGTAATCGGGACGGGGATTGTCAATCCCGATGGATCTACCCACAACATTCGCGCTTAGCGCAAAGCATACGGGACAATTAACGGTTCATGATCAAGAGATGAAACTTAAGGCTATTAACTATAAGCAATAATATCAATGAAAACTGTTGGAAAGCATACAAGTCTGAATAGCATACAAGTTCTGGATAGTATACAGTTTTAAATGGATGTGTTCCACCATGTAAAATCTCACCCCGCATTTAGAAACATTGTTCAAGTAAAAAGGGGCTATGAACTCACCTTTAGTAAGTAATCACAAGGTAAAAGGGGCTATGAACTCACCTTGTGTGATGGTCCAAGCATTTATGTGTGGGTTCCGAACACGTTTAAGACTCGGTTTGAAAAATCCAAAACAAGGGACTGCATTCAGTTTTTCTGAAAAAGGTTGTGAAGATTTGGTCATATCTAAAAATCTATAATAGTACAGGAGGTGAAATTTCTTTACATGTATAGGTATTTCTCTTACCTTTAAAAGTTGGGAAAGAACAGCCCTAGAACTATTTTCAATCAACGGGAAATGCACTTTTAGTGACAGACTATCAAAAACAGAAAGTTGTAAACGTCTTTCGTACCTTACGGTAGATTAAGCATAAATCCCAATCGGTAAAAGATTTTGACACGAAACCAAAAAGATAAGTTTTATTATATTTGTAGCTACTGTCAAAAGTAATAAAATCATAAATTAATCCTTTTTACCCAAGTCAAATTTACCCACGTTTTAAGCATAACATTCAGATTTGACCTAGTTTAGTAAAACGACCGTTTCGGGCTCATCCTGACACTTCCCGTTTCCATCCAACTCAACACATACTAATCACATCAGTGGGTATCCATTTTTTAAATAAAAACAAGGTCATATGTTTAAGAAAATTTTGCCATGACCTGTTTGTTTTTGTGGTGATTTCCATACTACAAAAACGACTCCATTTAGCTACCTAACCTCAATCAAGCAACACTTAGGCTATACCAAATCGCCACGCAAGTGTCCTAAGTCCTAATATGCCCTAAGTATCTATAATCTCAGTGGGTTTCACCTAAGGAATTCAAAATCCATGAATAAAAGAATCAAAGTACTAGTAACATCAAAACTAAAATGCTAGGAGTGACTATACCTTCATAACATGTAGGAATTAATCCAAACACACAAATTAAACAATTCCTCCTCCTTGATCCTTAGAAATTTCGTGGCCCTTAGCCACGTGTTAAGTCAATCACGGTACTCAGCAACTGAGTAGAAACAATGTAGTGAGACGATCACCGACGATATGGATGCCCGGGGAAAACACGAAAACCGCAACCTATCACAATAAGGCGCGCGTTAAGACTCGAACTCAATATCGATATATATACCAAATATAACATGACTCAAATGTTTTCAAAGTATACACGTTTCAAAACCATTGACACGAATCAAATGAATTCATACTACCCATTTATCCAACGTTACTCGTTAAAACACTTGAACACTTGAAAATGACTCGTCATACGACGCCAAGTCAACGCAAGTCAAACTATCCTTTACCCTTATTTGGACCAGTAGCTAAGTCATTTATATAATGACTAAGCACTTGAGTAAGTCACCATGTCCGATGGTGAACACTCAAACTCACGCAACACAAGCATTGAACTACGTGTCCAAAATAAAAATCAGCAAGTACACCCCGAATGTACACACCGATCTACCCTATCTAGACTTGTCCGTTTTACATGAAAATTGGTGTCAAGGTCACTTATAACCTGTATAAGACCTCACCAAAATTTGAGCCAAAGTTCACACTTTAAAATCCATCAGCTCGACGCTTTACTCGACTCCAAATTTTAGGACAGATTTGTACACTTGTTTTGTAAAACCGTTTGGACCACTTTAAAAGTACTAACCCGACAATCCGTCTTTTGAAACCACTACTAGACTCATCAAACTCAGTTTGTAGACTTTGAAAATCAGTAGTATCAACTATCTAACCAAGCCTAAAGTCCCCGAGAGTCGACCCAAAATCAGCCACAATTTCGGATTGCGCCGACTTGCGTCTCCCGGTACACGAAAACTAAAACTAGCATAACTTTTGACTCGTAATGAGTTAGAAGCTCTATCTTATACCGAAACGAGCGTCTCGGAAAACTCTACAATAATATCAAATAATATCAGCCTTTCACAGACCTTAAACCCACGAAACATACTGTTTAAGGATGCTGTCCCAAATTAGCTTTTTAGAAAACATGACAAATCTATTTTTTTCACTCAAAACCAATCATTCCCATACCCCTAGGATCACTATACTATTATACCCATCAACCAAACACTCCTAAAAATACTTGTATGAAAAATCTAACAAAATCAAAGATTAAAAACAAGACTTTTAAGGATCAAAACATGATAATCTTACCAAATATAACATATGCAAGATGATTAGAACATCACCAACCATAAAATCATCAAAACTTCAAAAGTTGATGCATGTGTACAAATTTTGTACCAAAAGAAGCACCTTAAAATTATAAGAAGTGGTCTTAATTTTGTTTTGGCTAAATAATAATGGATGATGATGAAAATTGGGTTTTTTTTTCTTTGTTGGGTCTCACGGCAAGAAAGGGGGTGAGGGTTTGTGTTTGTGTTTTTTTTAATGATGTGTATGTGTAGTTTAGTGGAAGATTTTTGGTTTAAATATGCTAGTTAGGTATAAGGGTTATAGTTGTCAAGTATAAAACTTTAGGACTAGAAAATAAATACTAGTTTAAAGGGTAGAAAATGGTTATTGGTAAATATTAAAAATATTTACGGGGCTCGGGTTTCGTAAAAATACTTTTTTTAAAAGTTACAACGCATCATAAAAATGATTATACGATTTCCCGACACGACTTAATACGTAATTAAAACGAAATCGTCGAAAATATTAATTATCGAAATAATCGATAAATAAACGTAAACTTTTGGGCATCCGTCAGTATCGCGATCACTAGGAGTTTTCGTTGTACATTGATTTTGAATAAACTCGTTATAAAACGCACGCGGGTGATTTTAAATCAAAAACTTTGATTTAAATTAAATGTGAAAAAATAAAAAAATAAAAAAATAAAATTTTTATAATTCCATATGAAGCATTGTCAATGAACAAAATAATACTTAAAAGTATAATTTAAAAATCTCAGGATTTACATATAAAGTATTCAAGAAAACGTAATACATTGAAAAATTCAAGAAGCACGAATAAAAAGAATAAAATAATATTGGGAAAATACGGGTTCTCACACTCCTGCCTCTCATTTATTATGTTCTTTCAGGACCGAGGACAAGATTTTTGATCCCGGTATTACATTAGAGGCTTCCCCATGGACCATTTAATTCGGGGACGAGTCAGGCTCGTGGCTCGGTTAACAAAAAAAAGCGCTTTTCGGGAGGCAACCCGATGATCTATCCTTTTTATCCGTTTTTATAATAAGTGTAGGGGGAGCCCCGTAAGTGTTTGTTGTTTTCTTTCTTATGATGTGCAGGGATTGGAGCTTCAAAGATTCACTTTTGATGACTTTTGACGACCCGTGATTCCGTGTACCCGTCTTCTCGGTTCTATCCTAAACTCTTTTGATTCACTATTTTATATTCTTAATATTAAAATAGGAATCACTTTAGTTGTCTCTTCCTTAAGAAGATTTAAACAAAGTGCACAATGTCCTAAGTATAGGGGAGTTTACTCCCACATGCTTAAACATTGAGGACAATGTTTATCTTAAGTGTAGGGGGACTTCTATCGAAGTTAAGTGGGTTTTTCAATGAATTTGTCATCATTTTAACCGGAAAATCTACTTTTTCGACATTTTTCAAAATTTTTAATCTATTTTGGCCTATTAAATATTTTCCTTTGTTATCGTTATTTTCTTTCCTCACAAATAATTTTAATAAAATGGTTTTAATAAGTTTAGATATCTTTGATATATTAGGCCTGTCATAAATCTTTTGACTCAACCCGAGTTTACTTATCTAAGTTTACTCTAGCTAGTATCCTTAACGTGTTTAAATAAAGTTTTGCTAGGCTTTTATATAGGGAACTTTAAAACGCGAAAGTCTTAACTCTTACGGGTTAAGAACAAGAACTTTTCGCAAGTTACTATAATTGATCCTAGATAGTCGTTTATCAAGGGAACTTTAAAATGCAAATTCTAAACTTGAAAAAGTCTAAGAAGATGCAAGATCCTATAGATGACTTGAAAACCCAAAACTTTGATTTAATAGGCTAAGCATCCACGAGTCTCATTCCTTGAGATTTTAAATTGTGGAGAACGAGAGATGATAGAGTCAATTATAAGTTTGGGAATTCATGTGAGTTAATTATAATCTTTTTCTCCCATCACTTGTTAATAAATATAATTGCAATAAGTAAGGTCGTACGATTTGAAAAGTTACTTAGCTTCTAGCCCAAGATCGTTTAAAAGTTGCTTGGTATTAGTTAGAGTTCATAGCCACGCATAACTTATTGAAGCGGGATGCGAAGATTGGTGAGTCCGAAAAGGCCCTAACAAGGCATGAGGGCTACATTTTGTTGCTAAAGATCCAAAGTGATGTGAAGAATCATTTATCAAAAATCAATATGAAGGATCGAGACACACGACGAAAAGAAAATACTCCCCTAAAGATCATGTAGAAGTCTATCCAAAAAGACCCTATCAAGGTATGAGGAGAAATAAATCCAAGTCCTAAAAGGAGGCGGATCGTTGTATATCAAAATCCAAAATAAAGATTGGAGAAAAATGAAGAAGTCGTGGTCCAAGTTTGAAGAATCTCTAAAAAACTTGAAGTCAAGAAATTCCTATTATGAAGAGAAGACCATTATTTCAAGAACGTCTCTCAAGATTCGAAGTATGAAGTCACTGCCAAATATCGGTCTGAGAAAGGTCTCAAATCGTGAAGCGAGTTATACGAAGATATGAACTTTATGAGGTCCCGAGAAGCAGTTTTAAAAGATTTTGTCCTTTAGCTAACTATTGATTAAATCGTCCTACTTTATTTTCAGCCTAAAAAAACTATCGAAATAAGTCAACAATGCATCCTCGTGATCATTCAAGACATCAATAAAATATAAGAGATACACCTAGGAATAAGGGAGTCTAAGCGAATAATTGAGCCACATGAGTGAGTGTTAGCTTACTAACTTATAATAACAATGATCTCGTTTTTAAGCTTGGTGTGGGGAACGTGAAACTTGAGGGTGATAAACATTCATGACAACCAAATCCCTAATGTAAGTATTCGATCTCTTTACTTGATTCCTCCTTCTAGTTTTTGTTATTTTCTATCTTTTTAAGTTTCCTTATTGTTTAGTAGTTAATAAAGGCCAAGATGGGTTAATTAAGATGGAAAATATAAATCATGCTTTAAAATTAATGCATTGCATGAGGGCATTGCAATGGTCAAGTGTAGGGGATTTAGTAAGTGTGAAAACACTTATCCTTTTACCACTTAATTGTAATAAAAACAAGACCAAAACGTGTATTTTATGTCGTACAAGTCGAAATTATGCGTGGTTTGTGTTTTTATTGTGTTTTAGGACCAAAAGATGAAAAAGGAAGGAAACACGGGCTTTCACGGGCTTTTATCGAAGAAAAAGACAAAAGACGAATTCAAAAGATCAAAAGTGCAAAAAGAACGGAAGTCAAAGGCTTATTCTGAAGATTTATCGAAGAAAAAGACTAAAGACGGAAGTTTAACAAAGTCGAATAACCAAATCTAATAAAAGAAGAAAATTAGAAGACGAGTTCATTTTATATCGACAAATCCCGAGACAACGTCGAGAAACTCGAAGAAATTAAAAGACGAGAAGACAAAGTGAAAGAAGAAAGCATCAACACCTACCTTCCTTTCCTCCTATATATATATACCTCCTAAGGCTTAATTTGGAGGGAGTTAGTCATTTTTAGGAGTAGGAGTAGGAGTAGATTAGTTTTACTTTCTCTCTGTAAATTTTCTTTCAAGTTTGCTTAATCTTTCTTCTTTAAATCTTGTAATCTTGAATCTTTAATCTTCATCTTAATTTCAAGATTTTTTTAATCATTCTCATTCTTCCTTTCTTGTTTTAATCTTGAGTTTGATTCGGGTTATGTATGTAGTTAGTTTCATCTTGATGCTTATTTGATAAAAGTGCTTATTTTTCCATTGTTCTTATCATTTTCATGCGATTTATGATATTACCTTATTGTGCTTTTTTCTTATTTCGTGTTTAGTTTATTTGCATTTTAGTGTTTTTAAAAGTTTAATCTTTTTAAAGTTGATTTCATAAATTTGCTTATTTGGTGTTTTGAGAGTTTTAAATTCATAGCTTATTTAGTTCTTCTTAATTTTGATTTGGTTAAGTTTTTGGTAAGTGCTTATTATTAAAGTGCTTATTTGGTTTTTGCTTATTTCCTTTTTGTATTCCATCGTAAGAGTTTAAGGGTTTTAAGGTTCCGATCGAGTATTGTGATCGCATAAGCCTTAGGGTTTCTACTTGCGATCAAATACTGCGATCCCCATACTGCGATCACAACTTGTGATCTAAACTACGATCTCATTTTGAGATCGTTTGTTGCGATCCGAGTTACGATCGAGCGCTACGATCTGTGGTTGCGATCGCTTGGCTGCGATATGTGGCTGCGATCAGCTAGAGCGATCGAGGGTCACGATCCAGGCCACGATCTGGGGTTGTGATCTAGGTTTTGAATTGTTGGCTGCGATCTAGATTGAGATCTAGAGTGCGATCGCTTGACTGCGATCCAGGGTACGATCCAGGCTACGATCCAGGCTACGATCGCTTGGTGTGATCCGACCGCGAGTTTTGTTTTTATTTATTTATTATTTCCTGTTTTTTTTTAATTTCAAATTTAACTTTTCCCGCCATTTTACTTACTGTTATTTTAAACTTGCTTTGTCTTAGTTTAATTTTAAAGTTTTCAAATTTATCCTTGTGAGACCCCCAAAATCTGACATGGAACAACTAGGCAACGAGGGGGTAACACGTCATAGTACAAGAAACAATGATTTACAGTTGACACAAAGCTGACGTAATAAAAGCATGTATATCACATCATAAATGATCAGAGTTTTAAACATAGGTCCCAGAGTTTTATATGCGGAAAGATATATTATTTCATCATGATTTATAACATAAAGTTGCCCAAAAGATATAATAAATTTCTGACAGTTTATGCTAAAACCAGTCTTTTAAAAGCATCACAGAAATCTCCAAGCTGCGATAATATCATGCGGGCTCCCATCCAAGCAAAGCTAAGTAATAATACCTGAGATTAAACATGTAAAATCGTCAACACAAAGTTGAGTGAAATTCATAGGTTTAGCAATAAAGGTGTGGAACACAAGCATTCATTTGTAAAACAAGTAAATAGAGAAAATGGTTATGATCATTAACCATAGTCTGAAACCAATATTATTGCTGTTTAGTTCATGAACCGAAGCTTAACTCAAAGTAAGTTCCTCTAGGGAGTATTCAGCCTAAATACTCAAGTATAAACAAATGTAAGTGCGTCAAGGTAATCGGGACGGGGATTGTCAATCCCGATGGATCCACCCACAACATTCGCGCTTAGCGCAAAGCATACGGGACAATTAATGGTTCATGATCAAGAGAGGAAACTTAAGGCTATTAACTATAAGCAATAATATCAATGAAAACTGTTGGAAAGCATACAAGTCTGAATAGCATACAAGTTCTGGATAGTATACAGTTTTAAATGGATGTGTTCCACCATGTAAAATCTCACCCCGCATTTAGAAACATTGTTCAAGTAAAAAGGGGCTATGAACTCACCTTTAGTAAGTAATCACAAGGTAAAAGGGGCTGAGCAAAAAGAAGTCTTCACGGACCTATGCAATGGTGACGCGTAATAAGAATGCGTTCAATGAAGCAATAACGTTTTAGAAGTGGTGGGACATAGTATGACTAGGTAACTTGCGTGCGATGGCGAGACCTAAGCTTAAGTTAAAATTTTGACCCAACACCTTGAACCTACTGTAATAACCTAATATCAACCTTGTGTGATGGTCCAAGCATTTATGTGTGGGTTCCGAACACGTTTAAGACTCGGTTTGAAAAATCCAAAACAAGGGACTGCATTCAGTTTTCTGAAAAAGGTTGTGAAGATTTGGTCATATCTAAAAATCTATAATAGTACAGGAGGTGAAATTTCTTGACATGTATAGGTATTTCTCTTACCTTTAAAATTTGGGAAAGAACAGCCCTAGAACTATTTTCAATCAACGGGAAATGCACTTTTAGTGACAGACTATCAAAACAGAAAGTTGTAAACGTCTTTCGTACCTTACGGTAGATTAAGCATAAATCCCAATCGGTAAAAGATTTTGACACGAAACCAAAAAGATAAGTTTTATTATATTTGTAGCTACTGTAAAAAGTCATAAAATCTCAAATTAATCCTTTTTACCCAAGTCAAATTTACCCACGTTTTAAGCATAACATTCAGATTTGACCTAGTTTAGTAAAACGACCGTTTCGGGCTCATCCGGACACTTCCCGTTTCCATCCAACTCAACACATACTAATCACATCAGTGGCTATCCATTTTTCAAATAAAAACAAGGTCATATGTTTAAGAAAATTTTGCCATGACCTGTTTGTTTCTGTGGTGATTTTCATACTACAAAAACGACTCCAGTTAGCTACCTAACCTCAATCAAGCAACACTTAGGCTATACCAAATCGCCACGCAAGTGTCCTAAGTCCTAATATGCCCTAAGTATCTATAATCTCAGTGGGTTTCACCCAAGGAATTCAAAATCCATGAATAAAAGAATCAAAGTACTAGTAACATCAAAACTAAAATGCTAGGAGTGACTATACCTTCATAACATGTAGGAATTAATCCAAACACGCAAATTAAACAATTCCTCCTCCTTGATCCTTAGAAATTTCGTGGCCCTTAGCCACGTGTTAAGTCAATCACGGTACTCAGCAACTGAGTAGAAACAATGTAGTGAGACGATCACCGAGGATATGGATGCCCGGGGAAAACACGAAAACCGCAACCTATCACAATAAGGCGCGCGTTAAGACTCGAACTCAATATCGATATATATACCAAATATATCATGACTCAAATATTTTCAAAGTATACACGTTTCAAAACCATTGACACGAATCAAATGAATTCATACTACCCATTTATCCAACGTTACTCGTTAAAATACTTGAACACTTGAAAATGACTCGTCATACGACGCCAAGTCAACGCAAGTCAAACTATCCTTTACCCTTATTTGGACCAGTAGCTAAGTCATTTATATAATGACTAAGCACTTGAGTAAGTCACCATGTCCGATGGTGAACACTCAAACTCACGCAACACAAGCATTGAACTACGTGTCCAAAATAAAAATCAGCAAGTACACCCCGAATGTACACACCGATCTACCCTATCTAGACTTGTCCGTTTTACATGAAAATTGGTGTCAAGGTCACTTATAACCTGTATAAGACCTCACCAAAATTTGAGCCAAAGTTCACACTTTAAAATCCATCAGCTCGACGCTTTACTCGACTCCAAATTTTAGGACAGATTTGTACACTTGTTTTGTAAAACCGTTTGGACCACTTTAAAAGTACTAACCCGACAATCCGTCTTTTGAAACCACTACTAGACTCATCAAACTCAGTTTGTAGACTTTGAAAATCAGTAGTATCAACTATCTAACCAAGCCTAAAGTCCTCGAGAGTCGACCCAAAATCAGCCACAATTTTGGATTGCGCCGACTTGCGTCTCCCGGTACACGAAAACTAAAACTAGCATAACTTTTGACTCGTAATGAGTTAGAAGCTCTATCTTATACCGAAACGAGCGTCTCGGAAAACTCTACAATAATATCAAATAATATCAGCCTTTCACAGACCTTAAACCCACGAAACATACTGTTTAAGGCTGCTGTCCCAAATTAGCTTTTTAGAAAACATGACAAATCTATTTTTTTTCACTCAAAACCAATCATTCCCATACCCATAGGATCACTATACTATTATACCCATCAACCAAACACTCCTAAAAACACTTGTATGAAAAATCTAACAAAATCAAAGATTAAAAACAAGACTTTTAAGGATCAAAACATGATAATCTTACCAAATATAACATATGCAAGATGATTAGAACATCACCAACCATAAAATCATCAAAACTTCAAAAGTTGATGCATGTGTACAAATTTTGTACCAAAAGAAGCACCTTAAAATTATAAGAAGTGGTCTTAATTTTGTTTTGGCTAAATAATAATGGATGATGATGAAAATTGAGTTTTTTTCTTTGTTGGGTCTCACGGCAAGAAAGGGGGTGAGGGTTTGTGTTTGTGTTTTTTTTTAATGATGTGTATGTGTAGTTTAGTGGAAGATTTTTGGTTTAAATATGCTAGTTAGGTATAAGGGTTATAGTTGTCAAGTATAAAACTTTAGGACTAGAAAATAAATACTAGTTTAAAGGGTAGAAAATGGTTATTGGTAAATATTAAAAATATTTACGGGGCTCGAGTTTCGTAAAAATACTTTTTTTAAAAGTTACAACGCATCATAAAAATGATTATACGATTTCCCGACACGACTTAATACGTAATTAAAACGAAATCGTCGAAAATATTAATTATCGAAATAATCGATAAATAAACGTAAACTTTTGGGCATCCGTTGGTATCGCGATCACTAGGAGTTTTCGTTGTACATTGATTTTGAATAAACTCGTTATAAAACGCACGCGGGTGATTTTAAATCAAAAACTTTGATTTAAATTAAATATGAAAAAATAAAAAAATAAAAAAATAAATTTTTTATAATTCCATATGAAGCATTGTCAATGAATAAAATAATACTTAAAAGTATAATTTAAAAATCTCAGGATTTACATATAAAGTATTCAAGAAAACGTAATACATTGGAAAATTCAAGAAGCACGAATAAAAAGAATAAAATAATGTTGGGAAAATACGGGTTTTCACAGTCTTCCCCCCTAAAGGAACTCTGGTCCCCAGAGTTCTCCTGAAAACAGTAAAAGATGCAAACAAGAGGAGGTACAAAGTGTAGAACAAAATTCATTGCTTCCCAGGTAAACTTCCGTACCATGACGAATCTTAACGGTTAGAATTCACTATGCTTCAGTTTCTTAACTCCTTTTCGTATAACTTTTCAGTCTTGGATTAGGATAACGATCTTTCAATACGGATATACATTGAGAGATATAGTTGTTGGAAATACGTGCGATAAACTAACAAGAATGAACACAAGAATCGCTTAAAGAGGCAAAGTGCGATAAAATGAACCAAGATTGTAAATCAACAAGGGGTCGCAAATCGTGCAACTGTAAAACGTGACAATCTTAAAACGTAAAAAATCCAGTCACAAGCGAAATAGAAGGGAAAAGAAAATGAATAACATATGATCATTTAAAATACAAGTTGTCTCAATCAGTTGTCTAGCATTTTGGGATTACTTTAAAAACTCAGTTTAAATATTTTCTTAATTAAAAGAAAATTTTACCAGATGTAGTGATTTAAAAATCAAACTCTATATAAAATGAATGGGTAAACAGTTGTCAAATCTTTTTTTTTCTTGATCAGGACTTCAAAGTAAAAGTAGAACAGTTCAAAATAGTTATCCTGATCGGCTTAAGAACTTTTGGATGACCGCATGAAATTATTGTTAAAACCTCAGGTTTATCGTTACCATTAGAAAAATCAGTTTTTTTTCCAAGTTATTTTGAATCATTGTTAGAAATTATAAATTAATTTAAATAATTTCATTAGGTTGACAATAAAGTATGATATAATCAAATACTTTAAAAGATACAGCTTGATATCCTTTGAAACATTAGGTAAATTTACCAAAGAGGATATATAGATCCGATACTTAACTTGAAACAGTTATTTTGGTAGTTTAAACATTTGATAAAATGTATAAAATGTTCTTAAAAATTAATAATATTTTTTTTTTAGAAATTAAAGAAAGTGTTTAAGATATCAAACGATAAACACGTAACAGTTTCTGGTTTTCAAAAGGTGACAAGACAGCAACGAATGTGAATCATATAAAGGTCAACAATCTGTATGCGAGCAATACAAAGGAATAAGACGGAAGTCGTATCAATTCTTAACAAACGTGGTAGAATAGTCACGTCAATAATAAAAATAATAAGAAACAAGGATTATAGCAAGATTAATTCACGAGTGCGGTTGGCGTCACCAATAACGGCTTATTAAGTTCTCGGTGGTCGAAATACGATCGAAAGGGAAAAGCCACACAACGAATTTTTGAATCAAAGAAAATTCTTAAGAAGTCAATTGAGAGAAGTTCCAGTAAGATGAACAACATTAGCAATGAAAGGCGAAATCAACACATGATTCACACGAATGAAATTTCAAGACGATAGTATCTTAACACATATCATGGCAATTACACGTAATCATCGTTCACGTCCAGTCATAAATCACTAATCGCATCCAGAGACGTTTCGAAGGTCTACCAAAATAGATAGAGATGGTCAATCGATGTAGGAGCATAGCAACGTTGAAACTTTCAAGTCGGGTATCAATGGTAAGAATTTAGGCAAATGGTAACGAAAATCGTATCATGAGGATGATGAGGTAATAGGTGAAACAAAGGCCGTTGAGTAAGGAAATATGTGCTCGAGGCATGTACTTAGTTCAAGAAAAGATAATGGTTCATATGTGTATGTTGCAAACTGTTGCTACTCGCATAAAATGTAAAAGTTTTCAAAACTTTATTTTATCAAACATTTTAAGCAACATAACTAAAAAGTTGATTCTAGGTTAAATATTTAAGGCGACTACTATTTGGCCTTGCATGGCTCCTTCTAAATTAAACATAGGTGATCAGGCCATGCATAATTTAGGACTAGCAATGCGATGCTCATCTTCGTCAAACCAGTATTACAGGTCATATTATTTAAAATATGTATATAATGCCATTTGTAAAAACAGAAATCAAAATAGTTTATGAAACTATTTGCTAATAAGTTACTGGCTAACTGTTTTAAATCGACAATTCGTATAGTTACAAGGGTTCTTTATAAGACCGTATTAGAACAATTTGTGAAAATACATTGTAAAATTAATATAAGTTAATTTTATAAGATAGCAGTCAACTATTTAAGAAAGCCCAAATGAAACCTTTTGTAAAATGATTCGCAAACAAGACCAGTTTGAGTTGTATGGTAACATGACAATAGTTTATAAAGTAACGAGTGGGTTACAAGAGGGGAATAAGGAGTAGTTCAAGACAACCAATAAAATGGTTACAAGGTGATTAGGTTTCAAGAGGTTTAGCCGAAATCGTCAGGAGACACGTGTCAAGATGATAACAAACGATATGAAAGAAAGATCTTCAAATCTCGGTCCAAATCAGTGGTACGATAGAAGCAAAGAAAGACAATGGAATGACAAATAAGTCATAAATAAAAGAAGGAATAAGGAATCCGTATGTGCACATCGTAACTTATTTGACAAAAATATACTTTTAAGAAAGTAGGGTATCAGTTAACAAATAGTACAATCACTTCGAAAAGCTTCTATATTAGGAAGTTACCGAATTTCAAAAGTTCAAGATCTAGGTACATGTATGACCGAACTCAAAGTTACTATTCTATTCTTTTCAAACGCAATCATTGTTTTTAGTTTGCAAAATATCATTAGTTAAAGTTTTACGAGCTCAAACGAACTCAAAAACGCTTCAATCCATGTTTTTAACTTTTATTAGTTTTGACCTTTGGGTTTGACTAGACCAATTAACTCACTAAACGATATTCTAAGACTCAAAGTCTAATGCATTTCGATGTAAAACAATGTTTTGAACAACTTTCTAGTTTTACCCGAGACTTGAAACGGAATAAAAATGGACGAAAATGCCCTAGCATTAAATCTGTTAACAAAATGATATTTTAGCATTATTCAGAAAATAACTTCTTAGATTTTACAATCTCAAATGAACGTAACTTGCTCGATTTTAAAGTTTACTGGTCAAATTTTATGTCATAAACGGACGTCTCAACATGTAGAAATATATATATTTTTATGTCTAAAGTTATAAAAATATTTTCTCGATACTGTTAAACTTCCTGTAAAGTTTCTGTACAAAGTATATTTTTCGACACAACTTGAAATTAAATCCAAATTTCATGATAACTCAAAATTAATGTACACATAGGACTTGTGGATTCCATAAAGACGAAAGAAGGTAAACTGTATAATTAGTCATGTAAAGAAAACACAGTATAGAAATGGTTCAAGAATGCCAACGATAATCGGGGACATAAAAAAAACGACGCATATCATCCGTGTCTTCGGTTGCAAGATGCAATGCAGAAAGGTCTCTTGGTGGCATGATTTCCAAAATCACAAGATATATCGAGAAAGAAACGGGACAATAACAAGTGGCATTCCTGGAGCAAAGAGGTTCAATGAAAAGGGAGGATACAAGTAGGATCGTATTCCAAACGATCATCACATAATAAATGACGATTATGTGTTCAAGGTACAACGGATGTTCTAAGTTGAAATCGAAACGTAGAATGGTCAATGAAGTAAGATGTAATCCATGTACAAGTGTCGCGTAAAACGGTGGCGTAAAGGTAAATCAAGATTATGAAAACCCACAATATTATTCAGCACTGATTTAACAAATTCTTCGATATGTGAGACTCACACGATGTCCTTTAGTCTTTCTGGGAGACACATTGAGCTACACAATGGTCTATAGACTAGACATTCAATTATGAATGGCCAGAAAGAAAATCTGCGTATCTAAGTAGATATTTTAAGGGAAATAAACAATGAAAGCAACACACACGGTAGTAGAATGAAAATCAGAAGTTCATCGAAAACAACACTTATTCAATCCCGAACAATGGTATCGCGATAGTATGCACAACACGTATCAACGAGTCAAGAAAAACAGACGGTTCAAACCGAGCGAGCATATAAAGTCAGTCGTATCACGCATCAATGAAATAGCAATAGTACTCAGAAAAATGAGTATGAAAAGTCGGCAGCATACGCGCTCTGAATACAAGTATGTAACGTCATAACGATATAATATCATTGCAATAAGATCAATTCACAAGAACAAGAATTCAAGAAATACAGTATAGGCAGATGTAATCACAGTAACATTCAATGATAGTTCATGAAGCACATAGGCTTTGAAAAGACATAGTAATTATCGTCATTAGCGTAAAGTAATATTTCAAAATGTAATCAAGAGATGAAATACTACAACGATAATTAAAAGTAAATAATAAGGATTAGAGAGTTACCCGCGAAGATATCGAACAGCAATGGCAAATTCTGTGTTTGACACTTAGAAACAATAAAATATTTGAACTTTCGGTTATAGACTAAGTTTTGAAAAACGACTCAGTTCCCTATAACCATCGCTCTGATACCAATCTGTGAGACCCCCAAAATCTGACATGGAACAACTAGGCAACAAGGGGGTAACATGTCATAGTACAAGAAACAATGATTTACAGTTGACACAAAGCTGACGTAATAAAAGCATATATATCACATCATAAATGATCAGAGTTTTAAACATAGGTCCCAGAGTTTTATATGCGGAAAGATATATTATTTCATCATGATTTATAACATAAAGTTGCCCAAAAGATATAATAAATTTCTGACAGTTTATGCTAAAACCAGTCTTTTAAAAGCATCACAGAAATCTCCAAGCTGCGATAATATCCTGCGGGCTCCCATCCAAGCAAAGCTAAGTAATAATACCTGAGATTAAACATGTAAAATCGTCAACACAAAGTTGAGTGAAATTCATAAGTTTAGCAATAAAGGTGTGGAACACAAGCATTCATTTATAAAACAAGTAAATAGAGAAAATGGTTATGATCATTAACCATAGTCTGAAACCAATATTATTGCTGTTTAGTTCATGAACCGAAGCTTAACTCAAAGTAAGTTCCTCTAGGGAGTATTCAGCCTAAATACTCAAGTATAAACAAATGTAAGTGCGTCAAGGTAATCGGGACGGGGATTGTCAATCCCGATGGATCCACCCACAACATTCGCGCTTAGCGCAAAGCATACGGGACAATTAACGGTTCATGATCAAGAGAGGAAACTTAAGGCTATTAACTATAAGCAATAATATCAATGAAAACTGTTGGAAAGCATACAAGTCTGAATAGCATACAAGTTCTGGATAGTATACAGTTTTAAATGGATGTGTTCCACCATGTAAAATCTCACCCCGCATTTAGAAACATTGTTCAAGTAAAAAGGGGCTATGAACTCACCTTTAGTAAGTAATCACAAGGTAAAAGGGGCTGAGCAAAAAGAAGTCTTCACGGACCTATGCAATGGTGACGCGTAATAAGAATGCGTTCAATGAAGCAATAACGTTTTAGAAGTGGTGGGACATAGTATGACTAGGTAACTTGCGTGCGATGGCGAGACCTAAGCTTAAGTTAAAATTTTGACCCAACACCTTGAACCTACTGTAATAACCTAATATCAACCTTGTGTGATGGTCCAAGCATTTATGTGTGGGTTCCGAACACGTTTAAGACTCGGTTTGAAAAATCCAAAACAAGGGACTGCATTCAGTTTTCTGAAAAAGGTTGTGAAGATTTGGTCATATCTAAAAATCTATAATAGTACAGGAGGTGAAATTTCTTGACATGTATAGGTATTTCTCTTACCTTTAAAATTTGGGAAAGAACAGCCCTAGAACTATTTTCAATCAACGGGAAATGCACTTTTAGTGGCAGACTATCAAAACAGAAAGTTGTAAACGTCTTTCGTACCTTACGGTAGATTAAGCATAAATCCCAATCGGTAAAAGATTTTGACACGAAACCAAAAAGATAAGTTTTATTATATTTGTAGCTACTGTAAAAAGTCATAAAATCTCAAATTAATCCTTTTTACCCAAGTCAAATTTACCCACGTTTTAAGCATAACATTCAGATTTGACCTAGTTTAGTAAAACGACCGTTTCGGGCTCATCCGGACACTTCCCGTTTCCATCCAACTCAACACATACTAATCACATCAGTGGCTATCCATTTTTCAAATAAAAACAAGGTCATATGTTTAAGAAAATTTTGCCATGACCTGTTTGTTTCTGTGGTGATTTCCATACTACAAAAACGACTCCAGTTAGCTACCTAACCTCAATCAAGCAACACTTAGGCTATACCAAATCGCCACGCAAGTGTCCTAAGTCCTAATATGCCCTAAGTATCTATAATCTCAGTGGGTTTCACCCAAGGAATTCAAAATCCATGAATAAAAGAATCAAAGTACTAGTAACATCAAAACTAAAATGCTAGGAGTGACTATACCTTCATAACATGTAGGAATTAATCCAAACACGCAAATTAAACAATTCCTCCTCCTTGATCCTTAGAAATTTCGTGGCCCTTAGCCACGTGTTAAGTCAATCACGGTACTCAGCAACTGAGTAGAAACAATGTAGTGAGACGATCACCGACGATATGGATGCCCGGGGAAAACACGAAAACCGCAACCTATCACAATAAGGCGCGCGTTAAGACTCGAACTCAATATCGATATATATACCAAATATAACATGACTCAAATGTTTTCAAAGTATACACGTTTCAAAACCATTGACACGAATCAAATGAATTCATACTACCCATTTATCCAACGTTACTCGTTAAAACACTTGAACACTTGAAAATGACTCGTCATACGACGCCAAGTCAACGCAAGTCAAACTATCCTTTACCCTTATTTGGACCAGTAGCTAAGTCATTTATATAATGACTAAGCACTTGAGTAAGTCACCATGTCCGATGGTGAACACTCAAACTCACGCAACACAAGCATTGAACTACGTGTCCAAAATAAAAATCAGCAAGTACACCCCGAATGTACACACCGATCTACCCTATCTAGACTTGTCCGTTTTACATGAAAATTGGTTTCAAGGTCACTTATAACCTGTATAAGACCTCACCAAAATTTGAGCCAAAGTTCACACTTTAAAATCCATCAGCTCGACGCTTTACTCGACTCCAAATTTTAGGACAGATTTGTACACTTGTTTTGTAAAACCGTTTGGACCACTTTAAAAGTACTAACCCGACAATCCGTCTTTTGAAACCACTACTAGACTCATCAAACTCAGTTTGTAGACTTTGAAAATCAGTAGTATCAACTATCTAACCAAGCCTAAAGTCCTCGAGAGTCGACCCAAAATCAGCCACAATTTTGGATTGCGCCGACTTGCGTCTCCCGGTACACGAAAACTAAAACTAGCATAACTTTTGACTCGTAATGAGTTAGAAGCTCTATCTTATACCGAAACGAGCGTCTCGGAAAACTCTACAATAATATCAAATAATATCAGCCTTTCACAGACCTTAAACCCACGAAACATACTGTTTAAGGCTGCTGTCCCAAATTAGCTTTTTAGAAAACATGACAAATCTATTTTTTTTCACTCAAAACCAATCATTCCCATACCCATAGGATCACTATACTATTATACCCATCAACCAAACACTCCTAAAAACACTTGTATGAAAAATCTAACAAAATCAAAGATTAAAAACAAGACTTTTAAGGATCAAAACATGATAATCTTACCAAATATAACATATGCAAGATGATTAGAACATCACCAACCATAAAATCATCAAAACTTCAAAAGTTGATGCATGTGTACAAATTTTGTACCAAAAGAAGCACCTTAAAATTATAAGAAGTGGTCTTAATTTTGTTTTGGCTAAATAATAATGGATGATGATGAAAATTGAGTTTTTTTCTTTGTTGGGTCTCACGGCAAGAAAGGGGGTGAGGGTTTGTGTTTGTGTTTTTTTTAATGATGTGTATGTGTAGTTTAGTGGAAGATTTTTGGTTTAAATATGCTAGTTAGGTATAAGGGTTATAGTTGTCAAGTATAAAACTTTAGGACTAGAAAATAAATACTAGTTTAAAGGGTAGAAAATGGTTATTGGTAAATATTAAAAATATTTACGGGGCTCGAGTTTCGTAAAAATACTTTTTTTAAAAGTTACAACGCATCATAAAAATGATTATACGATTTCCCGACACGACTTAATACGTAATTAAAACGAAATCGTCGAAAATATTAATTATCGAAATAATCGATAAATAAACGTAAACTTTTGGGCATCCGTCGGTATCGCGATCACTAGGAGTTTTCGTTGTACATTGATTTTGAATAAACTCGTTATAAAACGCACGCGGGTGATTTTAAATCAAAAACTTTGATTTAAATTAAATATGAAAAAATAAAAAAATAAAAAAATAAATTTTTTATAATTCCATATGAAGCATTGTCAATGAATAAAATAATACTTAAAAGTATAATTTAAAAATCTCAGGATTTACATATAAAGTATTCAAGAAAACGTAATACATTGGAAAATTCAAGAAGCACGAATAAAAAGAATAAAATAATGTTGGGAAAATACGGGTTTTCACAGTCTTCCCCCCTAAAGGAACTCTGGTCCCCAGAGTTCTCCTGAAAACAGTAAAAGATGCAAACAAGAGGAGGTACAAAGTGTAGAACAAAATTCATTGCTTCCCAGGTAAACTTCCGTACCATGACGAATCTTAACGGTTAGAATTCACTATGCTTCAGTTTCTTAACTCCTTTTCGTATAACTTTTCAGTCTTGGATTAGGATAACGATCTTTCAATACGGATATACATTGAGAGATATAGTTGTTAGAAATACGTGCGATAAACTAACAAGAATGAACACAAGAATCGCTTAAAGAGGCAAAGTGCGATAAAATGAACCAAGATTGTAAATCAACAAGGGGTCGCAAATCGTGCAACTGTAAAACGTGACAATCTTAAAACGTAAAAAATCCAGTCACAAGCGAAATAGAAGGGAAAAGAAAATGAATAACATATGATCATTTAAAATACAAGTTGTCTCAATCAGTTGTCTAGCATTTTGGGATTACTTTAAAAACTCAGTTTAAATATTTTCTTAATTAAAAGAAAATTTTACCAGATGTAGTGATTTAAAAATCAAACTCTATATAAAATGAATGGGTAAACAGTTGTCAAATCTTTTTTTTTCTTGATCAGGACTTCAAAGTAAAAGTAGAACAGTTCAAAATAGTTATCCTGATCGGCTTAAGAACTTTTGGATGACCGCATGAAATTATTGTTAAAACCTCAGGTTTATCGTTACCATTAGAAAAATCAGTTTTTTTTCCAAGTTATTTTGAATCATTGTTAGAAATTATAAATTAATTTAAATAATTTCATTAGGTTGACAATAAAGTATGATATAATCAAATACTTTAAAAGATACAGCTTGATATCCTTTGAAACATTAGGTAAATTTACCAAAGAGGATATATAGATCCGATAATTAACTTGAAACAGTTATTTTGGTAATTTAAACATTTGATAAAATGTATAAAATGTTCTTAAAAATTAATAATAATTTTTTTTTTAGAAATTAAAGAAAGTGTTTAAGATATCAAACGATAAACACGTAACAGTTTCTGGTTTTCAAAAGGTGACAAGACAGCAACGAATGTGAATCATATAAAGGTCAACAATCTGTATGCGAGCAATACAAAGGAATAAGACGGAAGTCGTATCAATTCTTAACAAACGTGGTAGAATAGTCACGTCAATAATAAAAATAATAAGAAACAAGGATTATAGCAAGATTAATTCACGAGTGCGGTTGGCGTCACCAATAACGGCTTATTAAGTTCTCGGTGGTCGAAATACGATCGAAAGGGAAAAGCCACACAACGAATTTTTGAATCAAAGAAAATTCTTAAGAAGTCAATTGAGAGAAGTTCCAGTAAGATGAACAACATTAGCAATGAAAGGCGAAATCAACACATGATTCACACGAATGAAATTTCAAGACGATAGTATCTTAACACATATCATGGCAATTACACGTAATCATCGTTCACGTCCAGTCATAAATCACTAATCGCATCCAGAGACGTTTCGAAGGTCTACCAAAATAGATAGAGATGGTCAATCGATGTAGGAACATAGCAACGTTGAAACTTTCAAGTCGGGTATCAATGGTAAGAATTTAGGCAAATGGTAACGAAAATCGTATCATGAGGATGATGAGGTAATAGGTGAAACAAAGGTCGTTGAGTAAGGAAATATGTGCTCGAGGCATGTACTTAGTTCAAGAAAAGATAATGGTTCATATGTGTATGTTGCAAACTGTTGCTACTCGCATAAAATGTAAAAGTTTTCAAAACTTTATTTTATCAAACATTTTAAGCAACATAACTAAAAAGTTGATTCTAGGTTAAATATTTAAGGCGACTACTATTTGGCCTTGCATGGCTCCTTCTAAATTAAGCATAGGTGATCAGGCCATGCATAATTTAGGACTAGCAATGCGATGCTCATCTTCGTCAAACCAGTATTACAGGTCATATTATTTAAAATATGTATATAATGCCATTTGTAAAAACAGAAATCAAAATAGTTTATGAAACTATTTGCTAATAAGTTACTGGCTAACTGTTTTAAATCGACAATTCGTATAGTTACAAGGGTTCTTTATAAGACCGTATTAGAACAATTTGTGAAAATACATTGTAAAATTAATATAAGTTAATTTTATAAGATAGCAGTCAACTATTTAAGAAAGCCCAAATGAAACCTTTTGTAAAATGATTCGCAAACAAGACCAGTTTGAGTTGTATGGTAACATGACAATAGTTTATAAAGTAACGAGTGGGTTACAAGAGGGGAATAAGGAGTAGTTCAAGACAACCAATAAAATGGTTACAAGGTGATTAGGTTTCAAGAGGTTTAGCCGAAATCGTCAGGAGACACGTGTCAAGATGATAACAAACGATATGAAAGAAAGATCTTCAAATCTCGGTCCAAATCAGTGGTACGATAGAAGCAAAGAAAGACAATGGAATGACAAATAAGTCATACATAAAAGAAGGAATAAGGAATCCGTATGTGCACATCGTAACTTATTTGACAAAAATATACTTTTAAGAAAGTAGGGTATCAGTTAACAAATAGTACAATCACTTCGAAAAGCTTCTATATTAGGAAGTTACCGAATTTCAAAAGTTCAAGATCTAGGTACATGTATGACCGAACTCAAAGTTACTATTCTATTCTTTTCAAACGCAATCATTGTTTTTAGTTTGCAAAATATCATTAGTTAAAGTTTTACGAGCTCAAACGAACTCAAAAACGCTTCAATCCATGTTTTTAACTTTTATTAGTTTTGACCTTTGGGTTTGACTAGACCAATTAACTCACTAAACGATATTCTAAGACTCAAAGTCTAATGCATTTCGATGTAAAACAATGTTTTGAACAACTTTCTAGTTTTACCCGAGACTTGAAACGGAATAAAAATGGACGAAAATGCCCTAGCATTAAATCTGTTAACAAAATGATATTTTAGCATTATTCAGAAAATAACTTCTTAGATTTTACAATCTCAAATGAACGTAACTTGCTCGATTTTAAAGTTTACTGGTCAAATTTTATGTCATAAACGGACGTCTCAACATGTAGAAATATATATATTTTTATGTCTAAAGTTATAAAAATATTTTCTCGATACTGTTAAACTTCCTGTAAAGTTTCTGTACAAAGTATATTTTTGACACAACTTGAAATTAAATCCAAATTTCATGATAACTCAAAATTAATGTACACATAGGACTTGTGGATTCCATAAAGACGAAAGAAGGTAAACTGTATAATTAGTCATGTAAAGAAAACACAGTATAGAAATGGTTCAAGAATGCCAACGATAATCGGAGACATAAAAAAAACGACGCATATCATCCGTGTCTTCGGTTGCAAGATGCAATGCAGAAAGGTCTCTTGGTGGCATGATTTCCAAAATCACAAGATATATCGAGAAAGAAACGGGACAATAACAAGTGGCATTCCTGGAGCAAAGAGGTTCAATGAAAAGGGAGGATACAAGTAGGATCGTATTCCAAACGATCATCACATAATAAATGACGATTATGTGTTCAAGGTACAACGGATGTTCTAAGTTGAAATCGAAACGTAGAATGGTCAATGAAGTAAGATGTAATCCATGTACAAGTGTCGCGTAAAACGGTGGCGTAAAGGTAAATCAAGATTATGAAAACCCACAATATTATTCAGCACTGATTTAACAAATTCTTCGATATGTGAGACTCACACGATGTCCTTTAGTCTTTCTGGGAGACACATTGAGCTACACAATGGTCTATAGACTAGACATTCAATTGTGAATGGCCAGAAAGAAAATCTGCGTATCTAAGTAGATATTTTAAGGGAAATAAACAATGAAAGCAACACACACGGTAGTAGAATGAAAATCAGAAGTTCATCGAAAACAACACTTATTCAATCCCGAACAATGGTATCGCGATAGTATGCACAACACGTATCAACGAGTCAAGAAAAACAGACGGTTCAAACCGAGCGAGCATATAAAGTCAGTCGTATCACGCATCAATGAAATAGCAATAGTACTCAGAAAAATGAGTATGAAAAGTCGGCAGCATACGCGCTCTGAATACAAGTATGTAACGTCATAACGATATAATATCATTGCAATAAGATCAATTCACAAGAACAAGAATTCAAGAAATACAGTATAGGCAGATGTAATCACAGTAACATTCAATGATAATTCATGAAGCACATAGGCTTTGAAAAGACATAGTAATTATCGTCATTAGCGTAAAGTAATATTTCAAAATGTAATCAAGAGATGAAATACTACAACGATAATTAAAAGTAAATAATAAGGATTAGAGAGTTACCCGCGAAGATATCGAACAGCAATGGCAAATTCTGTGTTTGACACTTAGAAACAATAAAATATTTGAACTTTCGGTTATAGACTAAGTTTTGAAAAACGACTCAGTTCCCTATAACCATCGCTCTGATACCAATCTGTGAGACCCCCAAAATCTGACATGGAACAACTAGGCAACAAGGGGGTAACATGTCATAGTACAAGAAACAATGATTTACAGTTGACACAAAGCTGACGTAATAAAAGCATATATATCACATCATAAATGATCAGAGTTTTAAACATAGGTCCCAGAGTTTTATATGCGGAAAGATATATTATTTCATCATGATTTATAACATAAAGTTGCCCAAAAGATATAATAAATTTCTGACAGTTTATGCTAAAACCAGTCTTTTAAAAGCATCACAGAAATCTCCAAGCTGCGATAATATCCTGCGGGCTCCCATCCAAGCAAAGCTAAGTAATAATACCTGAGATTAAACATGTAAAATCGTCAACACAAAGTTGAGTGAAATTCATAGGTTTAGCAATAAAGGTGTGGAACACAAGCATTCATTTGTAAAACAAGTAAATAGAGAAAATGGTTATGATCATTAACCATAGTCTGAAACCAATATTATTGCTGTTTAGTTCATGAACCGAAGCTTAACTCAAAGTAAGTTCCTCTAGGGAGTATTCAGCCTAAATACTCAAGTATAAACAAATGTAAGTGCGTCAAGGTAATCGGGACGGGGATTGTCAATCCCGATGGATCTACCCACAACATTCGCGCTTAGCGCAAAGCATACGGGACAATTAACGGTTCATGATCAAGAGAGGAAACTTAAGGCTATTAACTATAAGCAATAATATCAATGAAAACTGTTGGAAAGCATACAAGTCTGAATAGCATACAAGTTCTGGATAGTATACAGTTTTAAATGGATGTGTTCCACCATGTAAAATCTCACCCCGCATTTAGAAACATTGTTCAAGTAAAAAGGGGCTATGAACTCACCTTTAGTAAGTAATCACAAGGTAAAAGGGGCTATGAACTCACCTTGTGTGATGGTCCAAGCATTTATGTGTGGGTTCCGAACACGTTTAAGACTCGGTTTGAAAAATCCAAAACAAGGGACTGCATTCAGTTTTCTGAAAAAGGTTGTGAAGATTTGGTCATATCTAAAAATCTATAATAGTACAGGAGGTGAAATTTCTTTACATGTATAGGTATTTCTCTTACCTTTAAAAGTTGGGAAAGAACAGCCCTAGAACTATTTTCAATCAACGGGAAATGCACTTTTAGTGACAGACTATCAAAACAGAAAGTTGTAAACGTCTTTCGTACCTTACGGTAGATTAAGCATAAATCCCAATCGGTAAAAGATTTTGACACGAAACCAAAAAGATAAGTTTTATTATATTTGTAGCTACTGTCAAAAGTAATAAAATCATAAATTAATCCTTTTTACCCAAGTCAAATTTACCCACGTTTTAAGCATAACATTCAGATTTGACCTAGTTTAGTAAAACGACCGTTTCGGGCTCATCCTGACACTTCCCGTTTCCATCCAACTCAACACATACTAATCACATCAGTGGGTATCCATTTTTTAAATAAAAACAAGGTCATATGTTTAAGAAAATTTTGCCATGACCTGTTTGTTTTTGTGGTGATTTCCATACTACAAAAACGACTCCATTTAGCTACCTAACCTCAATCAAGCAACACTTAGGCTATACCAAATCGCCACGCAAGTGTCCTAAGTCCTAATATGCCCTAAGTATCTATAATCTCAGTGGGTTTCACCTAAGGAATTCAAAATCCATGAATAAAAGAATCAAAGTACTAGTAACATCAAAACTAAAATGCTAGGAGTGACTATACCTTCATAACATGTAGGAATTAATCCAAACACACAAATTAAACAATTCCTCCTCCTTGATCCTTAGAAATTTCGTGGCCCTTAGCCACGTGTTAAGTCAATCACGGTACTCAGCAACTGAGTAGAAACAATGTAGTGAGACGATCACCGACGATATGGATGCCCGGGGAAAACACGAAAACCGCAACCTATCACAATAAGGCGCGCGTTAAGACTCGAACTCAATATCGATATATATACCAAATATAACATGACTCAAATGTTTTCAAAGTATACACGTTTCAAAACCATTGACACGAATCAAATGAATTCATACTACCCATTTATCCAACGTTACTCGTTAAAACACTTGAACACTTGAAAATGACTCGTCATACGACGCCAAGTCAACGCAAGTCAAACTATCCTTTACCCTTATTTGGACCAGTAGCTAAGTCATTTATATAATGACTAAGCACTTGAGTAAGTCACCATGTCCGATGGTGAACACTCAAACTCACGCAACACAAGCATTGAACTACGTGTCCAAAATAAAAATCAGCAAGTACACCCCGAATGTACACACCGATCTACCCTATCTAGACTTGTCCGTTTTACATGAAAATTGGTGTCAAGGTCACTTATAACCTGTATAAGACCTCACCAAAATTTGAGCCAAAGTTCACACTTTAAAATCCATCAGCTCGACGCTTTACTCGACTCCAAATTTTAGGACAGATTTGTACACTTGTTTTGTAAAACCGTTTGGACCACTTTAAAAGTACTAACCCGACAATCCGTCTTTTGAAACCACTACTAGACTCATCAAACTCAGTTTGTAGACTTTGAAAATCAGTAGTATCAACTATCTAACCAAGCCTAAAGTCCCCGAGAGTCGACCCAAAATCAGCCACAATTTCGGATTGCGCCGACTTGCGTCTCCCGGTACACGAAAACTAAAACTAGCATAACTTTTGACTCGTAATGAGTTAGAAGCTCTATCTTATACCGAAACGAGCGTCTCGGAAAACTCTACAATAATATCAAATAATATCAGCCTTTCACAGACCTTAAACCCACGAAACATACTGTTTAAGGATGCTGTCCCAAATTAGCTTTTTAGAAAACATGACAAATCTATTTTTTTCACTCAAAACCAATCATTCCCATACCCCTAGGATCACTATACTATTATACCCATCAACCAAACACTCCTAAAAATACTTGTATGAAAAATCTAACAAAATCAAAGATTAAAAACAAGATTTTTAAGGATCAAAACATGATAATCTTACCAAATATAACATATGCAAGATGATTAGAACATCACCAACCATAAAATCATCAAAACTTCAAAAGTTGATGCATGTGTACAAATTTTGTACCAAAAGAAGCACCTTAAAATTATAAGAAGTGGTCTTAATTTTGTTTTGGCTAAATAATAATGGATGATGATGAAAATTGGGTTTTTTTTTCTTTGTTGGGTCTCACGGCAAGAAAGGGGGTGAGGGTTTGTGTTTGTGTTTTTTTTAATGATGTGTATGTGTAGTTTAGTGGAAGATTTTTGGTTTAAATATGCTAGTTAGGTATAAGGGTTATAGTTGTCAAGTATAAAACTTTAGGACTAGAAAATAAATACTAGTTTAAAGGGTAGAAAATGGTTATTGGTAAATATTAAAAATATTTACGGGGCTCGGGTTTCGTAAAAATACTTTTTTTAAAAGTTACAACGCATCATAAAAATGATTATACGATTTCCCGACACGACTTAATACGTAATTAAAACGAAATCGTCGAAAATATTAATTATCGAAATAATCGATAAATAAACGTAAACTTTTGGGCATCCGTCAGTATCGCGATCACTAGGAGTTTTCGTTGTACATTGATTTTGAATAAACTCGTTATAAAACGCACGCGGGTGATTTTAAATCAAAAACTTTGATTTAAATTAAATGTGAAAAAATAAAAAAATAAAAAAATAAAATTTTTATAATTCCATATGAAGCATTGTCAATGAACAAAATAATACTTAAAAGTATAATTTAAAAATCTCAGGATTTACATATAAAGTATTCAAGAAAACGTAATACATTGAAAAATTCAAGAAGCACGAATAAAAAGAATAAAATAATATTGGGAAAATACGGGTTCTCACACTCCTGCCTCTCATTTATTATGTTCTTTCAGGACCGAGGACAAGATTTTTGATCCCGGTATTACATTAGAGGCTTCCCCATGGACCATTTAATTCGGGGACGAGTCAGGCTCGTGGCTCGGTTAACAAAAAAAAGCGCTTTTCGGGAGGCAACCCGATGATCTATCCTTTTTATCCGTTTTTATAATAAGTGTAGGGGGAGCCCCGTAAGTGTTTGTTGTTTTCTTTCTTATGATGTGCAGGGATTGGAGCTTCAAAGATTCACTTTTGATGACTTTTGACGACCCGTGATTCCGTGTACCCGTCTTCTCGGTTCTATCCTAAACTCTTTTGATTCACTATTTTATATTCTTAATATTAAAATAGGAATCACTTTAGTTGTCTCTTCCTTAAGAAGATTTAAACAAAGTGCACAATGTCCTAAGTATAGGGGAGTTTACTCCCACATGCTTAAACATTGAGGACAATGTTTATCTTAAGTGTAGGGGGACTTCTATCGAAGTTAAGTGGGTTTTTCAATGAATTTGTCATCATTTTAACCGGAAAATCTACTTTTTCGACATTTTTCAAAATTTTTAATCTATTTTGGCCTATTAAATATTTTCCTTTGTTATCGTTATTTTCTTTCCTCACAAATAATTTTAATAAAATGGTTTTAATAAGTTTAGATATCTTTGATATATTAGGCCTGTCATAAATCTTTTGACTCAACCCGAGTTTACTTATCTAAGTTTACTCTAGCTAGTATCCTTAACGTGTTTAAATAAAGTTTTGCTAGGCTTTTATATAGGGAACTTTAAAACGCGAAAGTCTTAACTCTTACGGGTTAAGAACAAGAACTTTTCGCAAGTTACTATAATTGATCCTAGATAGTCGTTTATCAAGGGAACTTTAAAATGCAAATTCTAAACTTGAAAAAGTCTAAGAAGATGCAAGATCCTATAGATGACTTGAAAACCCAAAACTTTGATTTAATAGGCTAAGCATCCACGAGTCTCATTCCTTGAGATTTTAAATTGTGGAGAACGAGAGATGATAGAGTCAATTATAAGTTTGGGAATTCATGTGAGTTAATTATAATCTTTTTCTCCCATCACTTGTTAATAAATATAATTGCAATAAGTAAGGTCGTACGATTTGAAAAGTTACTTAGCTTCTAGCCCAAGATCGTTTAAAAGTTGCTTGGTATTAGTTAGAGTTCATAGCCACGCATAACTTATTGAAGCGGGATGCGAAGATTGGTGAGTCCGAAAAGGCCCTAACAAGGCATGAGGGCTACATTTTGTTGCTAAAGATCCAAAGTGATGTGAAGAATCATTTATCAAAAATCAATATGAAGGATCGAGACACACGACGAAAAGAAAATACTCCCCTAAAGATCATGTAGAAGTCTATCCAAAAAGACCCTATCAAGGTATGAGGAGAAATAAATCCAAGTCCTAAAAGGAGGCGGATCGTTGTATATCAAAATCCAAAATAAAGATTGGAGAAAAATGAAGAAGTCGTGGTCCAAGTTTGAAGAATCTCTAAAAAACTTGAAGTCAAGAAATTCCTATTATGAAGAGAAGACCATTATTTCAAGAACGTCTCTCAAGATTCGAAGTATGAAGTCACTGCCAAATATCGGTCTGAGAAAGGTCTCAAATCGTGAAGCGAGTTATACGAAGATATGAACTTTATGAGGTCCCGAGAAGCAGTTTTAAAAGATTTTGTCCTTTAGCTAACTATTGATTAAATCGTCCTACTTTATTTTCAGCCTAAAAAAACTATCGAAATAAGTCAACAATGCATCCTCGTGATCATTCAAGACATCAATAAAATATAAGAGATACACCTAGGAATAAGGGAGTCTAAGCGAATAATTGAGCCACATGAGTGAGTGTTAGCTTACTAACTTATAATAACAATGATCTCGTTTTTAAGCTTGGTGTGGGGAACGTGAAACTTGAGGGTGATAAACATTCATGACAACCAAATCCCTAATGTAAGTATTCGATCTCTTTACTTGATTCCTCCTTCTAGTTTTTGTTATTTTCTATCTTTTTAAGTTTCCTTATTGTTTAGTAGTTAATAAAGGCCAAGATGGGTTAATTAAGATGGAAAATATAAATCATGCTTTAAAATTAATGCATTGCATGAGGGCATTGCAATGGTCAAGTGTAGGGGATTTAGTAAGTGTGAAAACACTTATCCTTTTACCACTTAATTGTAATAAAAACAAGACCAAAACGTGTATTTTATGTCGTACAAGTCGAAATTATGCGTGGTTTGTGTTTTTATTGTGTTTTAGGACCAAAAGATGAAAAAGGAAGGAAACACGGGCTTTCACGGGCTTTTATCGAAGAAAAAGACAAAAGACGAATTCAAAAGATCAAAAGTGCAAAAAGAACGGAAGTCAAAGGCTTATTCTGAAGATTTATCGAAGAAAAAGACTAAAGACGGAAGTTTAACAAAGTCGAATAACCAAATCTAATAAAAGAAGAAAATTAGAAGACGAGTTCATTTTATATCGACAAATCCCGAGACAACGTCGAGAAACTCGAAGAAATTAAAAGACGAGAAGACAAAGTGAAAGAAGAAAGCATCAACACCTACCTTCCTTTCCTCCTATATATATATACCTCCTAAGGCTTAATTTGGAGGGAGTTAGTCATTTTTAGGAGTAGGAGTAGGAGTAGATTAGTTTTACTTTCTCTCTGTAAATTTTCTTTCAAGTTTGCTTAATCTTTCTTCTTTAAATCTTGTAATCTTGAATCTTTAATCTTCATCTTAATTTCAAGATTTTTTTAATCATTCTCATTCTTCCTTTCTTGTTTTAATCTTGAGTTTGATTCGGGTTATGTATGTAGTTAGTTTCATCTTGATGCTTATTTGATAAAAGTGCTTATTTTTCCATTGTTCTTATCATTTTCATGCGATTTATGATATTACCTTATTGTGCTTTTTTCTTATTTCGTGTTTAGTTTATTTGCATTTTAGTGTTTTTAAAAGTTTAATCTTTTTAAAGTTGATTTCATAAATTTGCTTATTTGGTGTTTTGAGAGTTTTAAATTCATAGCTTATTTAGTTCTTCTTAATTTTGATTTGGTTAAGTTTTTGGTAAGTGCTTATTATTAAAGTGCTTATTTGGTTTTTGCTTATTTCCTTTTTGTATTCCATCGTAAGAGTTTAAGGGTTTTAAGGTTCCGATCGAGTATTGTGATCGCATAAGCCTTAGGGTTTCTACTTGCGATCAAATACTGCGATCCCCATACTGCGATCACAACTTGTGATCTAAACTACGATCTCATTTTGAGATCGTTTGTTGCGATCCGAGTTACGATCGAGCGCTACGATCTGTGGTTGCGATCGCTTGGCTGCGATATGTGGCTGCGATCAGCTAGAGCGATCGAGGGTCACGATCCAGGCCACGATCTGGGGTTGTGATCTAGGTTTTGAATTGTTGGCTGCGATCTAGATTGAGATCTAGAGTGCGATCGCTTGACTGCGATCCAGGGTACGATCCAGGCTACGATCCAGGCTACGATCGCTTGGTGTGATCCGACCGCGAGTTTTGTTTTTATTTATTTATTATTTCCTGTTTTTTTTTAATTTCAAATTTAACTTTTCCCGCCATTTTACTTACTGTTATTTTAAACTTGCTTTGTCTTAGTTTAATTTTAAAGTTTTCAAATTTATTTTTGTCGAGTTTTAATATTTCGTCATTTATTTTTAGTTTAAATCTTTTCAAGCTTTCACTTTTACTTTTATTTTAAAATAGATCAACGACCTTTTCTTTCTTTTCACCAAGAACAACCGAGTCACACTTTAAACTGTAATCAATTCGATTAGACGCCGAGAACAACGAACTTTTAACCTAGCAAAATCCCACTTTCATGTTGTCACGACCGTTACTGTTTGCGTTACTGATTAACACTCATGGTGATTCACCATGTGCAACTATTTTACCCATAACACAGTGATGTTGATTTGCATGATCTAAACTTCTTTAGTATCCTTTTCATTCTAATTAAGTATTATCAAAATAGAGTTAAAAGGCTAAAATGTGAATGAATGACTAATTATCATTTTCATCTTTTTTTTTAATCAAAAAGTTTGATTGAAATTTTATAAATTGTTTTTTTTAAAGGAGGATCCTCTAAAATTCATATGAAATATAAAAGCAAAGTTCTTTTCCGATCACAATATAAATCGGATCCCTTAGAAAAAAATAAGTTATCTACATTTTTTTTTTGAAAACCTTTTTCCAATAAAATTATATTACACGAGTATACAACAAGAGTTAAAAGTTACAACTTCCAATTGTTTAGTTGACAAAAATTTCACTATGCTTAAAAAAGTTACCAAATTGAAAAAATGTAACACGAGGAAAAAATGTAATACTCGGCAATCGCACATTACAAACAAATATTTACATTTAAAAAAGTAAAGTGACAATCCGAAGTCATACCCGTCCATCAGACGGGTTTTGCCACTAATATATATATATATATATATATATATATATATATATATATATATATATATATATATATATATATATATATATATATATATATATATATATATATATATATATATATATAGTAAGGATCTGATAAGAATATTAGTTAAAACAAAAGGAATAAGAAGAAATCTTAACCATAAGATCATCTTTTAATAGATAGGATCAAGTAGTGGCATATTTGTAATAAACTACAAAATTAATCATATTTAGTTAGCAATTTAAGGGCAAACTCGTCAATTTATTAGAATTCCTTCTTCACACATTAAACCAAACGTTTACATTGATCCCCTTTTTTCTCGTTAGGATTTTCGAATTAACAATGATTATGTCATTTGTATCAGTAAAGTGCTTATTTAATAAAAAAAATTGTTAAGCATTTATTTAATATTAACATATTATTAAAACATAAAAGTGGTGATCTAATATAGATGCATCCAAATCTATTAACACAACACGAAATGCATGGACATTGAATGCATTATTTATATGCATCTATAATTATTGTGTTAATGCATCTAGTTTTTTTTCTTCTTTTTTTTGAACGGCAAAGCAATGATATAAACAGAGCCCCGAGGGGAAACCAATACAACAAACTCGAGCTATGAGAAAAAGCCCGAGAGCAAGAACATCAGAAGAACTGAAATTAAAAAAGAAGACATTAAGAAACTAGAAAACTACATGGATTAAGCACCCAATTATTCCAAGCTATATCCTTTTTTGAGCAACGTTTTTTTATCCAAAGCAAGGAAAGCCTTTGAAGAGAAGAAAAAATATCCTCATGTAGGATCGAGTCAACCTCAGTCTCAGAAGCATAAACAAGTTTGTTTCGCCACCTCCAAATGACCCAAATTAAAGACAAACAAGTTGCATGATAAGCTTTCGAAATAAGTTTTCCACCATGAAAGGGCAAGTTACCAGATAGAATATCCCAAGAGAGGGAATGTGAAGAGAGGTATAATATCCCCAAGAGAGGGAATGTGAAGAGAGGTAGATTTCTTCTTGAATACGTGTGTTTCCCGAACAACATTAATGCATCTATATTAGTTTCATTTGCATCTCACTTTTAATTGACTGTGTCGAATATAAATGAAATAAAATGAATAAATTTTTGCAATATATTCAAACTTTATTTTTGCATCTATTATTTAGTTGTGCATATAAGTTTGTTCCTAACTTTGATTGTTTTAAGCTGCACCAAGATAACAAATGATGAGGAACAATTAAATAACATATGTATTTTAAGAGATGCAATTTAAAAGACGCAAATGATTGTAGACATGAGTAATAAATTGTTTGTATTACTCGTACTTATTAGGATAATATTTGTATTTTAAAAAGTGGCATTCAATTTAATTCATAAAAGCTACGGTCTAAAACGGATGCAAGTGATCAGACCATTATTAATCTTTGGAAAATAATAGATGCATGCATGGAACCTATTAAGAAACATACACGTTGCATCCTATTATATAATGATGCATCTATGTTTGATTTTATATAACTCCATAAAGTCTATTTTAGTTTTGCAAATTGACGATCTATACACCATTGCATCTGGAAGGTGACGATCTGTTTTAATTTTCATATGATGTGATTAGAAAGTCAAATATCTACCAAAATATTAGGAACACGTAAGTTTAGTAACTGGCAACTAATTAGGATTAGACTAAAATAACCCTTAAAGATCATTTCAAATGATGGCTCAAATTGCTTCTCATTCTTCTTATTATAAATTTACTTCTCATTTGATCCTAACTCTCTCTCTCTCTCTCTCTCTCTCTCTCTCTCTATATATATATATATATATATATATATATATATATATATATATATATATATATATATATATATATATATATATATATATATATATATATATATATATATATATATATATATATATATATATATATATATATATATATATATATATATATATATATATATATATATATATCTTTACATTATATATAAGAGGAGGGATATGCCACATAATCAACCTGTTAATCCACGTCAGCACATTTTTGGGCCGTAATATCATTCGGGTCGTGTCTTATATCCGACTTTATATTCATATTCAATCGAAATCTTTCCATCTTTGTATTCGTCTTCCAAAACCCTAATCAGTAACCCTTAATTGATCCCACCAATTAAAGCGATTAACCAGATTCGTACCAATTCTAAAATCAATTATAAAAGCAATTCCCCATCTTGTGTGCATATGTGGTAATTAGTTTTTGCGCTTCAGGTAGCGACAACCCTTAAATCAGTCATTCGGTGGGCAATCCTTTAATCATTCATTCAGTTTGTTGTGCCCTTTTTTCTAAACCCTAATTGATATCATTCACGTATCCTTAATTGATATCATTCATCAGGTTCGTTCTGATTGAGTGTGTGATGAAAAGCATAAGAGGAAAATAGTACCTACCAAATCAATTACTGCCTCTGTACCCAAGTGTCAGAACTCAAGGGAGTTTTCAGAGTCACTTATTCGGACTATGCTGATCTTGGTTTAAAAATGCGCGCATCATTGCGCAAATTGCACGCATTAATGCATTGCATTTAAAATTTCGCAACGAGGTGCCTAATGCATTGCCATACCAGATTGCGTTTGCATTAAACCGCAATTTACCGCATTTGTGTAATGCTAGCAATGGTAGCAGTTGTCGCAATCTAGTACGTATGTCTTTTTTGTCAAATTTTAAGCATATAGAAGATACCTACGTATTTTAATGGATCGTTAAAGATAAAACTTGTTAAAAAAACATCTAAAACAAACACAATAACGAAAATATAGTACCTTGCGTTTACTAAGTGTTTTTTTTCGAGCTTTACTTTCGACTTATTTGTGTTACAAAGGGATTATAGGACGAATCTCAGTATGTTAGTAACTTATTTTGTAACTTTATTTCACATACTTCGTACTTGATAGACTATACTATTTATAAATAATTTGTTTACTTTCTCTTATACTAAACGCATCGCATCCAAATTGCGCTCGCAATCGCATCACGCATCACGCAATAGCTTTTGGGACGTTTAGCGCAATGGATCGCAAAACGCATTTTTAAACCAAGATGCTGATGACATTGAGCAACTGAAGCCTAACCAAAAGTCAGGATCTGTGAAGAAGCGAAAGCAAAAACGTGTTTCCGGATTAGAAATGGTTTGTTAACTTTGACAATCTCATTATTTGATACCGTGATGTTTATTTCTAACATGACATTATTTTCTCTATAGTGCACTTCAAAGCAATGGGAGAATTACACCACATACTTGATCGACAGACGAATAAAAGTTCGGTGGCCTATGGATGAGGCGTAAGTTTCATTTTTTCATACCTATAAAAACAAAGTTGTTAAGTATCCCCTTTCTTAATTGGCAATTTCCAGGTTTTATGAAGTATTAGTGAAGTCTTATGATCATCAGAAGAAAAAACATGTGGCAAGCTGTGTAGTTATCTATTTTACTATGTAGTAATACTTAACATAATGATCTTTTTATCTCATTTCCATAAAAAAGTATCATGATGAAGGTTTTATACAATGACTGCGACGTTGAAGTGGTACGATTGGATAAGGAAAGATGGGAAGTTATTGAGAACACTCCAAAGCCTAAAAAGGTGTGAATTCCTCACTTTTTTTCAGCATAAATACGACAAAATTTCTTAAATGGTTTTATTAGGATACGAATTACTAGTTATAGATATAGATTCACACAGTTGTGTTATGTTAGCTGCATATGGGGGTTAGGAGAGTTGTATTTCTTATGTATTATATGTTGGATTAAGTAGCATTCATAGTGGAACTTACCTATAGAAATTGTTTTTACAAAATATCTTACCAACTAATCTTTGTTTATTACTGTCTTTCTTTGTATGTTACATAAATTGTTTAAAGTTTAGAGAATGCATGGCTGATCTTTTTTTTAAAATTTGACATGAAAGAGAGCATGGTAGTGTAGTCTAGCTTACCAAATAGTGGGAACCCTTTTCATGTCGAGTAGTGGTGAGTTATACCCTTTTCATGTCGAGTAGTGGTGAGTTATACTCCTTTTAGTATTTTACATAATCTTTTTATGAAGATTTAATGGCCAAGATTAATTTCTACATCAAGAAAACTTCCTCAAGAAGGTTTAGGATTTCCCTATAACCCCCCCTCATTATGTAATGTGTGTGCCTTTTTTTATTTTTAATTTTTATTTATGCAAATTAGTTTTTAGATTAAAAATTGTAATTTCCTTTTTTCTCAGTATTGTACTCGATTTCAGTAATTAATAAAATTTTATTTTAGTATTAATCTTGTCTCTTTAATTAATTTAATTTTTATTGCAATTTATATCTATTCTGTTTTGCTTAATAATATTAAAGTAAAAAAAGTGGTATTAATTTTCCCCACTGGGAAGATTTAAAAACTGGTTCGAATAGTTATTGTTCGAGTAGCTTCTTTATGGTTTGATGATGGTGACGTTTGGTTGATTAAGAAGATGTTGTCTCGATTTGTTCATAAGGGGGCTCAGCGCCTTACCTTCGGCCCAACGATTTCATCTCAAGGTTCTAGTTCTTTATTTTTATCAGTTATAGATTAATAGTTTATTTGTTTAGGTTTCGGGTTAAATAAATCTGCTTAGGTGGTGCTGATTTTTGATTAGTTATTTGTTATCTGCTTTGGTTTATTTGTTTCATCTGATAATAGTTCTATTTTTATATGCTAGTTTAAGTTTTTAGTTTACTGCTTTGTTTTGTTGATTTGGTATTTGAGTTAAGTTTTGCGTATAATAGCTTATTTCTGTATTTGTTATGATATTCAGATTTGCTTATTTTCTTTGTTAGTTGCTGCTTTGTTTGGATCTGCTCTTTTTTTGGTTTAAGATTGCTTGTATAGTTTTGCTTGTTTGAATTTTAAGTTTTTTTTGGATCTGCTTTATTTGGTTTTTAGGATTTATCGCTTAACTAGCTTGTTTAAGTTTGGGTTGTATCTGCTTATTAGGTCTTATATCTTGTTTTACTTCGTTTTATCTAGTATTGCTTATTAGGTTTTATAACTTATTGTTTTAAGTTTGAGTTAATTTGCTTATTGTCTATTAAGTTTCTACGTGCTTATAGTTTTAGTCTTTATATGCTTATTTTCTGTTTAGCAATTTATCTGCTTATTGGTCTTATTGAGTTTGCTGATTTTGCTGCATAAACAACAGACCCACTTGGTCTGTTTGTTTTAATCATTCCAAAATAAAAAATAAAAATAATTGCCAAAAACGTCTCTGATGGGTCTCGAACCCTTGACCTCGCGTTCAACAACCCAGTATGTTGCCAATTGTTCTAGTAGTCCTTTTGAGTTTATTCACAGCTTATTTAATTAATATAGAGTGTTTAATTTCTAGCTGTCAGTTTTTGATTATTAGTTTAATATTAGTTTAGTTAAATTTTAATAAAAAGTCTTTTATAAGTTTACATTTATAAAGTTAAAAAAATTAATAAACAAAAATATTTTTATTACTTTTAGTATTTTAAATTTTTTTTCATAAATTAGTTTTTATTATTTTAATTTAGTTTCACATAAAATTAGTTTTAAATTTTATTTAAATCCAAAATAGTTTTTAAATTAGTTTAATTAATTTTGTTTAGTTTCAAATTAGTTTTTATTTAAATTAGTTTAAGATTTTTAAATAGTTTTGAAAAAGTAGTAATTATAGATTTTCTTTTTTAATTAGATAAAATAGTTTTTAATTAAATTGTTTTTAGTCTCTAAATACCAAAAAGTTAATTTACCAAGAACAATCAATCTTGTGTTAAATCCGATATCAATTCGAGTTGAGTCGAGGAAAACGAACTATAATTGCAATACACAAAAAAATCCATACATTAAATTGGCGCCGCTGCCGCTTCGCTCGTTACGATTGACTATTTGTCGTGAGACGATTTGGATTTTGGGATCCGTTCGATTTTTGAACGTTATTTTTCTTGTTAAAAAATCTAAAACACAAAAAAATCAAAAAGATAAAAATACAATAAAAATTAAAAAATCATCAAAAGCAAATTCTTTCCTAAGATTTGCATCAAAAAAAAATTAAAAAAATCCAAAAGTAATACTTTTCCTAAAGTATTACACCAAAAATATTAAGTATTATTGTTATTTTTCTTATTTCGATTTCTTTCGCCTTTTATTGTGAATATATATTTTTCTAAAAAATACAAAAAGATTTTTCTTTTACTATATTATATTACGTAGCACAATTAATTTACCTACTTTTCAAATAAGACCTTAGTTGGGATTTCATCACCTAACTATTGTATTCGAATCCTAAACAAAAAATCAAGGCAAAATAGATAAATACTAGTAAGAAGTTTGAACTCGATATATACAAACTATAAGTTGGGTATAAGGCGACGCGCTATAAAAGGCCGTCTAAGGAAAAAGGTTTTTAAGTGCTTTGTGCCACCTCGTTTCCCCGCTTGCTTGTGCGTATATTGAGAGGGACAACCGATTATTAGTTTGCCAACTCAATTAGTATTAAGTATATATTTTTGTAGCATTTTAATATTGCACCTCGAGAGGGATAATCCCTTTCCTCTCAAAGTCGACCGAGGTCTCCTACCTCATTCCTCAAAGTTTTAATTGTATGCGCACTCGCGCGCATACATACATACTGATTGGTGTACCAAATACTTCTAATTCTTTCAAAAAGAAGAAGAAGAAAAACAAAAAGACCGTCATTAAAGCCGATCCTGAGAATCGAGCTTTGAACAATACGATGGCAACGGATAATCGACCAATGATTGAGATTCTACAATCTCACGTTGAAGGAAACGATGACGCGATTGTGGTGCCGGATATTGGAGCTAATAATTTTGAACTTAAAACGGGTTTTATTCAAATGGTTTCCGCTACACCATTTTTAGGCCGTACTAATGATGACCCACACACTCATATCAAACGTTTCATACAATTGGCAAACACCGTCAAATACAATGGGGTGACACAAGAGGCCATTCGTTTACAACTCTTTCCTTTTTCCCTCGAGGGACAAGCCCGAATTTGGCTTGATAAGGAACCACCCCAAAGTATTACCACATGGATTGATTTAGAGACCAAGTTCATTAACTATTTTTTCCCACCATCACGGACCACCTCTTTAAGGAATGACATCATTACTTTTGAGCAACAATATGGGGAAACGTTTAGTGAGTCTTGGGATCGTTTTAAAGAGCTTTTAAGAAAATGTCCACAACATGGTTTCACTAAAGTGCATCAAATCAATACGTTTTATAATGGATTAACTCTTAATGACCAAGACTCACTTAATAGTGCCGCGGGAGGTAATATTCTTGTGAAGTCCATGAACGAGGCTTGGGCTATAATTGAAAATAAGGCTAAAGTGCAAACCAAGAGTGTTAGGGCTACTATGGAAAGTGCTAGTTCTAGTGAGAGCGACAAGAGAATCGATAAACTTACTTCGCTTGTTGAATCAATTGCTTTACAAACCAAAGCCATCAATGGTCAAGTTAATGCCTTAAAAGAGACTTGTGAAACGTGTGAGACTTGTGGTGGACCACATTCGTATTTTAATTGTGACAAGGTTTACAATCAACAACAACAAGTTTGTGCTTATAACACCAATGCTAATGAGAAGGTTCATTTTAAACCAAATGTTGATGTTAACCATTTGTCTTATAAGAGTACTAATTATTTGGCTCCCCCGGGTTTTATAGCTCCACAAAGACCACCCCCACCCGCCCAAAATACCCAAAACCAAAATAGGAACCAAGGTCCTCAAATGGGTAATTTTCAAGGGAATGCAAATCAAGGGAATTTTAATGGTCAAAATCAAGGGTTTCAAAATAATAACCAAGGTTTTCATAATAATAACGGTTTTCAACCTCAATATCAAAACCAAGGTTTTCCTAATCAAGGGTTTAACAATCAAGGGTATAATCAAATGAACATGCACAATCCTCAAATGGACTTGGTTCTACAAAAATTGACCGAACATGAGAAAACTATGAAACAAATGCAAGAGTATACCGATAGGAAGTTCGTGCAAATGTTGTAAGCCCTTAGACCCCAAGGAGCCTTACCTTCTAATACCGAGATTAACCCTCGTGCTAATGTGAGTGCTATCACTACTCGAAGTGGAGCCACTTTAGTGGGACCTTCCATCTCTTCGCCCATAAAGGAGAGACAAGGCCCGGAGGTCATAATGAGTAATCCTACTCCCCCTCCGGTGATTCCTCCCACTATTACTCCTAGTACTAGTCCTCCATTAGAGCCTATCCCTAAGGTTTTTCAAGAAGCGAGTCCTTCTCCTTCTCAACCTTCAACGTCTAAGCCCAATATCCCTTATCCCTCAAGATTGGACAAGGCTAAAGTGCTCACCAAAGATGACGTTCATGTTTCCAACTTTTTGAAAATGATTTCCCAAGTCAATGTTAACATTAGCCTTATTGAAGCACTTGCTCAAATGCCTAAATTTGTGAAAATGTTCAAAGATTTGCTTAATAAGAAAGAAAAAATGGTTGAGCTCGTTAGTACTCGTTTAAATGAGAATTGTTCAGCGATTCTTCTCAAAGAGCTTCCCGAAAAGCTAGGAGATCCCGGACGATTCGTGTTACCTTGCTCGTTTCCTCAAATTGATGATTGTATGGCTTTAGCGGATCTCGGCGCTTGCATCAATCTTATGCCACTCTCGGTATGGAAACGATTATCATTACCCGACCTTGTACCGACTCGCATGACTCTCGAGTTAGCTAATAGAACTCTCGCATACCCCGTTGGTATTTCCGAAGACGTTTTTGTTCGAGTTGGTACATTCACTTTTCCCGTGGACTTTGTTGTAGTCGACTATGAGATGGATCCTCGTATTCCGTTAATACTTGGTAGACCGTTCTTAAGAACCGGAAAAGTGTTAGTTGATGTAGCCGAAGGGGAATTAATTCTTAGGGTAGGGAATGATCAACAAGTGTTTAAAATGAGGAAAATGGTAAATAAATCAAACGGAAAAGAATCGGTCAATATGATTAATGTGCTTAATTTTGATAATGAAGAAAGTTTTATCAATCCTTTTAAAACTAAAAAGTTTAATCTTAATGATTTTGTGGTACATTCAAACCCACTTTTTGAAATTTCAAATGATAATCCACTTTTTGAAGAAAATGAAGAAGATAATTTTAGTGACGACACTTCTTTAAGTGATCTCATTTCTTTGGGTTTTGACGAGACACCTAGTGAGCCTAATGACCCTATTATCTCTATAAGTGATCCTCCCATTCTTGAGTCTCCCTTTGACTTTTATATTCCAAAATTGGGGGTTACGACTTTTGAAAAAGATCCTCCACCTTTAGAGATTTCCCCTATTTTAGAGGATATTCCATTTGAGGAGGATTTAAATATCTTTCTAAACTCCTATTTTCCTCACGAGGATGAGGTTTCCTATGACTCTGATGATACTTATGTTTTCACATCGAGTTTGGAAGAGGACGACTCCCCCACTTTGGATCAAAATGACATTTTAAGTTTTAATGTCCACACCTCTTGCTATTTTCCCGTTAAGGAACCGGTGTTTGATCCCAGAATAGAGACTTTCGTGCTATCATTTCCTTATCACCATAATACCTTTCCTCGTAAGGAATTTTTTACTAAGGGTAACCCACTTTTCTTTGCCATGTGTGATTCTACCACCTCGGGGTTTATTTACTTTTGTGATGGAAATTATGTGTTTGACCCGGGTGGATTTTCATGGGGTATTCCTTATATGACATTGTTTCACCCCTTTATCATGGAAAGATTTTCCTCCCTTGGAAATCTCGGTTTTTCCATGATTTTCCCATTTGAATGATGACATTCGGGAAATCGAGTCGAGCTAGAGACTCATGATAAATAAATCAAGCATCGTTTAACTAGGTTAGTTTTTTACCTTTTCCATCATTTCCACCCTTTTTCGCCTTCACCCATTTCCACCAATAAGTGTAGGGGGGAGCCAAGTAGGTTGTTTGTGTGTGGTGATGTTGTGCAGGGACATGTGCTTTAATGATCCAATTTTGGTATTTTTGACGCGACCCGTGATCCCGTGTACCCGGTTCCTTCGATAAGTTTTTGCTATTGTGATTCATACATGTATATAAATAAGACGAATAAATGTAATCACTTTAGTTGTCTCTTCCTTAGCTCAATTTTAAACAACGTACTCAATGTCCTAAGTGTAGGGGAGTTCACTCCCACATGCCTAAACATTGAGGAAAATGTTTATATTAAGTGTAGGGGGACTTCTATCGAATTTTGGTGGACTTTTCCATGAATTTGACCTCATTTAACCGGAAAAATTAAAAAAATTTCAACATTTTTCAAATTTTTAATCTATTTTGGCCTAGTAGTATTTTCCATTTCTTTCCTTTTGTCATCGCATCGTATTTATACTTTCTATTTCAAGAATAAAGTCAAAATAATAAATAAATGAATAAAATGGTTTTAACAAGTTTAGATGTCTTTGATATATTAGGCCCGTCGTGAATATTTTGACTCAACCCAAGTTTACTTATCCGAATTTACTCTAGCTAGTATCCTTAACCATATGGACCTTAATTGGTTTATTAGGCTAAGCATCCACGAGTCTCATTCCTTGAGGTTTTAAATTGTGGAGAACGAGAGATGATAGAGTTAATAATAAGTTTAAGGGTTAATTCTTGCTTATATGAGTTTTGTGGCTCTTTCTTCCCGCTTGTATATTTAATTGCTTAATAAATGAGGATTTTGCGGTGTAGATTTGATATCTTAACTCTTAGCCAAATCTTTTATCTCCTTGTAACTAAAGCATGGACACATTGAAGGTGCCAGCGTTGTGGACTGAAAAAGAGATTTTGTTACCCTTTTAATTTCTATTATCGTTCCTCGACTCACTCGAATTGAAATCCAATTTAACGTTATGACTTAACTTGTTTTTGGTAAAATCTATTTTTGTATTTTAAGAACTAAATCTAAAAACTATTTAAAGTAAAGCTTTTAAAAACTTAAATCTATTTTAAACTAAATTCAATAATACTATTTTAAAGAAAATCTAATTTTAAAAAAAAACTAATTAATTTTAAACTAAAATAAACTTTTTAATTTAAATTTAAAGAAACTTTAAACTAAATTGAATGACATAAAAGAAAACTATTTTTTTTTTTTTATTATTTTTTTTTTATATAAAAGTAAATGAAAATTAAAATTTATAAAAACAAAATCTAATTAAACTAAAAACTTGATTAAGCTATTTAATTAAATCTGCCAAAATTAAAACATACTATATTAATTACTAAATGTAAACTATTAAACAAAAGAAGCCCAGCGGAGTTGGGTGGGACGTTGGTCTGTATGCGAAAGGTCACGGGATCGAAACCTGGCAGACAAATTTGCGAATTATATTTTTTTTTTAACCTTTTTATTTGGAACTGATTTTTGGACAATGAGAACCCTCAGACCAATTGGGTCTGAGGAGTTATATCAGCAGAAACGCAAACAAATAAAAGCAGAAACCAATTAAGCTGAAGAAATCAAATAAGCTATAACACATACGCAGACAATAAGCTTATAATAACGAATAAGCAAAACGCAGACAATAAGCTTTTAACCAGGCTAAAAGCTCTTATCCAAACAGGCAGTAATACTAAGCATAAGGTTAATAAAACTGTAAATTTAAAGATAAGCTAACAAAATCGAATAAACATTCTAAACATAAGCGGAAAAGCAGATTTAGACAACTACTACTATATTCCAAATAAGCAGATATATTAAACCGAGATAAAAGCGAACCAATAAGCTAGAACGCAGCAATTCCTATAAGCTGAACAAACGAATAGACAAACTAAAGCAAGCAGAATATCATAAACTTAAACCTAAGCAATAACAATTATAAGCCAAATAAGAATAAGCAGATAAAAACTAGATTAAAACTTAAACAAATTTAAACCTAAAGCTTATAAATCAAATGAGCATAAGCAGATTACTCAAACCTAAATAAACTAAATCAAGAAAAATAAAGAAAAGAAATCAAACCTATTGTCGATAACCGTTGTGAAGAAGCGTCGCGCTGAGCGAGCTTAAACCGTAACGAACAAAATAACACCGCCTTTGATTTGAAACGTATTATCAACAAACTATTCTCAAATGAATTTTAACAAACACCACCTTAATTCGAAACCCAATCCGCAACAAGTCGTCACCAACAGTAGGTTTTAAATTGATTTCCCAGTGGGGAAAATCAACAGTTACTTTCCTTTATTATTATTTTTTTTATATATATTAATTTATTATTTTTTTTTATATTATATAAATCAAAATCCAACGAGAACAAAACTAGCACAGTATCCAATATTTTTTAACAGATTTAAAAAAAAAAAACAAGAACAGTATCCAATAAAACTAAAATGACTTTTTCATTAATTTAAATAAAGCATTACAATACTTGGAAATTGAAATTACAAAATTGAAACCCTAATTAACTATTTTCTAAAAATTAAAAATAAAGAAAAGCATATCAATTACATGTGAGAGAGGGGGTTTTTATAAGGATCCCCGAACCTTCTAGGCTTCCTTGGTGACTACGGCTTGCGATCTTGGCCTTTAATCTTCATTCTCTTTCTTCTCTTTAAATCAAACGGTGGAGAGAACACCTTGGTCACACGGATTGCCCTCATGGCACGATTTGTGTTTCTTTAGCTATCTCTTTGCTGATGTGGCTAAAAATGATTGGTGGAGTGGCTGTGGTGATGTGTATCACCCAATCTAAGGATGCCACGTTTGGAGAGAGATAGGACCACAAGTGAGTGTTAACCCCGTTTTTCTTGGGGATTTATTTCCTCTTGATGTGAATTGACTTTTCATGGTAAAACCCCTAATTTTGGGTGAGTAAATTGATGATGGTAATTTTAGGGTTTGGGGGAAGGACTGTGTAAATGGGAAGAAAGGAGATAAATAGTGGGGGTTTTCTCCTAGTTTGTAACGAGAGAAAAAAAATGTGAATGGGGTAAAAGGAATATTTTCATTTAATAAAAGAGTGAGTGGATATTGGTTACACGTTTGTGGTTGGGACGGTTGGGGGGGTAAATGGGATTAAGTTGACCAAAAACTTTGACTTTTAATTTAAACCGTGTGTTAAAAAGTGGGGTAAGATTTAATTGTGTTGGAGGTACACGTGTGATGGTTGGGGGGTAAATGGATATCACTTTTAACCGTCTCATTGTCTTTACCAATATGGGCTTTGGCCCATTTTTATTTTCAGTCCGTCCCATTTTTGGTTAAGCCACATGGGCTTTTGAAATGGGCTTGGCCCAATATCTCCAATGTGGGACCCGCAAGGCCCGTAAACTCGACAAATGATTAAATCCGCTAAAGTCGATCTTGGTTTTGGCTTCCTCGATCTTTTTCATCAATCTCGTGTCGGTTTTATCGGTTTCCGTGATTTTTGCGCACTTTTGGACTTTTGATCTTGTCTTTGTTTCTTTCTTGGACTTTTCTTCGTAATTTGACCGTGAAATCCCGTGTTTTCTCTTCTTTTAATCATTTGTACCTATTTATCACACAAAACACAAAACTACGCGTAATTCCAACATTTAAGATGTAAAACATATGATTAGGTCTTGTTTTTCCTTGATTTTAGTGGCAAAAGGATAAGTGTTTACACACTTATTATGGACTTCCGACTAAGGTGGCTCATAACCACTAAGTAGGAGGTATTCAGACCATGGGACCGCGGAATTTGGCCTACTATATATATCATAAATAAGAAAGAATAAGATTAAAACATGACCTCAAGGAGCCTTAGGGTGTGGGGAATGTAGCACGAACCTTGTCATTAGAGCCTTAGGGTATATGGCATGGTAAGTGTTGAATAAAAATTGATCAAAAAAAATCAATTCCCTTGTTTATCGTTCAAGGAGCCTTAGGGCGTGGACAATAAATGAGGAGCATTTTTACATCTTAAAGAGCCTAAGGGTATATGATGTGAATTTTCTAAACTCCACATAAAGTCAACATGACTTTGGAGGAATAATTAATAAGTAGTACTATTGGCCAAATTTCGGATCCGGGAATTTATTCCCCAAATCATGTTAAATCATCCTTGATGTGGGCTTACTTTAGTGACAACGTTTTTGAGGACGAGGTTAGGTTTTGAGTGTCGGGTTTGCACTGTTTTGCCTTTATTTTTGGACTAATAATTATCAAATAAGTCAAATGAGCCTACGGGTGAATGACAATCCATAAAAGCTAGAGATACAACTTAGGAATTGGAGAAAGAGTATTACACAATTGTCTTATATAAGTGGATTTAACTTAAGAACATATGGTAAACAATGATCTCGTTTTTAAGCTTGGTATGGGGAACGTGAAACTTGAGGGTGATAAATATTCATTGCACCAAAGCCCTAATCTAAGTCTTAGATTTCTTTACGAGTTTCTTCCATCAAATAATTTCCAAGTTAATAAATTGTTTTAACTTTTCTTTCCTTTTAAAGTATTCATCTTTTTATCGTAGTAGTAATAGTATATCTTAATAAAGGCCGAGATGGATTAATTATGAGAAAAATGTAACTTTATGCTTTAAAATTATGCATTGAATGGGGTCATTACAATGGTCAAGTGTAGGGGATTTAATAAGTGTGTAAACACTTATCCTTTTGCCACTAAAATCAAGGAAAAACAAGACCTAATCATGTGTTTAATATCATAAAAGTCGGAATTACGCGTGGTTTTGTGTTTTTGTGTGAAATAGGTACAAAAGATGAAAAGAAAAGAAAACACGAGATTTCACGGTCAATTATTGAAGAAAAGTCAAGAAACCAAAAGTATACCGAAGATCACCAAAAATGGCAAAATCGACACGAGAGTGAAGAAAAGATCGACAAAGCTAAAGTCAAGCTCGTTTTAGCGGATTTAATCTTAGATGAAATTTATCGGGCTTGTGGGTCCCACTTATGATTAATGGGCCCAAAATCCCATTTATGAGGATATATTATTAGCTTTTGGAGATTAAGCCCATTTCAAGCCCATGTTTGGAAATAAAAGGGACGAGTTAAACTTGGGCCAAAAGCCCAATCTTATAACAAATAAAACGGATGGATGATACATATTCAAGCCCAAGCCCATAATGCAAAATTTAAAAAAAGAACGAAAGGAGTAATAAGGGCCTGGTAAACTTCTTTGGTCAAAAGTCTGGGTCAAACTCACCTAGCATATTTTTTTACCCAGTCAACACCTCACCCCACCCTTCGATAAAAACAAAGTAAACCTCACTTTTCATCTCTCCTCCCCAAATCAAAAGCGCATATCACTTTCACCCCCAAAACCAGTTTACCCAAACCCTAACTTTTATTCACAAATTGGGGTTTTACTATTCAAGGCGCGTGAAGCCACACGCAACCCAAATAATTCCCAAGAAAACCGGAATTAGATATTGGTGGTCATCAACCTTGACGTGGCCAATCTCTTTTCTGTGATTGGTTCTCACACCTCACCACAACTCAACATCCAATAAGAAGGCTCCACATCAAACCCCAACAAACACAACTAGCACACCACCCTTCCAGGCTGGCAATCCGAGTGATAAGGGGTGTGTTTTCAATCGTTTGATCAAGAATGAAGAAAGAGATGAAGATTTAATGGCCAAGATTAATTTCTGCATCAAGAAAACTTACTCAAGAAGGTTTAGGGTTTCCCTATAAACCCCCCCTCATTATGTAATGTGTGTGCCTTTTTTTATTTTTGTTTTTTATTTATGAAAATTAGTTTTTAGATTAAAAATTGTAATTTCCTTTTTTCTCAGTATTGTACTCGATTTCAGTAATTAATAAAATTTTACTTCATTATTAATCTTGTCTCTTTAATTAATTTAATTTTTATTGCAATTTATATCTATTCTGTTTTGCTTAATAATATTAAAGTAAAAAAAAGTGGTATTAATTTTCCCCACTGGGAAGATTTAAAAACTGGTTCGAATAGTTATCGTTCGAGTAGCTTCTTTATGGTTTGATGATGGTGACGTTTGGTTGATTAAGAAGGTGTTGTCTCGATTTGTTCATAAACCAAACGTCACCATCATCAAACCATAAAGAAGCTACTCGAACAATAACTATTCAAACCAGTTTTTAAATGTTCCCAGTGGGGAAAATTAATACCACTTTTTTTTACTTTAATATTATTAAGCAAAACAGAATAGATATAAATTGCAATAAAAATTAAACTAATTAAAGAGACAAGATTAATACTGAAATAAAATATTATTAATTACTGAAATCGAGTACAATACTGAGAAAAAAGGAAATTACAATTTTTAATCTAAAAACTAATTTGCATAAATAAAAATAAAAAATAAAAAAAAGGCACACACATTACATAATGAGGGGGGGTTTTTATAGGGAAACCCTAAACCTTATTGAGGAAGTTTTCTTGATGCAGAAATTAATCTTGGCCATTAAATCTTCATCTCTTTCTTCATTCTTGATCAAACGGTTGAAAACACACGCCTTATCACTCGGATTACCAGCCTGGAAGGGTGGTGTGCTAGTTGTGTTTGTTGGGGTCTGATGTGGAGCCTTCTTATTGGATGTTGAGTTGTGGTGAGGTGTGAGAACCAATCACAGAAAAGAGATTGGCCACGTCAAGTTTGAGGACCACCAGTATCTAATTTCGGTTTTCTTGGGAATTATTTGGGTTACGTGTGGCTTCACGCGCCTTGAATTGTAAAACCCCATTTTGTGAATAAAAGTTTGGGTTTGGGTAAACTGGTTTTGGGGGTGAAAGTGATATGCGTTTTTTATTTGGGGAGGAGAGATGAAAAGTGAGGTTTACTTTGTTTTTATCGAAGGGTGGGGGTGAGGTGTTGACTGGGTAAATAAATATGCTAGGTGAGTTTGACCCAGACTTTTGACCAAACAAGTTTACCAGGCCCTTATTACTCCTTTCGTTCTTTTTTTAAATTTTGCATTATGGGCTTAGGCTTGAATATGTATCCTCCATCTGTTTTATTTGTTATAAGATTGGGCATTTGGCCCAAGTTTAACTCGTCCCTTTTATTTCCAAACATGGGCTTGAAATGGGCTTAATCTCTAAAAGCTAATAATATATCCTCACAAATGGGCTTTAGGGCCCATTAATCATAAGTGGGACCCACAAGCCTGATAAACTTCATCTAAGATTAAATCTGCTAAAACGAGTTTGACTTTGGCTTTGTCGATCTTTTCTTTACTCTCGTGTCGATTTTGCCATTTTTCGTGATTTTCGGTACACTTTTGGTTTCTTGACTTTTCTTCAATAATTGACCGTGAAATCCCGTGTTTTCTTTCCTTTTCATCTTTTGTACCTATTTCACACAAAAACACAAAACCACGCGTAATTCCGACTTTTACGATATTAAACACATGATTAGGTCTTGTTTTTCCTTGATTTTAGTGGCAAAAGGATAAGTGTTTACACACTTATTAACGGGCCTTAAGCAACAGATGTAACATATGTCCAAAGTATAGATCCAATTAGCGTATCTAGCTCTTTATTTTATAAATCGGCTCTCTATGATCTGCCTGCAAGTCCTGATATGATGTTGTCAAATACATTATAAACAATGCTGATATACAAACAGTTTTTTGTGTTCTAATTACATTTAATATTGTAAGTTGGATCTATACCTTCCACATTGCCAAAACAATATCGCATATTCTAATGTTCAATAAGATTAGTATGCTCTTTATCATAGTAAAAAAAAAGAGCTTCCTGCTGTTTACGTTGAAAGATTTGAGAATCTCCCGGGTAGAGGACTTTATGCGACATTATAAGGGGACATTGGAGTTATCTCCTGTATGTTTATTTTTAATATCCATATTTAGAGGAAAGTGGTTTAAAACGGTCATTTTTACTTATTTACTTCTTTCCAATGTAGTTACGAGGGCCCCACATATATCGCTTTTAGAAACTATAAACTTTTAGACAGATTCAGATGTGTTGGCAGATGAGTGTCATCTGGAGTAAGTGAAGTTCGAGAAGCATAGGAGAGTCCTTGCAAGACTTACAATTATGAGTTATTATGAACTTGACCCTTGCATTTTGAGTCGCTTATTTTGTGTTTATATAGAATAATAAGTAAATTTTGTCGTTTTCATTTTGTTTGATACGAGTCCAAAACCGCTTTGAAAGCAGTTATGGTATGGTAAATAAGTTGCAGTGTAAGGTTGTGGATATGCATTATATCTTGACTATGTCACGTGCTCAAGCATTTTAGACTTTTTATTTTGTTAACTGATATAATTTTGTTGACCTTTTGCAGGGTAACTTGGAAGCTAATCGGGGAATAAGGAAATATGGATAATATTGTTAGTTGCATGTAACGTTTGCAGGTACAACTTCATTATTTGTACAAATATCTAAATCTCTCTTTTGTATAACAAAATCTCTTTTTTACTACAGGTCAACTAGAGGAGAAAGTATAAAGAATTTTACATAATGTATCAGCATTGTTGAGACCAGGGGGTTTTCTTATATGGATCACCCGGGACTCATCTACCATATGGTTCGTTTTTGGTAGTCATTTTGTCAGATTATCTGTTTCGTGGGTTTTAGTTTGGAACAAATTTCAAAATAATAGGTTCGTTGATGACCCAATTAAGTCATGGATCGATACACGGTGTCAGTGAAAAGGTTAGTTTCGTACCTATTTGTTTTGTTTTACAAAGAAGTGATGTTTGGACTCAAAACAGGTCGATTCAGGAGTGCTACTGATAATGGGTAAACGGGTAAAATAGATAAAACTAGCCACCAAGGAAGTGGTATGAACTGGTCATTTTGTTTTGACGGGTCAACCCTCTAATAAATATATGGAGTAGTTTTTAAAGTTATATTTACAGTTGTAAGCCTTAAACTTTCACTATTGGTGTTGCAACAGGGAAATTTTCATGCGATTTGAAATAGGCATTGGTTGACACAAACACCTATTTGTTTAAAAACATAGAATAATAATTTGTTTGCGGTAATTCAATAACTTAAAAAAAACTCAATACACATACATACAAAAGTCTTGGCGCTACTTACACGCTGTTTAACCCATTCGATCTGTTCGTTTTAGCTAATATTCATAGGTAAATGGGTTGAAATGACAACAATTGTGGGCTACGTGGTAACTATCTGGTGGCTTTTTTTGGCATGAGAAGTGTGTGACTTTTGCTCTCTCCGGTATGGATAGTTTCGGCTGGAGAATCTTACACGCTTGCTCTCACTGGCATGGATTCGATCTAGAAGTTGTATTTCTTCAATTAATGTGGTCACTGTGCCTCTGCCTTTGATATCAAGATATCATTGTTACTAACTTTTAAGCATAAAACATTAACATGGTTTGAGCCTTTCTGTAATTGTTTATTGTGAGTGCATCTATTTTTCAGGGAGAAAAGCCTTTGTCATTTTTATTTTCATATTTGTGTGCATTGTATGGTCGCTTCTGCATTAACATATTGACACTGATTCACGGATGTATGAACAATTCAACAGACCCTAAAGACCAATGTGATGGGAACATTGTACATGGAAGGCATGCTGAAGAGAAGGATTATAAAACAGCCTATAGTTACTTTTTTGAAGCTTTTGAGGCATTTAATGCACTTTGGATCCCATAGTAGTGTACAATCTCAAATATATGTTGCTTTGTAAGATCATGGTGAACCAAGCTGGCGACGTGGCTAGGATAATCTCTTCAAAAGCTTTTAAGTTCTTAGGTCTAGAACTTGATGCAATGAAGGCAGTTGCTGATGCTTATGCAAAGAGGTTGTTGAAGCTGTTTAAAGTTGCCCTTTAGGATTTCAAGGCCCAGTTGGATGAAGACATAGGCATCTTTCTTTCCTCTATGATACACTGTTGGAGCAAAACCTGTACAGGTTAGAATATTATCACTTTTGTCAGTTATCATTATTTATCATCAATAGTAACCATATCATGTTTTGGAGATCCTAGGAAATAGAAGTTGTAAAATGGATAGTCGGGTGGGTTTTGGTACGAGTTAGCCAATGTTACGACTTCTTTGCCTAAATTTTGTTTAAGAATAGTTATCAACTACAAGAATCATTTTAGTTTATTACTAATAATCTATTTTTCTTAAACGAGTCAGGAGATCTTAAGTATAAAAAGTACACTTTGGGCGACTTTCATCCTGGTTGGCCCGTATTTTTAAATAGTTATTTGGTTTGTCACATTGATCTTTTCGAGCTTAACCTAACCAAAATTTGCATGTTAAAAAGTAAATGTATTAAAGTGGCTACCTTTACTTGAGGTGGTTCAAGTTTTATAAATTTGTTCAGGGGCCGACGGGATTCGTCTTTTTCACTACCTTTTAAGAGGATAGGAATGGTGCAATATGTTGATTGATTTGTGTAAAAAAATGTGCCAGATTGATTGCACCTTTTTGAGGGTTGAGATAGGTCACATATGTGTGTATAAAAGCAAGAAGTGGTAGATTGCAAGATTCAACAAAGACTGACGATGATACATAGAACATTCAGGTTGAGGAGATATAAATCATGAACTAGCTCTTAAAAACAAAGAAAACTGAATCGAGACCGAAGTTCGGGTAATCTTATAATAAAAGTATCTTTTTCTAACCAGAAAATGCGAAATATGTTCAAGTAATCTTATATAAAAGTATCTTATGTTTATTCATTTATTTATTTTGTTTATTCTGAAAGTATTTTTGTATGGATGACATTGTTGCTCGAAATTTGAAAGCATTCAGTCTATATGATTTTTTAACATTATATAGTTTTCATGTTCTCATATTACATTGTGTAATACTAGGGGTTGCAAAAGTGTTATAAGCAGTAGCCTTCATCACTCCTTGATAGCCAACCACCCCTTGACAATAGTTACCAAACACTCCTTAACAAATCCACCCAAATACCTTTTTCAGCAGCAAACCAGACACATATGTCAACAACCAGCCAAACAAACAGCTTAATTAGTCGCTGATCGCTCACTTTGGAATATGTTCGTAGGGGTTGTTTTTTTTCGTTTCTGTTAAAGGCGTTTACTACATGTCTGTCTGTGTGTCTGTTTGTTATAATAAGAATGTTATTATACACAAAATATGTTGGATATGGAACGATAGAGTAGCAACGTCATTGTGTTAATAAGATCCTCTCTATTTCTTCTCATTTAGTCAACTTTTCTTTGGAGGCTTCTGATTATTAGAATAACATATCTATGTTACAAATAATAAGTAAATATTTGAAATTAGAAAAAAAAGTATTTAACACCGTAAGCATTACATACCCTACTTTAAAATCTATAAATATAAACCAACTTTTAGTATAACTATGGTAAGTGTTCAAATAGGTTGATAATGAGTCAAAACTCGTCAGATACACATAATTCACTCGTCAGATACATCTGATGATCTCAATAAGAGCAAAAGTGGGTGTTTGGATGTGCGTTTTGCAGTATGTATTGCACACGAATGAAGGAATATAGTTCCTTTTATATTTTAAATTATTATTATGTATGGTTGTTTCGAAATGCCTAATAACTCATTGTAGGGGCTGTTTGAATAGACAAATAAAGAAACTATGCGTCCTTTTTTTTCTTAGGCGGTATTGTGGTGCATGGGTCTTAAGCTTAAATTGATTTAGGCGCTGAAGTGTTGTTGATGCTTGCTGCATACGTAAAAGTGCACTCATGGGTTAAAGTGGTGTAGGTGAAGAAGCGACTGAATTCCACATCTATGAATTTTCTGAAAGTGTAACAGATGACATGTCTTCAACTTTTTTTTATCTACACGATTTATCGCAGCTTAAGTTTTCAAAGTTAATAATGCTGTCTTTTTCTTTGAACCTTATCGTGTTTCTGATTACACTTGGTGGATGGTTTCTGGATACGAGTTTCTAATGAAGCCTTTTTCATGACTCCTTTCTGATGACGTGTTTCTGATGGGAGGTTTACATATGAGGGTTGCTGGTGCTGGTTTTGCTGATGCGGTTTTCTGATGCCGGGTTGCTGGTGCAAGACTACAAGTGCTCTTCTTGATCTAAAGTCATATAAAGTGTTTTTTTGTGTAATTCTCTTTGCCGATGCAACGGCGTAGCCGATTTTTTCACGCAAAGTTCACATTTTAGTGTACTGAATTATATTAATGGTCAAGTTATATATTCAATAAGAAAAGACAACCTCGATTGGAAGAAGATCATGGACCAGTGAGAACACTTGCTACCGAATCCGACAGTCTAATGAATTACATGTGTAAAAACCATGGCTCTTAGCTAGTGGTTGTCCTCCTTCAATTGATACTACCGAAGATGCGTTACTTCGTATTATGCTGAGAACGAGAAGTGTTTACTTGTATGTGACATGGTCCACCAGTTATGTTTATTTCTTTGTATGTCACTTTAGTTTGTTTGTTACAGTGGCTGTGTGAACCATGAATATAGGGAAGTAGCATGAGTGCTTTATATTTGTTTGCTCAAGTTTAGTGTACCAAGGGAACTGTGTTTTAAGTCATAGACACAACAATGTCGAGCATTTGTAGTGACCAAAAATAGCAATGTAGACCGAGAACAAATTAAATACTTAGCAAAGAATTCTATGTGGTTAATACATTTTCGATTTTATGAAGAAGAATTGCAATAGATGGATAGAAATTAGTTTATGGTTTCACTGAGTTGTGTGTTTTTTTTGTTGAATGTGCCTTGCACGTGGGTGATGTCTTTTACACCTGGTCTTTGTAAGTTAACATTTGCATTCCCCGTCAACTGAATGGAGGAATAGATACTTCTATGTACAAAAATGAAACTTAAGGACGATCCAATACGAGCCAAATTCAGTTTGAATAAAGTTGAACTTTGGTTATCAAACTAACCTTGATGAAGGTTCATGTGGTATGTAGATAATATTTTAATTAATTCATCTGTTAATGAATCAAGTATGTTTTTGTCATAACTGACCCATTTATAATCACCGAATCACACTATTTTGTTGCAAGTACCTACAAATTAATTATCCCAAACTTTTTAACTTTTAAGCAATCAGATATTGGTGTAAGCCGATTTGCTTTACAGACTTCAAAAGATAAATTATGTCCAGTGTCACCATACGTTTTTCTCTATAAATTGTGTAACATTTAAAAAATAGACAATAGCCGAGAATAAGCAGGTAATGCTTAGTTGAGTATTTTATCAAATTAAGATGTGCTCTTAATTCAATTATACAAAGGAAGTTTTAAAGGCCTAATATTTTATTTGCAGCACTTCCTAACGAATTTTTCATTTAAGTTAACTAGCATGATGAGTTTTATACTTTGAAGCAAGGTTCTAAAAGGTGCGCTTATTGTGAAGTCAAATCGTGAGTCGTGACCTCTACCGAAAAATAGATATTAGCTGGCGTGGCGTGGAACAGGTCGCGAAAAATCGTGAAAAGGCGGGTAAAGGCGTGCAAAAGCGCGGACTTTTTAAGAAAGACTTATGGAATTTTTATATATTTAATATTTTTCTAGCATTTACTAATAATTTCAGTTTGGAACTCAATTTACCAATGTTTAAAGCTCATATAATTATAAATATGATACGCAATTTATAAATCTATAAATATATCTTGTCACCTTAAGTCACACTCTAAGTCGTTATACCTTACGTAAGAGCTAAGATCTTGGCCATGTCACATATATAACCTTGCTCAGAAGACAGAAGTTTCAAACGATAGACATCTTTCAAAATATCCGTACACATTTTTTTAAAAAAATACATATCGATTTTGTTTAAGATAACAATAATCTCTCAATAAACTTTTGTGCCGGATATACATTAACTCCTCGTAATTTTTTTTTCATTTAATAAATGTCTATGTTTGTGGTGAAAAGTTTCTTAATGAATCTACGGAGATGGTGAAATGATTGAAAGAACGCTAGGACTTTTGTTTTTGTGTGATATAACGGTTTTTGTTTTTCAAAACGACAATTTTTTTTAAAGTAGGTTAGAGGGTCACTACCGCTAGGCCATAAAGCCTTTAATGTGATATAACGGAAATGATCAATCTTTAAATAGAATTCAATTTTTACACCTTCGTTTGTTAAATTGTTAACTTTTGATGTTAAGTTTTTGATGTTTTGAAGTATATAATTATTTTTAATAAAATTAATACGAATTAAATATGGCTATTTAAAAACAATCAAATATACTTAATAACATAATAAATACAAATTTTTTTGACAAACATAGCTAATATGATTAAAAATATCTTTATCGAATATATAACTTTCAAACACCAATATTTAGCTAACAAAAAAATGTAACGATAATCATAAGTCATGCCCGTTCATTATGGTCCCTTTTAAGTCATTACTTATAGAAAGCAGTAGGGCTGTAAACGAACCGGACGGACACGATCGGATGTATGTTCATGTTTGTTCATTTAATTTTAGCCGGACAAATAAACGAACACGGACGCATAAACGGACCATAATTTTTGTTCATGTTCGTTCATTTAAATTTGGACATGTTCATGTTCGTTTATGTTCGTTCATTTAAAAACTAAACGATCATAAACGAACGTAAATGAACTTACTTGGACATAAATGAACTTAAACGGACGTAAACGGACATAAATGAACATAAACGATCATAAATAAACATAAATGACTAAACGAACATACACGGGCGTAACAATAAAGCTATTACTTAAAATGAGTAAACGACCCATCTGAATTTCTGATCATGTACATATACCATAATCACAAAATATGATCTTAATAACATCATTTATCCTACCCGTTAGCATACATCATTTTGCTAAAAGATCATCACTAACCTAGTTGATGCTTACATAACGACATCTAAACAACATCATTAGCTTAGTTACTATATACACGATAACTTTTATAACATTTATTTGAACGTCGTCAAATAAGAGCCTTTAAAAGTCATCCAAAAGTTGCATCCAAAATATGTTCAAAAGAAGCAGATCAGAAGGCATCCAAAAGCTGTGATCAAGTTTTCATTGTTCAAGTTCGATAGTTACGAAATCAACTTGTTCCTACAAGACACATAAAGAGACATTAGGTTATTCTATAAAAAGTTACAGTTAATAGATGAAAATGTACCTTTGTTTTCTTCCTTTGTAGCCCATAATAATGACGATACCAATCAGCTCCACAAATAAGCATATCAACAATATTAGTTCCTAAAGAAGAACGATGTGGATCAATAACCCTCCCACCGGCGCTAAAAGCAGATTCTGAAGCAACCGTGGTGAGTGGTATTGCCAATATATCAGCAGCCATCTTGGATAAAATTTTAAACTTAGAACTTTTCTCCTTCCACCAACCTAATGCATCAAAGTATACACCTGGTTCACCAATGTACACTCCTTCTTCCAAATAAGTATCTAGTTATGACTTCTCACTTATAGTAGTGTCCTCACTTCTAATATGCAGATCATACTTGGCTGTTCCATTTTTGATACGTTTACCAGACTTACATGTTGAGCCGAGACCTCTCTTAGACACACCACTTTGATTCCCAATATTTGCATTTGTGACAACATTCCCTGCTCTATAAGTGATGAGACTGTATTTATACATAGTCTCATCGTCCAAATCGGGCTTAAAACGTTTAAAATATCGTCAAAATACCCAAATATATGCTTGTGTTTGTTCATTGTGTATTTTAGGTATGGATATCGTGAATTCACCAAATGATCAAAGGAATCAAGCAAAAACGAACACGGGAAACGAAGCCGCACAAAGAACCGGACCCGAATCCTGAATTTACAAAAATGCCCTTGAAGTTTTGAAGATTGGCAAGAATGGTCCCTCAACTTTGGAAGACTTGACATTTTATACCCTTGCAAAACTCATAATTGCATTTGGGTCCTTATAATGTTTATTATGTGTAAGTTTGGTCCTTGAAGAATGCATAATGTGCATTAAGAGTCCTTGATAAAAGTTTGGAATAAACATGTGCCATAAATGACAAGCTGAGTAAAGTTATTTACAAAGGAATGAATGTTTGGGCTGATGAAAACTTGAAGTGAAGAAGTTTGGGAGTTCAGGGGGTTTTCATGGACAAAACAAAACCCCACCAGCCATTAGAAACCTTACACGTCACCTCTGCCAGTCCACAATCCAAACGAACCAGTCCACAACCAAACTCGACCCTGTCACTAATCCTTTTTGAACTTTTTTTTAATTAAACATGTTTTGTGGGGGAAACAAGTTTTTAAAAAACTAATCACCCTTTCATTGGATTAAACCCAACTGCTACTTTCCCTAACCTACATAAACCCTAATCCCACTCTCACTCAAATCAAAGGGGTTTATCCCCTAATGCTCCAGATTAGTAATCAACCCCACCTAAACCAAAACCCACTCATCACATCACCCACCCGTGACCTCTAAGTAGGGCCCCCGTCCTCCCCTGCTTCACCAAATTGGGCAACAAAAGAATCATACAGTCAATCAACGACTCCTATTGCATTACTTGGTCCCTAAGGAGTAAAAGGACGTCCAAGATCAAAAATTCCAAGCTGGCAACCAACATCAATCACGTGAAGGATTTTTGACCAAATTCAAATCAAGTCAACAAAGGGCATTACTGGAAATTGATGAGCTAGGGTTTTAGTTTTTTTATTCTTGTATTATTTTATTTCCAGTATCTAGATCATTCCTAGCACTTGTATAAATACCAAGTCATTTGTAACTTGGTTTCTTTGTTCCAGTTTTGTATTAAGTTTTTAAAAAATTAATGAAGATGAAATTTTATTCTCTTATGCATACTGAGTTCCAATTAAATGTTTTCTTAGTATAACTTAGTGTAAGGTGGACGTTTAAGCAAGTTTAGTTTAAAGGGTTCAAGGTTTCTTTTCAGCTTACAAAAATCATTTTCAGAAAATAGGTTTATGTTGTTTTTGGAGAAGTTTTTCATAAGTCTGAAATTGATGATTTGGTGAAGTGATAGTGGATCCTAGTCATTGGTTTCAGGATTTTGTTAACCTTTTGTTACCAGTTTTTAAATCAGTTTAAAAAAAAAGGGAAAGTTCAATTCTTTGGTAAATTTCTGTTTTTCATAAGCTATAAGCTTATAGGCCTGCTTATTCAATAAGCAGAGCTTATTCTCTTAAGCTTTTCAGTGCTTCACTCTTTCTTTGTTGGTTGTTGTGTGCAGGAACAAGGAAGACTTGTTTGATTTGAAGATATTTGTGGTGGCATTTGGTTGAAGTAGTCTCACCACCACCCCTTTCTCTACTTAAGCAACCATCATAAGCCCTCCCCATAAGCTAGCTTTAAGCTATAAGGAGAAGGCATCAGCGGCCTTAGTGGGGCATGGATGTATGTCTCACATGGTAAGAAGCTTGAACCCTCCTTTTGGTTTTGAAGTACATGCTATGTGATCTGCTTGTCATGAATTGCTTTTGTGTGTTAGTATAGTATTTGGTTTGTGTTCTTTGATGTTTTGATGGTTGATTTGTTGCTTATCAGTTAAAGTTTAAGTGAATTAATGGATATTTCTTTGTTATTTTCAAGTTTCTGCATTTAAGGGGGTGTTTGGGTCTGCTTTATAGGCTAGGAATTTGACAAGTTCTTGGTGTAAAAACAGCTTGGTCACACTCCATTAGGGTAGTTAAAGTATATTCAGTATTTGGTTTAAGTTAAATAGGAGTATTCAAACATTTGCATGGTCATTTTCTTGGTAATATAGCCAAAATCAGTAAGTTCATCAAATCTGCTTATTTCTAGCTTGATTTTGCCCACCATTTTTTGCATGCTGTTAGATAATAGGGTATTCTAGGGTTTTATACCATTTGTATGTGATTGGGTTGGGCATTTGTGAAGATTTGGTAAACCAAAACTCACCATTGTGCCAATTGCACCAGCAAAACAACCCCATGGCACTCTTTCTGTTTATCAGAAACTTTGAGCCCATTTGTGTGTGATTCTGTGTTGATCATTGTTTATTTTCTTGTGTTACTGACTCCCCACAACCCAACTGGTTGTGGGGGTGTCTTATTGCCCAAGAAAAAGCTCAAGAAAAGCTTTCCTAAGCTTTTCAAATTTTTGTCAGCTTATTTGCACTAGCAATGGGAACTCACTTCCCCCTGCTAGCCTGCTGGTTTCCCCTGCTCAGCTAAAAGACAGAAAACAATACAAGTGTCACTATCAGTTCTTTATTTTTTTTGTCTTTTGTGGAGTTTTTTAGGAGTTAGGATTTGATTCTTTTTGCATTATTTTTCTTTTTAAATTTCTGATTTTTCAGTATAATTTAATTTTAAGTTACTGTTCATTAAGTATTTTTTAGGTTTTATTGCATTTTTAATTACTTTTTAAACTTTCTGTTTTTTGTCATTTAGTGTAAAAAGTTTATATTTTCCAGTTTTAAAATTTTTTATAGATTAAGAAAATTAGTTTAAGATTTTTGGTTTTAAAATTAGTCACTGTTCACTTTTTAATTATTTTTTATAATTAAATTAGTTTAATTAGGGTTTAATTAATAAACTGTTTTGTCTTTTAGTGAAAATTTTTACTTTTTTCAAACTTTTCCAATTTTCTACTGTTCATTAAGGTATTTTAGGATTTTTAAAATTGTTAGATTAATTTTGTCATTATTTTATTATTTTTTAGGATTATTTTACTTAAAAAATAGTTTTTAGTGATTAAAAAAATAGGAAAATAGTTTTTAAAATTTAAGAAGAATACTTTTTAGTCATTAAATAATATAAGTTAGTTATTAGTTCAATAAATTAATATTTTGGACATTTTGTTAATTATATTTAATTTTTGGGCTTTAATTAGCATTAAAAATTGAATATTTAATTAATAAAAGGTTTTAAAATATATTTGTTGGATTTTTATTCTTATTTATATTATTTAAGACTTAGATTAATCTTTTAATTAATTTTTAGGTTTAATTTTTAATTCCGTCACGTTTTACGTATTTACGTTCGCGTTTTACGTCAACGTCGTAGTTTTAATCGTAGTCATAGCTCGTCTTTAACTTTTCTCTTCTCAACCAAAAACGTCACTAATCCAAACTTGATTTTATATATTTTGGCACATTAATACACACACCTCCTTCGAGAACGAACCCGCATTTATTCGGTTTTACGTTTTTCCTAAAGCGTATAACTTAATACTTGCCACTCATACGCGTTTTTCCTAAAACGTGTACGATTTTACAACATCAATTTTTGGCGCCGCTGCCGGGGAGGTGTTTGTGTGCCATTATTATTAGTATCGTGTTTGTGTGAGTAGTGCGTTTTTCTTTTCATTTTTTGGATAGCGTACATAAACGTATATACTCATTTTTGTTATTTTTCATTAATATATTATAATATCCAAATAAATCGTGTTTAATTTTCCTAAATTAAACACCAATCAATCTTTACTATATTGTAGATATATTGGTTTTCGTCTTTCTTGTGAATATATTATTACTATATTGTACTACGTAAGAACAAATAAATATACAAGTACTCCAAAAGCGTGAAAACGCAACCTTGATTCGGGATTTCATCACTCGATCATTGTATTCGAATCTAAATCAAAAGTTTAAAGGCAAAATAGATAAATACTTTCGTGAGGCTTAATTTCAATTAACACAAACTATAAGGTGGGTATAAGGCGGTTGTATTTCACGACCTAAAGGAAAAAGGCTCTTAAGTGCTTCGCGCCGCCTCGTTTCCTCCGCTTGCTTGTGCGTGTTTTGAGAAAGAGGGCTAATCGAGGGTTTGCCGCCCAAGTATTATCTACGTATATTATATTTGCTTGTGTTTTCAAGATTAAACCCTCTTGAACGTTTTGGTGTTCCACCAACGTTCTAAAGTCATCGAGAACGTTCACTCCACGTGATCGTTTTCATTCTTTGAGGCTCCTTTAATCGAGAAAGTCGATTCGAGGAGAGATTTGTAGATTTGTGTCTACGTAATACATTCAAAAATCCAAAAAAATTAAAAAAACCAATCAAAAACCAAAAAAAAAATTGAAAAAATCAAAAAACCGCAAAAAGAATCTTCTTTGCTACCACCCATTCTACGCTTAGTGCATGCGCACTCGATCGAAGGAATATTCCAATTCTAGCGAAGCTTCGAATCGACGCAATCGTAATCGAAGGAATCGACGACGTAGACGAGAATTAGAAACCGACGTTCCTAATATCGTTGTTGAAGAGACCGTAGAGGAGATGGCCGACAATCGTTCTATGATGGAATTGCTCCAAGCGCCCACCGAGGGTTATGGAGACGCGATCGTAATTCCCGCTATCGAGGCGGAGAATTTTGAGATTAAGAGCGGAATGCTTTCGTTGATCCAAGCTACGAAGTTTCGAGGTCGTGAAGCCGATAATCCTCACGACCATATTCGAAATTTTGATCGTCTTTTGGCCACGAGCAAGTTTAAGAACGTCGACACCGATGTCGTCAAGCTTATGCTTTTTCCGTACTCGCTCGATGGTGCCGCCAAGGATTGGTACGAGAAAGAGCCACCTAATTCTATAGTTACGTGGAAGGATCTCGTCTCCAAGTTCGTTAATTATTTTTTCCCACCGTCTAAGACAATGTTTTTCAAAAACGAGATTACAAAATTTGAGCAAAAATCGAATGAATCTTTTAGAGACGCGTGGGATCGTTTTAAGGAATTGCTTAGGCAATGTCCTCACCATGGTTTTTCCGAGTTGCACCAAATCGATACGTTTTACAACGGTCTTAATTTTTACGAACAAGACTCGTTGAATTCCGCCGCCGGTGGCAACTTTTTGTGTAAGACTCCGAGAGAAGCTTTGATAATTATCGAGAACTGATCCAAGGTTTACCAACTCCGCAACGCACCGAGTGTTTCCAATGTCGCCAATGTTAGTAGTTCTAATCGCGACATTGAGAGAGTTGATGCGAAAGTCGATAAGTTGACGAATGTGTTCACGTCTTATCTCATTGAGATGCAAAAGAAAGACGCTCCCGCTACGGTGAAAGCGGTTGAGGTTTCGTGTACGTTTTGTGGTGGACCTCATAATTATTACGAGTGTGCGGCTACGGATGGCCAAACGTCGAATGTGAGTGCGTTAAACAACAATTTTTCTAATCAAAATCAAAATAACGCGGGTCCATCACAACAAGGAAATTATAACCAAGGCAACAATTGTAATCAAAACCGAAACAATTTTCAAGGAAACAATCAACAAGGAAATTTTTCGAATCAAAATCAAGGAGGATATAATCAAGGTCGTAATATAACTTGGCAAAATCGAGACAACAATCAAAACTCGAATTTTTCAAACAACAACAATCAAGGCAACAATTTTTCAAGTGGGAATCAAAACAATTTTCAAAGAAACAATCAAAACCAAGGGAACTTTAATTCAAATCAAAATAGTTCGTCAAACGATTTTCAAAATTACATGAAAACGAATGAGGCTAATATGAGACGATTAGAGGGAGAAATTGGTACTTTGAAAAACGACTTCACAAATACTTTGAAATTGCAAAACACGAAGATTGAGCAAGGGCAAATTGATATTAAAAAGATGTTTTCGGCTATAATGAACAAAGCCTCGGGTTCGTCATCAAGTACGTTACCTAGTGACACCGTTGCTAATCCGAAAGAACAATGTAAAGCCGCCTCGTCTCGTGAGAAAGGTCGTGTGATTACCCCTAACCTTGAAGGATTCCGTGTTGTTTATCCCTCTCAACCCTCGACTTCTAAGACGTCTTCTTGTTCTAAAGTCGATGGGGTGAACGTGGCGACCAAGGAAAAGAGTGCACATCCTCGTGTACCTCAAATTCCATCCACGGTTCAATAAGAGAGCTTTGTCGACCTTACCAAAGTAACCCTTGAAGAAACTTGTGCATCGATCCTTCTTAAAAAACCCAAAAGGCGTATGCCGAGAAAGGAAAAGGATCCGGGCCAATTTCTACTACCTTGTGATTTTTCCGAGATTGAGGGATGTTTAGCCCTTGCCGATTTAGGTGCTAGCATCAATCTCATGCCTCATTCTCTTTGGAAATTGATGAGATTGCCTTCGCTTACCCCCACAAACATGACAATCGAGCTTGCAAATTGTACACCTTTAATACCAATTGGAATAGCCGAGGATGTCTATGTTAGGATTGGAAAGTTTATTTTTCCCGCGGATTTCTTTATATCCGATTACGAGTGTGACCCTAAATGTCCCATTATTTTAGGTCGACCATTCTTATCGACGGCTAGAACCGTAATCGACGTTCACGAGGGGAGACTTACTATGAGATATGGGGATGAGAAAATAGACTTTTTTCGCTAGAAAATCCCAAGGGTTTAATGAGAATGAAAAAACCGAGGTTTCAAAACCTAATGATTCAAATTCTAATGATTTCAAAATGTTTACTTTAGCGGAAAGAATGAAGCTTGATGCATGTTTTGAAAGAATTAAGAAAAACGGTTTTAAAGATGATGATTTTAATGATAAAGAATACGTGTACCTAATTCAAAAGGGTATGTGTAAATACATGGATGAAAACTCACTTTGGGATGTTTTTAGCGAAACAAGTGAACCACCAATTCCGAAGGGTGACGTTAATGCCATCACGACAATGACCAAAATGGGTTCGTCTTCACCACCTTCGAAGGACCACGTCTTTGAGGCTTCAACTTCTAACTCCATCGAAGTGCCTCCTTTGCCTAGCCCAACACCCGTTGAGGCTAAAGGGTTTATCGACATCGATCCTCTCGTCTTAGAAAAGTCACCTAAGCATAGTCATTTGACTTATAAGTCCATGGTTGTAAGTGCTCACATCGACTCTTTCTTTGACGATGACGATGGCGATTTTGCCGAGCTTGATCACGTACTTCGAAATCCACATGCTATTTTTGATTCTCCTAAGAAGAACCATGTGAAGTACGATGATTATGAGTTTGATCCCGAGATTGAGGAAATCATTGAACGAGAGCTAGCTCTTATGCCTTCACTTCCACCTACGAGTGAGGTCGACCTTTCCAAAATCGAGGAGGAACTAAATGAGTTGGAACGTCTTATTTTCGATGACGAACCAACTCATGTGACCACAAATCCCATTCTCGAGGAGTTACCTAATCAACACTCCTCATTTGAGAATGACGTTTACCACATTCGTGAGGATCTAACTTATCAACGATCTCCACAAAAGAATGATGGTTTCGTGCTTGATCGTGATCTCTTCGAGAGAGTTTCTAAGATACTCAAGGAGGGGAATGACAAACCTTGGTTTGACAAGCCTATCTTTGATGAAGAAATCGATGAGATTGACGTTCATGAGGATGACGAGTATGTTGACCCCGAGGGGGCGGTGTTCTTTATTAACAAACGTTTTGAGAACTTATATAATCCGCCACCCCCTCCCACCAATGACTTAAATGTGAGGATTTTTAGCGCGACTAATTTTCAATTTGACACGCCAAATATTTTCGACATTATTCAATCGGGTTTTCATAAAGAGTTTAAAAACGATGAAAAAGGAAAGGATTTTAAAAATGTTTTAAAAGATTTTTCTACAAGTTTAACTCCGTCATCACCGCGTTTCATGAGTGCTACCACCTCGTCTACTCCATTTGACGATGGTTGGTGTGGTTTTAGTGTGGGGGAAGCCCCAAATGTTCCCTCCCATTTCTCCACCGAGGACGAGATTTACGATCCCGGAATTGCTTGTAAAGGGAAATCTCGGTCTTCCACCGATGCAATAAATGGAAAATCTTTTCGTTTGCTTGGTGTGAGTCTACCTCGAGTAGCTCATATTGTTGACTTACCCATTGCCCCACCTTTCTACTTCTTACCTCTTTTCTTCTACCCCATTGGGGTTTGTGTTGGAGTAGCGTTGTTTCGTCTTTCATCCGAAAACGAAGACGCTATCTTTGACCCTGGTATACGTTTATCGGGTTTTTAAAGTACTCCATGTACTTTTGGGCCTTGTTTATCATGTAAGCCCCACTAAAAATGACCATACCAAGATTATCCCTAAATGATCACATTTATGGGGATTCGAGTCGAGCTTTTGACTCGGTTATCAAAAACAAGGTGCCTCGTGGGGGATTCTCATGCTTATCCTTGTACATATTATCGCTTTCTTAGTTAATGTAACGAGGGGACTTGTGCTCTTCCTACCTTTGTTTCGTGGTTGTTTGTGATTGTGATCTATTAGGTTCATCGTCATCATTGAAGCCTCTCGTGTTCGTTTTACGGATCACTCGAGCTTCGATCGTTTCCTTTGGAGATTCCGATATCCGATGATATCCTTTTATGTTCTAATGTTTATCTTATTAGCATAATTCATAAACGGCTTTTAGGTTATTCGTTTTACCCTTTCCATGCTCGAGATTAAGCATTCGACTTTGTCTCTAGTATGGGGGTGTTTACACCCCTAGACTCGAAACATTGAGGACAATGTTTAGTTTTAGTATGGGGGGGTGAGTAGATACTTCACCGTGCTTACGTCAACACACAATCCAATATTCATCGTTTTGTTATCATTTTGTTGCAAATAAGGCTAAAAATGGCCAAATTTTAAAATTTTTCTAGTTTTTCATAAGTGTTTAAGACACGAATGTAGGTTTTCCGATGGTGAGAACGAGAGTAATTTTTGACTCGACCGTGCGTGTTGAGCACTTAGCTCGATTCCTTAACTTTTTAGGCTAAGTCTCTTAAATGAGGACGAGAAATGATAGAGTTATTTATAAGTCTCGTAATCGTCACGATCTTATGTGTAGTAATTATTAGCTTATTCTCCCAACGCTTTTGCATAATAAATTGTTAATAAATATTGATTTGGCAGTTTAGTCACTATTGTTGGGTTTCTAATTTGTTTTGGTAGCTTCCATGTAATTAAATTGGGAAAACATTAAGGTATCGCCAGCGTCACGGTTTTGAAGTATTGGCACCCGAATAATCGAAAGCTTCACCTAATAATAAGATTTCAAGTGCTCACCTAAATTAAGCAAAAATTTGAAGCTCACAAGGCCGAAAAATCTATGCCCAAATTGAAAGTGAATCAAGCCTTAATCTTCGAAGCTTTAAAGATCCAAAATTCGCTTTAGCGTGAGGATATACGTCTTTGGCTAATAAAACCACCGATGAGGCGGATAATAAAAGGCAAGGCAAGACCGAAGTCATAATAAAAGCTTCATGGCGAAGTTGAATAAAAGATGGAGGTAAACCAAAGATAATAAGGCCCTTCCGTTAGGGGGCGTATAAAAGTCTTGGTAATAAGTCTCATGTTCAAAACCGTTATAAAACCGTGTTTATCGATCCTTCTTGTTGACTTAATTTTTTGACATCGTTGTCTATTGGGATGAATTATTGATTTAATGATTTTGGTTACACCGTTAAAACTTTATTTTTAGACTTAATCTCTATTCACGCATAAGTCGATGATGTATCCTCGTGATCATTAAGGCAAAAATAAAATATAAGAGATACCAAGTAGGAATAAGGGAGTTTAGGTTCGTAATTAACACTCATGAGAAGTGATCGTGTTACTAACTTATAAATAACAATGATCTCGTTACACGCTTAGCATGGAATTGGGTGAAAATCGAGGACGACAAAATTATTTCTAACGAAGCATTCACGTGTTCTTGTTCTATGATCCCAAAAGTCACATCCCGTGATGAAAACAATACATTATGTCTAAAACACGTGTAGTAGTTTATTTAAGTTTATGTCATCAATAAAAGTCATCATAAAATGAATTTTGGAAGTGCTATGATACTTAATTCTAGCATTGCGTGGGGACACGGCAATGGTTTAGTATGGGGGAGTGATGAGACTGTATTTATACATAGTCTCATCGTCCAAATCGGGCTTAAAACGTTTAAAATATCGTCAAAATACCCAAATATATGCTTGTGTTTGTTCATTGTGTATTTTAGGTATGGATATCGTGAATTCACCAAATGATCAAAGGAATCAAGCAAAAACGAACACGGGAAACGAAGCCGCACAAAGAACCGGACCCGAATCCTGAATTTACGAAAATGCCCTTGAAGTTTTGAAGATTGGCAAGAATGGTCCCTCAACTTTGGAAGACTTGACATTTTATACCCTTGCAAAACTCATAATTGCATTTGGGTCCTTATAATGTTGATTATGTGCAAGTTTGGTCCTTGAAGAATGCATAATGTGCATTAAGAGTCCTTGATAAAAGTTTGGAATAAACATGTGCCATAAATGACAAGCTGAGTAAAGTTATTTACAAAGGAATGAATGTTTGGGCTGATGAAAACTTGAAGTGAAGAAGTTTGGGAGTTCAGGGGGTTTTCATGGACAAAACAAAACCCCACCAGCCATTAGAAACCTTACACGTTACCTCTGCCAGTCCACAATCCAAACGAACCAGTCCACAACCAAACTCGACCCTGTCACTAATCCTTTTTGAACTTTTTTTTTAATTAAACATGTTTTGTGGGGGAAACAAGTTTTTAAAAAACTAATCACCCTTTCATTGGATTAAACCCAACTGCTACTTTCCCTAACCTACATAAACCCTAATCCCACTCTCACTCAAATCAAAGGGGTTTATCCCCTAATGCTCCAGATTAGTAATCAACCCCACCTAAACCAAAACCCACTCATCACATCACCCACCCGTGACCTCTAAGTAGGGCCCCCGTCCTCCCCTGCTTCACCAAATTGGGCAACAAAAGAATCATACAGTCAATCAACGACTCCTATTGCATTACTTGGTCCCTAAGGAGTAAAAGGACGTCCAAGATCAAAAATTCCAAGCTGGCAACCAACAACAATCACGTGAAGGATTTTTGACCAAATTCAAATCAAGTCAACAAAGGGCATTACTGGAAATTGATGAGCTAGGGTTTTAGTTTTTTTATTCTTGTATTATTTTATTTCCAGTATCTAGATCATTCCTAGCACTTGTATAAATACCAAGTCATTTGTAACTTGGTTTCTTTGTTCCAGTTTTGTATTAAGTTTTTAAAAAATTAATGAAGATGAAATTTTATTCTCTTATGCATACTGAGTTCCAATTAAATGTTTTCTTAGTATAACTTAGTGTAAGGTGGACGTTTAAGCAAGTTTAGTTTAAAGGGTTCAAGGTTTCTTTTCAGCTTACAAAAATCATTTTCAGAAAATAGGTTTATGTTTTTTTGGAGAAGTTTTTCATATGTCTGAAATTGATGATTTGGTGAAGTGATAGTGGATCCTAGTCATTGGTTTCAGGATTTTGTTAACCTTTTGTTACCAGTTTTTAAATCAGTTTAAAAAAAAAGGGAAAGTTCAATTCTTTGGTAAATTTCTGTTTTTCATAAGCTATAAGCTTATAGGCCTGCTTATTCAATAAGCAGAGCTTATTCTCTTAAGCTTTTCAGTGCTTCACTCTTTCTTTGTTGGTTGTTGTGTGCAGGAACAAGGAAGACTTGTTTGATTTGAAGATATTTGTGGTGGCATTTGGTTGAAGTAGTCTCACCACCACCCCTTTCTCTACTTAAGCAACCATCATAAGCCCTCCCCATAAGCTAGCTTTAAGCTATAAGGAGAAGGCATCAGCGGCCTTAGTGGGGCATGGATGTATGTCTCACATGGTAAGAAGCTTGAACCCTCCTTTTGGTTTTGAAGTACATGCTATGTGATCTGCTTGTCATGAATTGCTTTTGTGTGTTAGTATAGTATTTGGTTTGTGTTCTTTGATGTTTTGATGGTTGATTTGTTGCTTATCAGTTAAAGTTTAAGTGAATTAATGGATATTTCTTTGTTATTTTCAAGTTTCTGCATTTAAGGGGGTGTTTGGGTCTGCTTGATAGGCTAGGAATTTGACAAGTTCTTGGTGTAAAAACAGCTTGGTCACACTCCATTAGGGTAGTTAAAGTATATTCAGTATTTGGTTTAAGTTAAATAGGAGTATTCAAACATTTGCATGGTCATTTTCTTGGTAATATAGCCAAAATCAGTAAGTTCATCAAATCTGCTTATTTCTAGCTTGATTTTGCCCACCATTTTTTGCATGTTGTTAGATAATAGGGTATTCTAGGGTTTTATACCATTTGTATGTGACTGGGTTGGGCATTTGTGAAGATTTGGTAAACCAAAACTCACCATTGTGCCAATTGCACCAGCAAAACGACCCCAGGGCACTCTTTCTGTTTATCAGAAACTTTGAGCCCATTTGTGTGTGATTCTGTGTTGATCATTGTTTATTTTCTTGTGTTACTGACTCCCCACAACCCAACTGGTTGTGGGGGTGCCTTATTGCCCAAGAAAAAGCTCAAGAAAAGCTTTCCTAAGCTTTTCAAATTTTTGTCAGCTTATTTGCACTAGCAGTGGGAACTCACTTCCCCCTGCTAGCCTGCTGGTTTCCCCTGCTCAGCTAAAAGACAGAAAACAATACAAGTGTCACTATCAGTTCTTTATTTTTTTTTGTCTTTTGTGGAGTTTTTTAGGAGTTAGGATTTGATTCTTTTTGCATTATTTTTCTTTTTAAATTTCTGATTTTTCAGTATAATTTAATTTTAAGTTACTGTTCATTAATTATTTTTTAGGTTTTATTGCATTTTTAATTACTTTTTAAACTTTCTGTTTTTTTGTCATTTAGTGTAAAAACTTTATACTTTCCAGTTTTAAATTTTTTTATAGATTAAGAAAATTAGTTTAAGATTTTTGGTTTTAAAATTAGTCACTGTTCACTTTTTAATTATTTTTTATAATTAAATTAGTTTAATTAGGGTTTAATTAATAAACTGTTTTGTCTTTTAGTGAAAAATTTTACTTTTTTCAAACTTTTCCAATTTTCTACTGTTCATTAAGGTATTTTAGGATTTTTAAAATTGTTAGATTAATTTTGTCATTATTTTATTATTTTTTAGGATTATTTTAATTAAAAAATAGTTTTTAGTGATTAAAAAAAATAGAAAACTAGTTTTTAAAATTTAAGAAAAATACTTTTTAGTCATTAAATAATATAAGTTAGTTATTAGTTCAATAAATTAATATTTTGGACATTTTGTTAAATATATTTAATTTTTGGGCTTTAATTAGCATTAAAAATTGAATATTTAATTAATAAAAGGTTTTAAAATATATTTGTTGGATTTTTATTCTTATTTATATTATTTAAGACTTAGATTAATCGTTTAATTAATTTTTAGGTTTAATTTTTAATTCCGTCACGTTTTACGTATTTACGTTCGCGTTTTACGTCAACGTCGTAGTTTTAATCGTAGTCATAGCTCGTCTTTAACTTTTCTCTTCTCAACCAAAAACGTCACTAATCCAAACTTGATTTTATATATTTTGGCACATTAATACACACACCTCCTTCGAGAACGAACCCGCATTTATTCGGTTTTACGTTTTTCCTAAAGCGTATAACTTAATACTTGCCACTCATACGCGTTTTTCCTAAAACGTGTACGATTTTACCACATCAATAAGCCTCAACATACTCATCATACAATTCATCTAAAGTGTCTTGAACAATTTTCTTCTGAATAGCAGCCTCATCTGCGGAATATATGGCCTTAAAAGAGAAATCAATCAACTTCATCTTGTATCTAGGATCTAAAACTGCTCCAACTGAAATTAACAAATTAGAGCTACCCCAATACTTGTCAAATTTCTTTTTCATCTCAGTAGCCATGTCTTTCAAGCAATCACTCGCATCCAAAAATACTTCATCCAATTCTTCCTTAATCCCATATAACTCAGTTAGAAATAAGTTGGATGTAGGATACTCAGACCCTATATGATAACACAATGAATTAGTTATGCGCTATAAAAAACTTATAATTACACAAATACTTAAAAACAGAAAAAGATATACCTGAAATGATCTTTGTAGCCTCATTAAAAAGTTCTAAGAATAAGAAAACCTCTTCAACTTTTTCCCAATCTTCCTCACTAGGCAAATTAGTGTATGAAGTTTCTCGGTCAGCATAATTCACAAATACTTCTTTGAACTCTAATGCGGTAGACAACATATCATATGTAGCATTCCAGCGAGTGCTAACATCTAAAATCAGATGTTTATTTGACACTAAAAGTTGCTTGGAAAGTTCACTAAATACATGCAAACGACCAGGAGACGCACCCACATGTTTCACACTCTCACGAACATTATGAATTATTTTTCCAATTTCTGAGAGTCCGTCTTGAACTAACAGGTTCAGAATATGAGCACAACACCGCACATGAAACAACTTTCCCCCTATAGCTAGTTTTCCTTGTAGATTTAAATTTTCTCTTAACTTCTTAGCTACTACATCATTGGTTTTTGCGTTGTCAGCTGTCAAAGTAGCCACTTTCGTCTCAATATTCCACTCTTTGAGACATTTGAAGAAACAATCATAGATGCCAATTCCAGAATAAGGTGGAGGCACATCAACAAAACTAAGTATGCACTTGTTTAACTTAAAATCAGAGTCAACAAAGTGACAAGTGACTACCATGTAATGGATGTTCTGATTCGATGTCCACATATCAGTTGTAATGCTCACACGGTTGACAGAATTTAACAATTTCTGAATTCTTTTCCTCCCGATTTCATAACTGGAAATGCAATCTTGTCTAGTTGATGCACGTGAGATCTTGTTAAATGCCGGGTTAGCTTCCTTCATAAGCAAATTAAACAAGTCATATTCCACAAAATTGAAAGGCAATTCATGAACCATGATCATATGCGAAACAAGCTCTCTCATCCTAGCATTATCAAATTTCCAGTTTTGCACCACCGACGAAGAACCAGATTTTCCAGGAAATGCATTTAAGTTTAGTTGACCTTTATCGAAAACTTTCAAATTTGGACAAATCTTAATCTGCCTGTGTAATGGTGTGGTGGAGCCATCTTTACACTTCTTTATTTTTTCACCGCAATGTTTGCACTCATTCATCTCGGTTCCATTACCCAACTTTATTTCATCAAAATGTGCCCAAACTCCTGCAGTCTTCTTCCTTTTTCTTTTCCTAAATGGTGTTTGTTCTTCGGTACTAGCTACATTTTCTTGTTGGGCAGCTGCTGCTGCAATACCTTCATCTGAATTACTAGTTTCGACATTAATAATACCAGGAGTTTTTTCCATTATTGGGGTGCCTTCGCTTGATTCACATCCAGACATCTACAATGAACAATGACTACATATTAGCACATATGACAATTTTATTGAACAATGCATAGCATCTATGACTATAAATTTTATTGAACAATGTATACATTTTAGCATCTATGACTACAAATTTAGTGAACAATGACTACATCTTAACATCTATAACTATTTTTTGTCTAATACTTAGCCATAATTATAATCTGTTAAAATTGACAATCCCTAACATATTCAATATAGAAGCACAATGTTAATATAATATTAAGCAAAAATCCTAGAACAAGTTAATGTCCTACTTCAAAAACCTAATATAAGAACAACCTTAATAGAAAATAAATACAAAATAAGTAAAACATGTTTTATCTTACAACAACTAAAAGAAGTAAGAATCAAAAGAACTTTTATCTTAGACAAACTAAAGTAGATAAAATCATGTAAAATATTACTTACTGTATTGAAATTGGTGGAAGAGGAATCACTGCTAGTTGTAGATTTTTACTAATAGATGTGTTAATAGATCTCTTAACCCATGTTAGATTCTACAGGAAGATTATATTTTGTGGTAAAAGGGTTAGAGTTCTAGTTAGTTCAAGATCTATCTAAAGTTGAAAGATAATAATTAAATGAGAAGGTTAACTACTACTGTATTAGGAAAAATATCTTAGATAAAATATATTATTAACATGTACTATTGTTCCAAAGGCGCCAAATTTCCCGCTCGTTGGAAGAAAAACGCGTTTCTATATTTTCAATTTCCATCAAACTTTAGTACTGTCTGTATTATTTAAAAGAAATTTGGTGCATTTAAGTACTATAGCATATACTAGTATTATTAGTAGGGGGATTTAGGGAGCTTTGACATAATTAATGTACGATATATTAAAAACTTTATAATATCATAGATGTTAATCGAATTAAAATAATCGATCATTAAAGAACGAAATAAACGAACGTAATCGGACGAACGCAATCAAACTAATCGGACGAACTTAATCCAACGTAATCGGACGAAATAGTCGAACGTTCACGAACGCAAATGAACGGACGAAGCGTTTGTTCATGTTCGTTCATTTAACTAAACGAACAAAAAATCTTGTCCACGTTCGTTTACTTAATAAATAAACGCACATAATCGAACATTTTACCAGACGGTTCATGAAATGTTCAATGAACGTCCGGTTCATTTACAGCCCTAGAAAGCATAGCTACTCCGAAAGCATAATACAGTCTGATGCTTTTTTCTTGTTGAACTAGCTACAAGTGAATGCTTTGATTGACACCAAATATGATTCTTTTATATATTTTATTAAGAACTATGCTTAATATCATGCTTCATCATGTATTACAAATATTTATTCAAATAAAAAGATTACAAATAATTACGTTCGTAAATGAAAACATAAAACAACAAATAAAAGTTATGCCTTAATGATAATGCATTAAAGGCAACTTACTGAAAAATAAATTTACGAACAAATATTTACTAAATAAAAAAAGTTAAATGAAAATCAGAAGTTATACCCGTCCATCGGACGGGTTTAGCCACTAGTATATATATATATATATATATATATACATATATATATATATATATATATACATATATATATATATATATATATATATATATATATATATATATATATATATATATATATATATGTATATATATATATATATGTATATGTATATATATATATATATATATATATATATATATATATATATATATATATATATATATATATATATATATATATATATATATATATATATATATATATATATATATATATATATATATATATATATATATATATATATATATATATATATATATATATATATATATATATATATATATATATATATATATATATATATATATATATATATATATATATATATATATATATATATATATATATATATATATATATATATATATATATATATATATATATATTAATTGTAATAGCTGAAAAGGTTTTTTTGTTCTCTTAGACCTTCTACCTGGTATTTCCTTAGGTTCCGAAGCTGGACGGCAATGTAGGTACATCTCCTATACAACTAGATATTGAACAAAAAAACAACCCTTTCATTATATTCTTGTGAGATTCTGGTATATAGAGAGAAAGATAGTTGATCTTATGTAAGAAATAACTTAGTTATGGGTAAAATTTATAAATTTCTAGAGGTTCGATACCGACCCATTCTGGATCTTTACTGAAAGTAACCATTTAACTTGTATCTAACTTACTTAAGCTTCACATTTTGACCCCATATTGAACGTTCTCGTTGAACCTGTTACCAACTCACCTGAGCTTCCTATTTTACCAACTCCATGTGAAACGGGTAAAAACTAACTCCATAATGAAACGGTTGAACAAGTCTCATTTGTATTTTCAATGCATATGTAATGAAATAAGAACCGGTATTTTCACACTGAACGTTCTAGTTATTTATAAAAAGTTTATACTTTTGTTGAAACCTAACTTTTTTAGTTTAATATAAAAGTATACCCACTTTGGTTTTGTCCACACCCGACTATACAAGCTCCCACTTAAAACCATCGTATACACCGTACCCAATTTTGAGGTGATACATCTTACGCTAAATGTACACAGATGTTGGTGTCTATATTACACCAGACCCAGTTTTGAGGGATGGGGTATTTGACGGGGCTGAAGTGGTTCGTTTAATGGATACTTGGTTGATTGAAAACCATGGGTTCCAGCTATAGTACCCGGAATCTATGAAGATTTTTTGGAGGATGTTTGATGCAGGACTATATGAAGTGTGGAGAAAAAAGTATGGAGCTGTGGAATGTTTATGAGCGTTTATTCGAAAAGTAAGAAATGTGAGAAGACTAAAATGGAGGCTCCGGAAGCAAGCGAAACAAGCTTTAGTTGACTTTGTTAGTTCACTCAACCTTGCCACTAACATAGACCCTAAAAAAACAAACACGGACAGATTATCGATTATTAACAATAATAAACTTTGCTTGAATATATCACTAGATGATGTGCTAATTTCAGCTAGATTTCTTAGTGGCCTTAGCTTAGTTTCTACTAATATGTCTTGTCTTATCCCTTATGCCAAGTGATCATATTTTGGTTTCTAAAAAAGGTTAGCGTGTTTTTGAAACCGTATGTGGCCATCAAACAGATGCAAAACAGTACCTCAAATGGATACATTAGCTATCTCAAACGGATGCACTAAACTACCCTAAACAAATGCAATTTAATAAGTTCGCTCCAAAAAGCTTTTAGGATTTTGACATATCTAACTGGGTTTGGGCATTACATGTCACTAAAACTTATGTCCACTTCATATCAAATGTAAACTTTAGGTTAAAACAAGTGAAATTTTTAGGTGCATGACAACTAACAATATGCTTTTATCGAAAAACCATATTCCTCTTAGATGTAAATCGTGGCCAGAATTGACCCATTAATTATAGTATATCTTTTGATTATGTTTTCGTTTCCTTTATTTGTTTACTTTCATGTCATTATATAATAATAATTCAAATGAGACTGCTTATTTCCATATAATGATTAATCGAGAGAGCATAACAAATGTGGTTGTCATGATACAACCTTCATTAATATCATAATCATTTAATTCACTGCATTTGCCTGCATTGCTTGATGTATCACCCATTTTAGCTTATATAACCTTTTTATTAGATTCGTAATCCAATGTAGTTATTTTTCATTGATGTGACAATAGCTAAGTGGAGGAAACGGGTTATTAAAATTCCCTTGAACACCCGGTTTTTTCTTATCAAACATGGTTTTTCGATCTTATATGGGGTTTAAACCCATATGTAAAGATTACATATTAGCATGTTTTAATACTTTCATGCACCCAGCTAAATAACTTTCTGATGTACTAGCTGTTAGCAAACTGATGCCCTGAGTTTTTCAGTGTGATGACTTAATTTATACGACTGATGCACTTATATATATACTCTTTGTTACATAGTAGGTTTAATATTATCAGTTATGTTTTTTAATATACAAAAAAGATGCAGTAGGAAGTATGCGTTTGAATAACCAATAAAAAATAAAATTCCTAAGTAATAAACTATATTTAAGTTTATAATTGTATGGTTCTTCTGTAATAGTGTATGTAAAATTATGTTCAACGGACTCATTTGAGGAAAAAGAGGAGTGGGAAACATACAACGAGTAGAAAGAAACAATTCTTAAAACTGCATTTCAGTTTGGTTGTCCTTGCAAGGTTTGGTTTTCATAAGAATAAATGGATGCCCAAGTTTCGGCGTGGCGGATTGGGTGTGAGGTTGTTTCGGCCTTTTATTTCGTTTGATGGTCCTTTTTCAGAGATGATGGTGACCAGCAACCAAAGCCATTGTTCCTAAGTTTAGTGTTCTTAAAGCATGTCACAGCACATACTAGCTTACAAGTGCCATATTTTGATGTAAAAAGAACTCCTTGTTACTCAATATGGTCAAATTTGTGCTTAACTACCATGGACATCTAAACTTTACATTCTGGTGATATGAGTTGTGTAGAACAAACTTCTAGTTGCTTGAGCCATTGTCGTCAAGGAGACTAGAAGCCTCCTTAATATCTTTGGCAATAAGCATATAAGATGAAAATGGTTCCTTATTGAACTTTTTGCTTGGAACATTCTCTTTCATATTTTGCACTAGTTTATTGATACTCCCATCTTGTACGATTTATACAACATAATTAGCATACCAAGCCAAACCTAATTGTATAATTGATACTCCCATCTTGTACGATTTATACAACATAATTAGCATAATTGTTTGGTTCGATTTTTTGTACGATTTAATGGTGTCCCATGTAAGTATTATTATTGGTTTTATCAGTCGTGCATCACATTAGCTATTTTACATAATTAGCATACCAAGCCAAACATATGAGACTAGTGTTTAGCTGAAACTTTGCGAGTCAAACTTTCTTAAAGAATAGCAGTGTGGAAACATATGGTTAATCATTTCAGAATATAAACAGTCTAGGCCTATACGTCCCTTCTTTTTTTAGCTGGCCTAAAAAAGATGACTGACAATATTTATAATTATAGTATTTCTGATGTGTCGTGGATAGTATATGTGATAATTAGATACGTTATAGGGTAAATTAGAAAATTACCTTTAGGAAAAAGTAATAGTCCAATAATACCAATGACGAATTCAATTAAACACGTGAGTGAATCGAGTTCGTTGTACACGAAGATCTTATGAATTTGAGACGTTTTGATTTGATTTGGACAATCGATTTGAATTGGTTTTCGGTTTTTAAACTAAAATTTAAATCTACAAATTTTAAGCTATTTAAAATAATCCTAAAGTGCATGAATCGTTAAACCCGCCTATTTTATACTTCTACAAACAATTAATACTTAAAAATTAAATCTATTTAAAATTAATTTAATCTAATTAATTATCTATTAAAAATAAATCTTTTTAATTAAATCAACTTTTAAACTAATTCACTTTACTATTAAAAATTACTTTAGACAAATTATTTAAAAGCTATATTTAATTAAATCTAAAGTTATAAAAATTAAACTAACTAAAATTTAAAAACATTTTTATTTTATTTTATTTTTATTTTATTATATTATTTAAACTACTTTTTTTAATAAAGAAATTACTTTAATTATAAAGTAATAAAAAGTTATATTAATGTAAAAAAAACGTGACATAGATAATTAAGGTAAAACATAATCTGCTAAGATTACTTATACTATATTAATAACCTAGAGGAGAATAAAATCAAAAAGGGCAGCAGCCCAGCTGGATAACACGTTGTAATGGTGAAGGGCAGGTCTCGAGTTCGAGACCTGCAGATGACAATTTTTTGGAATTATTTTCTTTGACAGATTGTGCATAAAACCAAGTCTTAGGAAAGACTTTTAAAACTTATTTTGATAAGCTGAGAGGACAACAGCTTGTGAACTTATCAAATCAGGTTGATCTGATAAGCTGATAACTGATCAATAAACAAAAAAAAATTCCAACAGACCAATCAAACGAAATTACTGATAAAACAGTCAATACAAATATCCCAGTTAATCAAGAAATCAGCTGACCAAAATAATGTTCTGATAAAACGAGATACCCAGCAAAACAATACCACATCAAACTTATATAAACCAAAATCTAAATTTAGCAAAAATTACTTAACACTTTAATCAGCAAAACAAATTTGCACATATCCAATAAACTGGTGAGTATTATTCGATGAATTTATCATTTACTCAGTAAAACATTCAGGCTAATTCAAAACTAATGAAGCAGATGAACTATCTCACGTTAGAACCTAAAACAAGCTAGCAAAGGCTGCAATCTAATATCGAACACCAAACAACTCAGTATAACGTATCAGTTACACAATTAAGTAAGTAAAAACACAACAGGCAAGTAACTGACTGGACCAAAAATTCAAATCTGATACTCAAATAAGTGACAGGAAAATCAGAAACATTTTAAACTAAAAATCAGCATATCCAAATATAAATGAGGCATCTATCAGTAACTTGAATGCAAATACAAACTACGAATTCTAATCAAGCAGATCCACAATTTCAGCAGTATAAATCACTACACAAAGATTATCTAACAATAACCTACTATATCAATTAGACGAAATCGAAAAACAGTTCAAACTTCATAGCAATGGGATTCATAAACACCATAACACGAGAGCAAATAAACCTATCAACCATTAATAACAAGTAACCAAACAAATTCAATTAACACATTCAATATCCATAAACAATAAATTAAAAAGAAATAAGACCTTTTGTAGATATCCGTTGAGTAGAAGGTATGCGCTGAGCACCCTTAAGATCCGTAAACCGCAATCACCAAACCACCATTAACCATCACCCGTCACCAAACAAATCACCATTCGAGCCATATTATTCCAACAAATGTTACCGAACCAATTTTGTTATTCATCCAGTAGGGATAAGTATTTGATCCAGTTTTACTTATAATATTAAACCAAAACTATTAATTAGTTTAAGTTTAATATCTCAAATGTTATCATGTAAATCAGTAATAGAAATTATTCATAAAACTTAAAGCAGTAAAAAAAAAACGAGACACTTGTGAAGAATTAAACTAATTTTTATTAATCTTCAAAAGGTATTACAAGATTTAGAGTAAAATTACAAGAACAAATTCTACACTAATTTTGACAGAATAACAATTAAGTAAAAAGAAGGATGGAAAATACAGAATAAATTAGGGGTATTTATAGCCCCCCCCAAAGGCATCCTTGAATGGATATTCACATCTTCAATTGGATATTCCTTATGATTTGTAGCCTTTGATCTTCACTCCTTTTCTCTTTCTTCAATCTAAGGGCTGAGATGATTCCAAATAGCACACGGATCGCCAACGTGGCTTCCGTGTGCTAGTTGTGTTTCTTTTGAGCGTTTTGATTGGTTGGATTGGTGGTGTGAGGTGTAGTATCCAATAAGAAACAGCCACGTAGCCTCCCTTGCACCATCTACTCTCTTCCTTAAAATGGGGGGTTTTATTTTCTTTTCGAGTGAATTAACGGAATAAATAAAAAGCCCTTTGTAAAAATGACTTTTTATTAAGATAGGGTTTTTTAACAGTGAGACTTTTACTTGTTTGGGGAAAAAGAAAGGTTGAGGAAGATGATACATAGTATGTATCGAAAGATTAAACTATGAGAAAGTGGGGACGGTTTTGGTTTATTTAATGGGAATGGGAAAGAAATTGTGTGACGTGGGGATAAATAAGAGTGGGTGAATGTACGGTAACAATAATGAGTAAAGTAAAGAAACGATTTATATATTAAATGGGAGTGAATGGGAAAACCCTAAAAGCCCAATAGTTCTTTTCTTAATTCCAGTAAATGGGCTTGAAGCCCAATGCCAAGTTTCCAGCCGAGTTAAATTCCCATCTTGGGCCTTTTGGACTTGTCAAAGAGTTTTATTTCAACAATGGACTTTTTAGCCCATTTACCCCATTGTGGGCCCCACTTGACCATAAACTTGCAAATTTATTAAATCCACTATTGTTGAGCTCGATTTTGGCTTCTTGATCTTTTTCTTCATTCTCGTGTCGGTTTTCGACGGTTTTCGTGAACTTGATACCTACACACATGAAAACAAGAAACAAGCAAATCCAATGCATATATGATACATTTCATGCAATATTTCATTGTTTTAAGCTACAAATGATATGAGTAAATACACTCATATCAAATTCCCCCATGCTAAGCAATTGCCGTGTCCTCACGCAAGAAGAAAATAAAACTATAACTACACCATTATTCAATATTATTTTGTAAAGAAATAAAATAACTTTAAAGATCATAAAAACTCAAATAGATTCATCGTCCCCGACTTTTCACTTTTCCATGCCAAGTGCAAAAACAAGATCATTGTTATTATAAGTTGGTAGACAAACACGAACTCATGTGGGCCAATTAATTACTTAGACTCCCTTATTCCTAATTGTTTCTCTTATATTTTATTGTTGTCTTGAATGATCACGAGGATGCATTGTTGACTTATTTCGATAATTATTAAGTCTGAAAATAAAGTGAACGATTTAATCAATAGTTAGCTAAAGGACAAAATCTTTTAAAACTGCTTCTCGGGCTCTCATAAAGTTCATATCTTGGCATAACTTGTTTCGCGATTTGAGACCTTTCTCGGATCGATATTTGGCAAAGACTTAATACTTCCAATCTTGAGAGATGCTCACGAAATAATGGTCTTCTCTTCATAATATTTCTTCACTTGAATTTTTGAGAGATTCATACTTGGACCACGACTTCTTCATTTTTCTCCAATCTTTACTTGGGATTTTGATTAACAACGATTCGCCTCCTTTTTGGACTTGGCTTCATTTATCCTCATACCTTATTTTGGTCTTTTTGGATAGACTTCTCCATGACTTTTTGGGAGTATTTTGCTTTTCGTCGTGTGTCTCGATCCTTCATATTGATTTTTGATAAATGAGTCTTCACATCACTTGAGATCTTTAGCAATAAAACATAGCCCTCATGTCTTGTTAGGACCTTTTTGGACTCGCCAATCTTCGCATCCCGCTTCAATAAGTTATGCCTTGGCTATGAACTCTAATCCATACCGAGCAACTTCTAAACGATCTTGGGCTAGAAGCTAAGTAACTTTTCAAATCGTTCAACATTATTTATTGCAATTAAATTTATTAACAAGTGATGGGAGAATAGGCTCATAATTAACTCACATAAATTCCCGAAAGAATACCACACTTATAATTGGCTCTATCATCTCTTGTTCTCCATATTGTAAAATTCCAAGAATGAAATCAATGGATACTTAGCCTATTAAATCAAAGTTTTGGGTTTTCAAGTCATCTATAGGATCTTGCAACTTCTTATACTTTTGCAAGTTTTAGAATTTGCGTTTTAAAGTTCCCTTGATAAACGACTTTCTAGGATCAATTATAGGAGCTTGCGAAAAGTTCTTGTTCTTAACTCGTATGAATTAAGACTTTCGCGTTTTAAAGCTCCCTATATAATAGCCTAGCAAAACTTAATTCAAATACGTTAAGGAAAAGCTAAGGTTAAAAACCAAGTCGAGTCAAAAACTATTCTTATTGAAAGCCTATATTCGTGTCAAAAACACTTATTTTCTTTATTAAAACTTAAAAATAACACAAAAAAAATTAAAATTTTATTGAAAAGTGAGAAAACTACACGTTTGGACACGACAAAAGCAATTGCAAGCGATTATATCGACTGACTCCCCCATGCTAAAACCAAACATTGTCCTCAATGTTTCTTAGCTCAAGAGTAACACCCCCTTGCTAAGACACGAAGAGTCTAATGCAAACTCCTAACATGGAAAGAGCACGCAAATCTATAAGCCGTTTATTAATTATGCCTCAAGATAAAACGTTAGTCAATAATAATCAAGGGTAAAGAGTGTGCCCCTTTTTAGCAATCAAAGAATGGAAGATCAAGTGGACCAGCAAAAACCGAACACGAGAGTCTTTAATGATAAGGGTCATACCTAAGATCACAACACAACAAATCACAAACACGAGCTTGAAAGATCAAGCCTTATTAGGTGTTAGAAAATAGAAAGAAGATAGAATAAACTCGTTTTTGTTCACCGAGTCATGAGCTCGACTCGATCCCCGCATTCATTGGTCCTTAGGAAAAGTGGTGCAAACCGGCATATTGGAGTAAAAACCAACATGAAGCACGATGCCGGGGTCAAAGATCTCATCCTCGTTGTCGGATGACAAACGAAAGGATAAAACTCCAACACGAATCTCTAACAAGAGATGGTAGTCACAAACAAAAGTATGGATATAGCATGCTCCACGAGATAAACTCGCACCAAGATGATTAAAAAGTCTTTCAATTATTGCATCGGTGAAAGTCCGAGATTTCCCTAAATCGACGATTCCGGGATCGAATACCTCGTCCTCGGTGGAGAAAGGAATAGACAACAAGGTGTCGTCCCCCCATGCTAATCCTAAATCATATAAAGCACATGGTAATGGTGGAACAAAAGTCTCAACCATGGTGGTTTCATCTTGCATGACTTTGTCGACTTTTTCACTCTTAGGAACGTGAACAAAGGGGTCATGGTACTCAATATGAGTCACATGAAAAACCCGCACATTAAGATCAACGCGAGTGGGAGGGAGATTGGGAATAATGTAAATTTCTCCATCCGAGTCGACATACTCATCACAAAAGGTGTGATCATCATCACAAACCTCATCAACCTCCTTCATAAGAAGATCATCATCACAAAGGTTGTGAGATGTAGGAGGTATGATGTTCTCAAAATCCTCTTGAAACAATGGATTATTGTTTAATGAAGCTTCAAATAGAGGATTTGAGTAAGTCACAAAAGTGTCGTCATCCTTGTCATCACAAGAAATTTCCGACAAAGTATCGAGTGTGTCACACTCGGATACAAGATCATCATTCTCATTTGAAGGCAATTCATCGGCGAATTCCTCGAGAATGGTAGGTAAAACACAAGAATCACGTTCAATCTCGAGATCGGAAACGTCTTCACTTCCCCGTGGAAGTGGATCAAGGATAGCAAAAAGTTCCTCGACGAACTTATCCAACGAATAGTCACTAACCTCACTCGGTGTGAAGTTAGGAATCAAAGGCTCTTCAATTGAAGATTGTGCCTTAGGAACATCAACATGATCCTTAGAAGAGAGTGAAAATGAGTCCATCTTCAAAAATTGTTCAATTAAAGCAATATCACTCTCGGGATCAAAATTCTCATTATCAAACTCACTAGCATCGAATGGCTCACTCAAGTAATCATCAATTTGTTTTTCAATCTTATCATCCTCGTGTGGAGTGAGTATAGATGAGGTAACATTACAACATTATTCAACAAAATTTGGTTTATCACTTTCCAATTTCTTAGGAACCAATCTTGGAATTTTTTCCGGTTTGAAAATCATATGTTTATCCCCATGAAACAATTTAAGCTCCCCTTCTTTCATATCAACTAAAACACCGGCCGTACACAAAAATGGTCGTCCTAAAATTATAGGCGCACGAGGATTCGGCTCATAATCAATGATAGCAAAATCGGCTAGGTAAACGAACTCCCCCACTTTAACAATGACATTTTCCGCTATACCAACCAGTCGAGTGGTGGTTCCATTAGCAAGCTCAATGATCATTCGAGTGGGCATAAGTCGCAAATAGTCAAGAGTTTTCCAAATGGACAAGGGCATAACGTTAATACTAGCTCCTAGATCGGCTAGAGCTTTGTATTCCCCAAGCTCATCGAAAACACAAGGTATCAAGAAGTGACCCGGATCATTATACTTCTTTGGAAAGAGATCAATGAAATCCGAGTTACTAATCACATTTAAAGTAGCCTTGGTGACATTCCAAAAGGTTTCTTTAGGTGGCACAATAAGCTCAAGCTTCCTTTCTAAATTATCATAAGCGGTGATAGCCTTAAGCTCTCCCCTCGGGTTTGGAATGGTATTACTAGGTAAGCAACCCGAAGAAGTAGATGGTTTAGACATGAATCCCTCAAGCATCGAAAACAATTTATTTTGACCTTGTTCCAAACTTTGTTGCATACGATTTTGGTTTTGCTCTAGCCTTTGTTCAAAACGGGTTTGGTTTTGTTCAAGTCTTTGTTGATTAAGCTCAATCTTATTATTTTGCCCTTTAATCGTATTTTGAAACTCATTTTTCAAAGTTGCCATTTGTCCTTGAATGTTATTTTGCAAAGCTTTCATATTTGCCTCATTTGACTTCATGTAACTTGACAAATCATTTTGATTATTCCCTTGAAAACCTTGATTGTTTTGATTAGCATTAAACCCATTTCCTTGATTAAAATTCCCTTGGTTACCACGGTTAAAATTATTCCCATTATTCCCATTGTTGTACCTATTTGAACCGGTGGAAAACCCGGTGGAGCAACATGATTTTGACGAGGAACTTGACCGTTGGAGCCATAAGTTCCCGTCGCGGCAAAAGCACTAGCTTGATCAAAACCCGTGTTTAAACAAGCATAATTAGGATGTGCTCCACCACATGATACACAAACATTCTCAATCATATTAATCGATCCATGAGGATTCTTCCTAATCTCACTTAACAAAGTTGCAAATCCACTATCAATCTTAGAGTCCAATCTAGCAATCTCGTGATTAGATGAATTCACATTGGAAACAACCGGTGTGTTTCGTGAATATTGTGCTCTAGACTTATCCTCAATTATTCTCCACGCGTCTCTCGGTGTTTTTCTTAAAAGATTACCACCCGCGGCGGCATTTAAAGAATCTTGTTCAATCATATTAAGCCCATTATAAAAAGTATTTATTTGATGCAATTCCGAGAAACCGTGGTGTGGACATTGTCTTAACAAATCTTTAAATCTTTCCCAAGCAACCCCAAACGATTCATGCACTTTTTGTTCAAATCTAGTGATCTCATTTTTAAAGTGTGTTGTCTTGGAAGGTGGAAAGAAATAATTCATGAACTTTGACACTAAATCATCCCAAGTTAAAATCGAACCCGGTGGTTCTTTCTCATACCAAAGCTTAGCATTACCCTCGAGCGAGTACGGAAAAAGCATAAGCTTAATCACGTCATTCGGCACATCTCTAAACTTGAGAGTCGAGGTAATTCGATTAAAATTCCGTATGTGAGAATGCGGGCTATCGGTCTCATTGCCACGAAATTGGTCGGCACGAATGAGCGATAAAAGACCCGTCTTAATCTCAAAATGATCCGCCAAAATAGCCGACACAACGATTGCTTCCCCATACCCTTCGGTGGGTGCACAGAGAAATTCCTCCATTGTTCGGTTATCGGCCATCTCTACAACAATAGGTGGAATCTCGGGTTCCACTATTCGTTTTTGACGATTTCTATTTCTACGAGGAATATTTTCAAGCCTATTAAAATCAATCACAAGACGAGAAGAACGTAATTGCATACACTACAAAGACGAGAATTTAGAGGATTGAAGAAAAGAAATTAGACAAGAAAGAAGATTATTTTTGGTATTTTATTTGGTATTGCTCAATCAAAAATGATCGATAAAAAACAAAGAATAAGGATAACTACTATGGAAGTAAATTACCCTCGGTCGACTTTGAAACGATAGGTGAAAACCTTAACGTCTCGAGGTTCAATAAGTAAACTACAAAAATAAGATTTATTACTACTTGAGTCGGCAAACCAATAATAGGTTGTCCCTCTCAATATACGCACAAGCAAGCGGGGAAACGAGGTGGCACTAAGCACTTAAAAACCTTTTTCCTTAGACGGCCTTTTATAGCACGTCGCCTTATACCCACCTTATAGTTTGTATAAATCGAGTTCAAACTTCTTATTAGTATTTATCTATTTTGCCTTTATTTTTGTTTTGGATTCGAATACAATAGCTAGGTGATGAAATCCCAACTAAGGCTTATTTGAAAAGTATTTAAAATTATTGTGCTACGTAATACAATATATTATTCACAAAAAACGAGAAAAACGATACATACTACTTAATAGAAAAATAACAAACTTTCCGAGGACGGAAAGGGTCTTCAAATCCACGATCAACAAATCTCCACAAAAGCGAATCGTACACAAGATCCCCGGCAGTGGCGCCAAAATTTTTGATGTGTCGTGGATAGTATATGTGATAATTAGATACGTTATAGGGTAAATTAGAAAATTACCTTTAGGAAAAAGTAATAGTCCAATAATACCAATGACGAATTCAATTAAACACGTGAGTGAATCGAGTTCGTTGTACACGAAGATCTTATGAATTTGAGACGTTTTGATTTGATTTGGACAATCGATTTGAATTGGTTTTCGGTTTTTAAACTAAAATTTAAATCTACAAATTTTAAGCTATTTAAAATAATCCTAAAGTGCATGAATCGTTAAACCCGCCTATTTTATACTTCTACAAACAATTAATACTTAAAAATTAAATCTATTTAAAATTAATTTAATCTAATTAATTATCTATTAAAAATAAATCTTTTTAATTAAATCAACTTTTAAACTAATTCACTTTACTATTAAAAATTACTTTAGACAAATTATTTAAAAGCTATATTTAATTAAATCTAAAGTTATAAAAATTAAACTAACTAAAATTTAAAAACATTTTTATTTTATTTTATTTTATTTTATTATATTATTTAAACTACTTTTTTAATAAAGAAATTACTTTAATTATAAAGTAATAAAAAGTTATATTAATGTAAAAAAAACGTGACATAGATAATTAAGGTAAAACAAAATCTGCTAAGATTACTTATACTATATTAATAACCTAGAGGAGAATAAAATCAAAAAGGGCAGCAGCCCAGCTGGATAACACGTTGTAATGGTGAAGGGCAGGTCTCGAGTTCGAGACCTGCAGATGACAATTTTTTGGAATTATTTTCTTTGACAGATTGTGCATAAAACCAAGTCTTAGGAAAGACTTTTAAAACTTATTTTGATAAGCTGAGAGGACAACAGCTTGTGAACTTATCAAATCAGGTTGATCTGATAAGCTGATAACTGATCAATAAACAAAAAAAAATTCCAACAGACCAATCAAACGAAATTACTGATAAAACAGTCAATACAAATATCCCAGTTAATCAAGAAATCAGCTGACCAAAATAATGTTCTGATAAAACGAGATACCCAGCAAAACAATACCACATCAAACTTATATAAACCAAAATCTAAATTTAGCAAAAATTACTTAACACTTTAATCAGCAAAACAAATTTGCACATATCCAATAAATTGGTGAGTATTATTCGATGAATTTATCATTTACTCAGTAAAACATTCAGGCTAATTCAAAACTAATGAAGCAGATGAACTATCTCACGTTAGAACCTAAAACAAGCTAGCAAAGGCTGCAATCTAATATCGAACACCAAACAACTCAGTATAACGTATCAGTTACACAATTAAGTAAGTAAAAACACAAGAGGCAAGTAACTGACTGGACCAAAAATTCAAATCTGATACTCAAATAAGTGACAGGAAAATCAGAAACATTTTAAACTAAAAATCAGCATATCCAAATCTAAATGAGGCATCTATCAGTAACTTGAATGCAAATACAAACTACGAATTCTAATCAAGCAGATCCACAATTTCAGCAGTATAAATCACTAAACAAAGATTATCTAACAATAACCTACTATATCAATTAGACGAAATCGAAAAACAGTTCAAACTTCATAGCAATGGGATTCATAAACACCATAACACGAGAGCAAATAAACCTATCAACCATTAATAACAAGTAACCAAACAAATTCAATTAACACATTCAATATCCATAAACAATAAATTAAAAAGAAATAAGACCTTTTGTAGATATCCGTTGAGTAGAAGGTATGCGCTGAGCACCCTTAAGATCCGTAAACCGCAATCACCAAACCACCATTAACCATCACCCGTCACCAAACAAATCACCATTCGAGCCATATTATTCCAACAAATGTAACCGAACCAATTTTGTTATTCATCCAGTAGGGATAAGTATTTGATCCAGTTTTACTTATAATATTAAACCAAAACTATTAATTAGTTTAAGTTTAATATCTCAAATGTTATCATGTAAATCAGTAATAGAAATTATTCATAAAACTTAAAGCAGTAAAAAAAACGAGACACTTGTGAAGAATTAAACTAATTTTTATTAATCTTCAAAAGGTATTACAAGATTTAGAGTAAAATTACAAGAACAAATTCTACACTAATTTTGACAGAATAACAATTAAGTAAAAAGAAGGATGGAAAATACAGAATAAATTGGGGGTATTTATAGCCCCCCCAAAGGCATCCTTGAACGGATATTCGCATCTTCAATTGGATATTCCTTATGATTTGTAGCCTTTGATCTTCACTCCTTTTCTCTTTCTTCAATCTAAGGGCTGAGATGATTCCAAATAGCACACGGATCACCAACGTGGCATCCGTGTGCTAGTTGTGTTTCTTTTGAGCGTTTTGATTGGTTGGATTGGTGGTGTGAGGTGTAGCATCCAATAAGAAACAGCCACGTAGCCTCCCTTGCACCATCTACTCTCTTCCTTAAAATGGGGGGTTTTATTTTCTTTTCGAGTGAATTAACGGAATAAATAAAAAGCCCTTTGTAAAAATGACTTTTTATTAAGATAGGTTTTTTAACAGTGAGACTTTTACTGGTTTGGGGAAAAAGAAAGGTTGAGGAAGATGATACATAGTATGTATCGAAAGATTAAACTATGAGAAAGTGGGGACGGTTTTGGTTTATTTAATGGGAATGGGAAAGAAATTGTGTGACGTGGGGATAAATAAGAGTGGGTGAATGTACGGTAACAATAATGAGTAAAGTAAAGAAACGATTTATATATTAAATGGGAGTGAATGGGAAAACCCTAAAAGCCCAATAGTTCTTTTCTTAATTCCAGTAAATGGGCTTGAAGCCCAATGCCAAGTTTCCAGCCGAGTTAAATTCCCATCTTGGGCCTTTTGGACTTGTCAAAGAGTTTTATTTCAACAATGGACTTTTTAGCCCATTTACCCCATTGTGGGCCCCACTTGACCATAAACTTGCAAATTTATTAAATCCACTATTGTTGAGCTCGATTTTGGCTTCTTGATCTTTTTCTTCATTCTCGTGTCGGTTTTCGACGGTTTTCGTGAACTTGATATCTACACACATGAAAACAAGAAACAAGCAAATCCAAGGCATATATGATACATTTCATGCAATATTTCATTGTTTTAAGCTACAAATGATATGAGTAAATACACTCATATCAATTTCACATGTTCAAGTTGATAAAAGTAGCATCAGTCAATAAAGCATCTTGTCATGTGTCAAAAAAGACTACAGTATTGTAGTTTGCTTCCTTAAATGAGGTTGAGTAGTAATGCATCTGACGCACATTTAACTGGTTATACAGTTTTTTATAGCTTATACATTTTAGTATTTTATCTAATATGATGCATCTTTGTTTATAAACTGATGCACTTTTTTTTAATCATATGTTGACTTAACTCTATGGATGAGACCTTGAGGAAGGAAGCTGAAGGTGCTAATTTCTATACCAATTATATATCTTGTAACATAGTATATGGAAGGTACCTGCATCACTATATATGGAAACGCCTTGAAGATGTGCCAGCCCAGTGCTCCAATGATGGTTATGAACCTATGGTCACATCTGAGCAGGAAGCAAATTCATCCTGGTGAGGTTAATTGTGCATTGGCGTTGCATACGAGATGAGAATGTGCATCCACCAAATCATACGACTAAGAATGGCTCATCAAGAGATATCTCCAAAAGTTGTAACTCATGTTAAGCAAGAAGCAAATATAATGTTTATACTTCTATATAACTTACGAGTACTATGTTTTCAGTACCGGAATAGTGGATATAATGTTTCGACAGTCGTTAAATATAATGTTTTATATAATGTTTCGACAGTCGTTAATTATTCACTGTCTAAACTCAAGACTAACCAAACTTGAAATAACAAAATCAATGGGTCAGCTAAGAAAAGTGATTGTAATGGTAAGTGTCGTTTTCCGAAAAGGATTTTATGTACATAGTAGATGGTATTCAAATGCCCTAATAATATGCTCATCGATGCCCGAATAATAGTTCGTCGATGCACTATATATACAAACGGATGCCTAAATTTTAAAGATGCACTAAATATACGAAAACTCATATGGCAAACAATATGATGTTTCTAGTAATAGATACATCCATACATCTATACATCCGGTATATATAGAGAATATTTATAGATTATTACATGATATTGTTTGCAAGACTAAATTTTTCGTAAAAAGTTCCAAGCTTTCCTGAGTTTCTATTCGTTCTTTATATAATACTTTGAGACCCTTTGTACAAAGAGGAACATTGCCTTATATCATTGAAGTAGCTCATTTACAGGTTGTTATACTTCACAATAACTGGTTCAGTTTGTAAAGCATTGACCGAGTCAGTTTGTAACACACTTTTCTTACAAAGATAAGACAATTAATTAAATTGAAAGTCATTTACATCAAAAAGCACAAGTTAAATCTAAGTGATACAAATCCCCACAAAGACTAATACTTTTCCTTGGAACTAAAAACAAAAGAAAGGAAATTTCCTAGCTTTATACAATAACAAATACCAAAAAAACTATAATACCAAAAAACATAACACTGTTTCCTTTGATCCCATCTTTGACTACTTATACTCATTTAGCAGGCTTCCACATACTTTGTAGACAAAACCTGTATACATTTAATATTTATAAACCTGCACATAACTGGTTGTCTAAGCAAACAATACCAAAATGCCATTACTAAGCCTGAACCTACTGAACAAAAAGTACTTGCTGAAGTACCATCAGTATCAAGTAATAATTTATGACCAGTAAAAGATCTATGCAACCTGAATGCGTTTTACGTAAAGAAGGTTTATAACAGATCCATTAATGCTTACTAAACAACAACATATAAGGCTATAACCGAAGTACCATCAGAATTAAGTGTCCATGATCCAATACTTGAGACTGGACCAATATTTCCAGCAGCCTTATTACCCTCTGAAATAACATTTAACTGTCATACCATCAGATTTAAACGAACCTGGACTAACACTTGAGTTTGAAAAAACTTTATAGTCTAAAACCATAAGAACCACATAACTTGTATACCCTGAATCCTTCCAGATAATAACAAACCTTATACTTACAGAACAAACAGGAAAGCTTACCTGAACTAGATCTTGATAACATGCACACATAAACCTGAATTTTAACCTGACTTGAACAATTTGACATGATCTTGATATATAAACTTATTTAGGGCCTTGGATCTGCAATTAGAAATCACAAAAGACATTAATGTAATATTTATGTGGACAATTATATGCATATGATGGTATACAACTAACCACCATAGCATATCCCATCATCTGCCTCAACTGATCTATTACGTCCTTGCGTAACGGGTAAGTAACAACACCTCCAGTCAGATAGCCAAAACATGATGTTATTAAATTATATTGAATTGATACCCTATAATGTGCATGATACGATGCCCTAATTTTAGTTGCTAACTGGTTCCCTAAGATAATTTATTAGTTGATCCCACAACGTATTTTGATACCTGATTGCTATGATGCTCAAACATACATTAAGCAAATGCCTAACTCGGATACCAAACCAGATTCGGTTAACACATCATCAAAAAATATATATATCGACTTAAAATAAATTGAATATGATTTCCTAAATATGTTATTAACTGATGCCCAATGTTAGTTCATGCCATGATTCCCTAAAACATTATTGATATGATTCCCTAAATAACTGATGCCATATGTTAGTTTTTTATGCGATTCCCTAAACATTCCTTGTTATTTGCTTGATATTATGCCCTGCATATACAAGGAGCAGATGCCCAATATTGTAAACGTTAAGCTGAATACCTAGATCTTGCTTTTTGATTCCCTTAATGGTTGTTAACTGATGCCCTGGTTTTCTTATTAAGTGATTCCTTAACACTTGTTTGTTATATGCTTTTTATGATGCCCTTCACATACAAATAAGAAAATGCCCCATCTTGTAAACTTAACTATGCAATATCATTAGGTTATGCTCGATTCAACAAACATGCGTCCCTGTTTCATTATTATGTGTGTATACATGTTATAAACGATTCAACAATCGTCTTCCAATAAAGTATACCCCACACTTATTCCTTTTTTTAACAAACGTATGCCTTACGTTTAATAGTATTCATATACTAAACTAATGATTTAAGTGTTTCAAACAACGTCACATATGGTATTATGCATACACCAAACTGATGCGTTAATCAGTTTGGTGTATCGACTTGCTTAATATGCCTACTTAAAACTACGTCGGTGCTACGACATAACTCCTATTATCATATACAGTCTAATTTTATTTCACATATTTCAGAAAAAAAAACTGTCACAATATCTATTTAAATATCACAAAATAATAATAATAATAAAATATGTAACTTACAATCATCTGATTCTACGTCCTCTTCTCGACATCGTTTCTCTAGTGTGCGAGGGCTTATCCTTATTGCTGAAAACACACAAATAACATTAGATGTATCATTTATCAATAAACAAATTTAAAAAATTGAACAATAACTAAAAATCAGGGTACTTCCGAGTATTTGTTCTTCGCCATATCTGCGTTTTTTTCGTTTCTGTTAACTCTGTGTGGAATATGTGTGTGAAATATGTGTGAGATGTGTGTTTCGATCGGTTAGGTCTTACTTTGTATGTTTAAATTTGTGTGAGATGTGTGTTTTGATCGGTTAAATCCCAAATGGGTACAAGTTATGAAATATTACAAAATCTACTCTCCGCTTTTTTTATAATTTTCGTTATCTACCTTATGTTTTGAAATGTTTCAAAACGCACCCTTTAATTTGTTTTCTAAGTTTTCTATCAACACAAGGTTTTATCTAAAACCCGTTCATGTGAGAAGGGTAATTTTTATGAAATGATAAGATGACATATCAACCATCCATTTAATCCTCCTTCAAATAATAATCCAACGTCGTAGATAGATCCAAAATTACACTAAATTAATTATTTCATTTTTATCTATACTACATTATAAAGGGTGTATCCATTTGGTTGAAAGTTGAAAATGTTGAATGGTTGAAAAATGTGGGTCCCACTAATCTATATCTATACTACATTATAAAGGGTGTATCCATTTGGTTGAAAGTTGAAAATATTGAATGGTTGAAAAATGTGGGTCCCACTAATCTATATCTATACTACATTATAAAGGGTGTATCCTTTTGGTTGAAAGTTGAAAATGTTGAATGCTTGAAAAATGTGGGTCCCACTAAAAATGCAAATCTTATTCATTAAAAAAGATATAAACTTTGGTTAGTTAAACAAATGGCACCCTTTCATCCAATTGTAACATGTTACAATGCTTTGCAATAAAAGTTTAATCTTTTGACGTTATATTTTGAACGTCACCGAAACACTTACCACAATATCACATCGTGTTAATTATCTGTTGCTAGACAATTTCCGCCGCTATGCGCGGGTACTCGTCTAGTTTTAATATAAAAGAAAATAAAAACACGCATAACACATTTTTATAACGTGAAATCCCAGAAACTCTCTCAAGGTTTTCCAGTTCCCACCACCAACCACCATTTACTACTACCGCCGCCGCCCACCATCTCCAACCACAGCTGACCACAAATTCATCACTATCGCCACCATATTTACCACCTTTCACCACCGTTAATCACAATAATAATCATCAAGAACGAACAAAATCTCACAAGTAACAGTTTTAACTGTGAATTCATTTAGTTATCACTAAATTATCGATATTGAAGAATGAAAATAAAAATTTGTTATCTGATTACAAGGAAAATCCATTGATTATGAAAGACAACAAAGTCGAATCGACTGAAATCAACAATGATCACTCTGCCTACAACATGAAGAAGATGAATTATGCAAAAATGATTAGACATATATACATTGTAAGTATGAACTGAATTTTTGATTCATTTATTATAGGTATATTGTACAGCGTTTGATTTTTATTTTCGTAATTAGTTATGTAGATGATTGTGTGGAGATTGAGTTTAGTAAGAGTATCTTCACGTGCGAAAGGTTTATTAAGAGTATCTTCGCGCGTGAAGATCTAGGAGAATTTGTCTTCGCGTGTGAAGATCTAGGAGATTTTTCCCTCCCGTGGGAAAACTTTAGTAATAGTATCTTCGTGCGTGAAGATTTAAGAGATTTTTTTTCTCAGCGCATGAAAAATTTAGTAAAAATATATTTGCGCGAAGATATAGGAGAATTTTTTCTTCGCATGCAAATGTTGTCCAGCTGTAGTCAGTAAGTATATCATGTTTCAGCTTGCTGCTTTATGCATAAATTGTTTTTGGTTCTTTCCAAAATGTCATAGATATGTCATATGCATATATCGACTGACTGTAATATAGTTGTGTTAATCCGTCACAACACGTTTTTCCAAATAATTTATATTCTAGTTCTTGTAATTACGAACTTCATGAAATGTGTAGAATGGCTTCAAAATCTGACTCGTCGTCTCAACCTCTGCCTTAAGTTATCGATGTTAAGACTTCCACATCCACCGCCACTAAGCAAATAAATAGTTCTGTAGCTGACTCAGCATCTCAACCTAGAACTAAAGTTACTGATGTTAAACCTCATTCATCAATTGTCAACGACCATGTTAATATTCTACAGTTGACTCATCTTCCACGGCACCTACACCCATTGTGTCATGTTCAAATAAGTTCCAAATTTACCTATAACTGGAACATTAGCACCAAACAGTTTAGTGGGGCTTTGCGCAAATCACGAACGGGTTTGGTTTAAACTTGGATCAAAGAATAATGCCTTTGGGTTGAACTTGGATCAAAGAACACCTGGAGCAAATGATAGTGCAGGCAGTGTGGCTTCAGATTCTATATCAGCTGTTCTTTGGTCTTCTGGAAAGGGTTTAGTTGACACGTTTTTGGGTGCAGTGAACGTTGTACAAGTTAAGGCATGCCATATGGTTTCTCAAAACAAGCGAACATACCATGTTTAACTTTAACTAAGTTGAAATATGTATGTTCTATATAGTAGTTGTGTTGACCCGAACCTTGATTGGTCATGGTTAAGTAAGAAAAATTCTAAAGAAGTTTATAGTAGATATCCTTACGACCTTAGCCCACTGGATATAACCTTTATTCTTGGTTTGTAATTCTATAAATTTAGGCACTAAATTGTCTAATTCGGGAACATTTTGGAAAATTGATTATACTTATGCAACTTCTACTTACTCCTTCACATCTCTAATGAGAGCTTCTTCGTGTGACCTTTTGGTTTTAACACAATAAAGAGTAAGCTAGTTAAAATAAAAAGTTCCATTAAAATAAAGAGCAAGATAAAATAGGTCAAACGGGTTAAATGAGTTGTACCCGAAAGTGACACTAATGAATGGGTTTGTGCAACAAGCAAACAGTATGGGTGTTGATGGGTTGGATAAGACTGTTATGAGTTATATCGAGTTATGTGTGTTTGATAAATGGTTTGCATCAGTACCAGCTTCAACTCAGCCTAATAGGCTTATGTACATTCAGCTACTAGTCATGGTGCATCACTGTTAAAAAGGATTTAATAAACAGCTTCCCTCAAAAAACAATAATCGTTAGATAATATTAGACTTAGTTTCTGAATATACTACCAAAATATCCCTGCCACATTGTTTTTCAAAAGTTTAAGGAAGTTAAAAGATGTTACTAAGTTTCATGAATATGACTTGATCTTTTCTATAGATGAAACTTACATTTCACATGTTGTCATTTTAGAAGTTACGAGTACCAAATCTGCCCTTGTTTCTTATGATTTACGTGTTGCTTGCTGATCGTTGGATATATGACTAATATGAGTCAACTAGATGTATTTCTTAAGTAATAAATTCTCTAGTTACTAGTCAGTACTTTATATACAGTGATTAATTAGAATCACCTAGTCTCGTCTTATCTGTCGTTGATCGTTGGATTTATGACTAATAGGAGTCAACTAGATGTATTTCTTAAGTAATAAATTCTCTAGTTACTAGTCAGTACTTTATATACAGTGATCAATTAGAATCACCTAGTCTCGTCTTATCTATCGTTGGTTATATTGAAATTGATAATTATGTGATTTTTGATGAAGGACATGGTCCCGGCACAAATGGGTTCCCTCAAATTTCTGCTTGCTCTATTTTAACTCCACATCAAGTCCATCATGTACATGTCCCTAAACACCAAGGTAACATATAGACTAATAGATCGTGTTTGATAAATTACTTTTTCTAGTCCGTTTTGTTACAACTAATTACTTTGCCAAAACACCATGTTAATGCAGGAAATGAGCTCAAGCATTACAGCTATGTGCACCTCGTTCATTGTTTATAGGAGGTGGTGGTCAGCCACTGTTTGTTATGCTAACTCACATTCCAATTTCACAACCGTCTTATCCTATGATCCCTCAAATCTCGGTCCCAGGGTCTGTTGTTAATAAGCATAAGATGGGAAATAACTTGCATACCTCACCTCCATCAAGTAGCATGCCAACGGGGACTTATCGATCAGTTTCTATAGGGGATAGGGGTTCCCCACAGAAGAAACCAACATCTTTGCCAACCTACGGCACAAACACTAAAATTACTGAGAAGGTATCACCATTTTCATTTGCTGCTAAGGATTCTTCTACAGTCAAACAAAGTATTAGCTCAACCAATAATACAAGTATTACTAACCAGACTGCCACCCATTCACCCACAGCTGCCAGCACTGTTTTACCTTCATCTACACAACACCTGTATTCAACTTTGCGTCTGGCCATCTGCAACTGCTTCATCAACTCTTGCTATCATGTCCCCATCAGTGGCAGAAGCTCCAGGGCCACCAATCGCCAAGTTTTTGGACTACTGATAAATGCGCAGGCACACACTACTGTTACACAAGGGGTTCCTTATAATTTTGGCTCTCCCTCACCTAATTTCAGACCCTTGTCACATTCTTGAAAGTTCTTAGTACACTGATAGGTCTATTCTGACCTGGTCTCTTAGTATCTGCTATGTCATTATGAATTGTTATGTAGTTTTGAAGATGTTTGACTTAATAGGTTAATCCATTCTCAGGCTTCAAGTGAGGAGGGTGCTTCTAAAGTGTATGAATTGTTGTAGAGCCGAACATTTCGCTCTATTTCTTGGAGCACTTTTTTCGATTGTTTGTCTTTATACGAGGAAAAATTCAATATAGTACTACATACGTGTATTATGATTTTCTACGTCATAAATGGTCACTGGCTACGCTCGACTCAGAAATGGGCATAGTAAAATATTCTCTCTTTGTAGGTTGCAACCAAAAGAATGATTCAGCTGGTGATGGTTCTTACGTTTTTTCAACGTTTGTGTCTTCGTTCCAGAGGATATGGGAAATATGCAAACTCAATTAATAAAATATAAAGAGGCGTCCACAGATGTTCACTCATTACGTGCTGATGTTCAATCTCTTTCCACTATTCTGGATAGAAAGGTCATAGCTTGATGATTTGGATTCTTATGTTTCGACAACACATTATTGAATCATATTTTTCTTATCACACAAACGTAGGAGTTGGAAGCATTATCTGGAAGATCAGCTGCCCAATCTGCTGAAATACAGAAACTACAATCAATGGTATGTTTATTTTTCTTTTGAAATGTGTTATCCAAAACATCTGAATTAGAAAAAAGAAAACTAAACTTAGTAAAAACTAATGATAAAAAATGAGGGAGGGGGCTGTGTGGGTGATGTAATCCTAGTAAAAAATAAATAACAAGGGATCCTGATGTGTAAATAAGACTCGGGACTTTGAAAGAAACTATCTTACCACCCCTGATTTGAAGTATTTAAAAGCATATTTAAATAGAAACTGTAACTTCAACTCTGAATGTAACTGTAAGAGTATTGGACTGTTGAGGGACCCTCAGTGTTATAAATAGCTAAATAGTTGCAAATTCGCATGTGATCTGGAACTAAATTGTAGTTGAACTTTAATATAGATACGTGACTTGGAGGAGGGTGATTCAGAGTTGAAGGTCATTTTGGACGTGCACATGAAGGAAACAATTTATACAAGGTTGAACAACTCATAGAGATCAAAACCCAATTTACGATCCTGATCCTTTTGTAATATATTTGAGCATGGGGTGTTATAGCAGTTCTTAATAACTTTTACTGTTGCTTCTCCATTTTTAAATATGTACTAAAAAGATTATCTAATAATTTGCTGAGGGATTTGGTAAAAATGATAGGGACTTTATGGAGGCTAGGAACGCCGAGTATAAGGCTTGGGCTCATGTTCAGATCCTAAGTTATTCTCTTGATGAGCATAACTTGGAAAGACAAGTCAAGACAGCAATTGAAGCGGAGGCAACATCTCAGCAAATGTTAGCTGCTGGAGAAGCTAAGATTGCTGATCTGCGGCAGAACATAGGAAGATCTAAAAGGTAGTTTCAATTATCTCACGCTGCATCTGATTTATGCCAGTAAAATGTATCTTTATTAACTGATGATTCACGCTCTTATGTTCTACATTTAGGGAAAAGGGCAGGCTCTCTAATGACTTGGAATCTAAGCATGAGGAAAATGAGGCCTATCATACTGAGATTGAGGTTTGTTAATGAACGCATAATAGTAGTATTTCCAAAATACTGAAAATACTTCTCGTTGATGTTGATTTTCTTTTGTGCAGACTATTGGGCAGGCATACGACGACGTCCAAGCTCAAAATCAACAGCTTTTGCACTAAGTAACTAAGAGAGACGATTATAACATTAAGGTAAACTCTTTTTAATCTTTGGGTGGGCTATATGTGCTGGGCAGCGGGTCCTTTTTCAGTTTCTATTTTATAAATAATTAACGTGATGGATACCAGAATATAATTAAAATACAATCATGTATTTAATTTGCATTACAAGTACACTTTGGGCAACTTTTAACCCGATTTGTCCCCTTGTAGCTTAACTTCTAATTTACCTGCTTGAGATAGAAAATTATCCAAAACTATAGCCATTCATAAGTAAATGGGTCAAATTCGCCAACTCTACTTTTAATCAACTATGTGAAGTTATAGTAGTTTAATTATAAACCTTATAAACTACACTCAACTTCTTCTGCCACAAATTTTTTGGTAACCATGATTTCTGACGTTTTGGGGATCGACAGTGTTGACAGTCGCATGCTTTCACCTACTTGGCCATCATTGGGTGGTCATGCTATACTTATCTGTAACACCCCATTTAATAGGATAAAATGCTATAATAAATTATGACGTGTCATCAAAGCATGCAAGGTAAATGTCTAAACATTCATGACCATAAATAGAAATACCGGAATCAAACATCGGTATTCTAGTAACTCACACACAAGCAATATAAGTACTGTAAATGGAAAGGACTAAACAATGTCCAAAAGAAGTAAAGTATGATAAAGTAAGAATAAATGCATAAGGTAAAAGAGGCCGGATAGCTTATCATCCGAATGCACATACTCTGGAGTTCCTACTTGCGTCCTTGGGTACCTGCCGTTTGGGAACATGGAAAGTAGACGGCTGAGCATAACGCTTAGTGCACGGATATACAATAAAGCATGGAAGACATAGAATATGAAAGTATATAAGAGTATAAGCATGAATAGCAACGGAAATGAATAACTCCTGGAAAACCTAGCTGTTTGTCATGTTAACTGGTTTTAGTTCTGAAAACATAGCTTATGTTACTTATAAAAATCTGTATTAGTTAATGTACCATAATAGCCAATACAGGTCATGAGGTCGACAACGTGCATGAATACTTGGAGGGGTGACCTCGTCATACAAATTAAAGGGGATGCCTCTAATTTAATTGGTAAGTGGGTAGGAGGGATCAGCTCCTTGTGAAGGATGCAAGGCACACACCACATTCATCATGAAATCCTGACTGAAACATGTAACTAGGATGCACCCATACGCCCCACATGATAACATAATATTATAATGGCCAAATAACTGAAAAGGGACGCCACGAACTATCACTCCGCCGTGATGAAGTCATAACACTAGTGCCTCTAGTGTTATGGTTATGATACCCTCATAACTAGGTGAAACTGGTCATGCATGTATATGTCTAAGGTAACTAATAGACATAAGCATTTAATCTGTAACTACTGGGGAAAACAGTTGGCTGCATATGGGAAATCCTAATGAAGGAAGAGATTGTCCTTACTGAAGGACGGAAAATTCGTACCTTATGTCCAGTAGAAGCTAAGGAAAACGATAAAGACTAATCCGCCTCGACGGATAACACTACATGAGAAATATGGACGTGCATGAGTTGTCTGAATTACTTGTGTTTTACTGGTTCCGTGTATTACTAGCTTGTTATACGTATTCTGTCATGTTTTACTGTTTACTGTGTTAACTGTAGTTATTCTGATGTTCTGTTAAGTATTAATCATGTAATAGTGTATTATAATACTTGTATTATAATACTTGTATTGTAATACTAAGCAACTTTCTAAAAATAGCAGGTTTCCATAAATAGTAAGTTTCTAAAAATAGAAAGTTTCCAAAAATAGTAAGTTTCCATAATTAGAAATAAGCTATATTAAAATAATAATTAAAGTTTAATTAGTACAATACAAGTCTTGGTTATAGTTCATTAATTAAATAACTGGTTAATTAATTAAACTTTACGTTATATGATTTTAATAAAAATACATGTTTTAATTAAATGACTAAGTAAAAATACCTTAGGTTATACATAAATTAATTTAGCCTAAGGTTTAGTATAACATGAATTTAAAAATAATTATCATGAAGAACCCGAATCCCGAGACCGTGTCCTATATAAGCCGAACTAATTAAGCTATACAAAAGTCCCACCGAGACCTTGAAGGGTCTCGGTTGACACTAACTAAATCAACCAATTTTGTAAACATACCCCGACTTAAAGTCGGTGTCCTTTCGGTCTCGGGTCCGAACAAACAAAACCAACAGAGCCCCCTAATGGGTCTCGGTGGTGCCTCGGTTACACCCAACCGAATAACAAACACACCCCGACCATTGGTCGGGGTTTCTTGCTGCGTCCGAGCCCACAACCAACCAAGCCGAGCCCCTTAGGGTCTCGGTGGTGGTGAAGAAAAATAAACCGAGCCCCTTTGGGGTCTCGCGTGTCTCGGCCGAACCACAACACACACAAACCAAACCCAAAACCATGATTTAATTAATCTAATACATGTTTATTCTTGTTCTTTATGATTAATTAAATAATAACATGAAATCAAAAGAATTAAAAAGAAAAGAAAAAGGGTTTGATTTATACCGAACGCGTGAAAAGAACAAAGGAATGATTACGAACACAAAACCAATAACAAAAATCGTCCGGTTTCTCCTTCTTGCTTGTTGTAGCCAGCAGCACCAAGAGACAAAAGGCAGAGAGCACAAAATTTTGTAAACCTAAAATAATGAAGTTATTTTTCCCTTAATGTTTTAATAAAAATGGTTTTGGGCCAAAAGGCCCACATGGCCTCCCTTCTTGCCTTTGTCGCGGCTATGGGGCCCACTAAGGGTAAACCTGAAGTTTTTCCATGTTAAAATAATTATTGTGTATGTTCGTGTTTTAGTATTCGTGAATTTGGTATTCGTAATCGTGTCACATTTATAATATTCATGATTGTTCGTTATTTATTGTCGTGACACGTGTATTAATATTATAAATGGAAAGTTTAAATTTTATCTTGTTTTCATAAGTTACTGTTCACGTGTATTGTTCATAGGATTTTTAATGCGGGTTTTACAACTCTTCCCCTCTAAAAGAACAATTCGTCCTCGAATTGGAGAAACGTAAACTGAAAGAAAACATACCCGAATTAGAATTGGAAATGAGGGTAAGAAGTCCGTATAGACTCCTCCGTCTCCCAAGTGGTTTCCCGCTCAGGATGATCCCTCCAGAGGATTTTGACGAAAGGAATCGTCTTCCTCCGCATGACACGATCTTGTCGCTCAAGAACTCTCGGGTTCTTCAACATATGAAAGATCCTCTCGAATCTGATCAAGGGGATACTGGACAACATGGACTGGATGATAGTTGTATCCTCTGAGTAAGGACACATGGAACACGTTGTGAACGTGTGATAGCTGAGGCGGTAACGCTAAACGGTATGACACTTCACCAACACGTTCTATGATGTCGAACGGTCCGATAAAGCGACGACCGAGCTTTCCTCTGATTCCAAAACGTTTAACTCCTCGTGCAGGTGATACCTTGAGGAAAACGTGATCACCTACGTTGAAAGATACATCTCTACGACATTTATCAGCATAGCTCTTCTGACGAGCACGAGCTTCCTGAAGCTTTGCCTTGGCGACAACGACCTTCTTATTGGTCACTTCAATCATCTCTGGACCCTCAAGCAGTCGTTCGCCCACCTGATCCCAGCAGATTGGGGCCCGACACTTTCTGCCATACAACATCTCCAAGGGAGCACACTTGATGCTAGCGTGCCAGCTGTTGTTGTATGCGAATTCTACTAGGAATATATAGTCATCCCAGCTTCCTGACCACTCTAGAGCACACGATCGCAGCATGTCCTCCAATGTCTGCATGGTATGTTCCGACTGTCCGTCGGTCTGAGGATGAAAGGCAATGCTGAGCTTAAGTCTGGTGCCCCAAGTTTTCAGCAGACTCTGCCAGAAACGTGATGTGAAACGAGGATCTCTGTTAGAGATGATTTCTGATGGAGTACCTGAGCCAGATGAGAGAGTAAGAATAGGTGCAGTCACTAACTTCAGCTTCAGATCTTCAAAGCTCTTCTCTCGCTATTCCGTCCAGACGAAGTTCTCTTCTTTCCTTATCAGCTTAGTCAAAGGTAAGGCTATCCGTGAAAAGTTCTCTACAAACCTGCGGTAGTAGCCCGTTAAACCCATAAAACTTCTAACTTCTGTTGCATATGTAGGTCTCGGCCATTTAGTGATAGCTTCAACCTTGGTAGGATCCATGGTGATCCCTTCTGCAGATACAATATGGCCCAGAAATGCCACCTTACTTAATCAAAACTCACACTTAGATAACTTGGCATACAACTGCTTCTGACGAAGAATCTGTAAGACTTTACGAAGGTGTTCCTCATGTTCCTCCTTAGATTTGGAGAATATCAGAATGTCATCAATGAACACGATAACGAACTTGTCTAGAAACTCATGGAAGACACGGTTCATTAAATCCATGAAGACAGCTGGAGCATTGGCGAGTCCGAATGGCATGACTACGAACTCGTAGTGCCCATAACATGTATGGAAAGCAGTCTTGGATATGTCCTGCTCTTTAACCCGTAACTGATGGTAGCTGGACCTCAAATCGTTCTTCGAGAAATGCTTGGCGCCCTGAAGTTGATCGAACAGGTCATCAATACGCGACAAAGGATAACGATTCCTGATCGTGATCTTGTTCAGCTCACGATAGTCTATACATAAACGCATGCTGCCGTCTTTCTTCTTCACGAACCGTACCGGTGCACTCCATGGCGATGCACTGGGACGGATGAAACCTCGTTCTAGAAGTTCCTGCAGCTGATCTTTTAGTTCCTTAAGCTCTATAGAAGCCATACGGTAAGGAGCTTTGGAAATCGGCCCTGCACCTGGTATGAGCTCGATTCCAAACTCGACTTCACGAGGTGGTATGCTCAGAAGTTCATCTAGAAATACGTCAGGAAACTCTGACACAATAGGCTGATCTTAGATCGATGGAGACTCGGCAGTAATGTCATGAATATTGGCTATGAAGCCCTGACAACCGTGTGATAGCAATGCACGCGCCTCCATGGATGAAATAATCTGTACTGACCTCCTTGGCAGGAAACCATGGTGTATGTACTCTAGAGATTTAACATCACCGAAGATAACCCAATAAGTGTGGCAGTCAATCGTAGCCTGGTGTTTGGATAACCAGTCCATGTCCAAAATCAAGTCAAAATCGCACATGTCCAAAGGAAGTGCGTCAACTCTGCGGATCTTATCATCAAATTCTAGGGGAAGATCACTATACACCTGAGTGATTCGTACAGAGTCCCTAAGTGGCGTGGAAATGCATAAGGCATTATCTAATGGCATTGGGGAAATCCTAACACGTACAGCAAAAGTAGTGGACACGACTGAATGCGTCGCTCTAGTATCAAACAGAACACATGCCGCAAAAACCATTCATAAAGAGATTTTCGGGGATGGTACTTGAAGTCTTATTCGCCTGGTGTCTAGTAGTAGTGAACACGCAACCAGAAGTAGGAGGTGGCTTGGTGTCGGCGTGTCCAGATGTGCCTTCTATCTCACCTTGGCGACAGTCCTTCTGCTGATGGTCTTGTCGGCCACACTTGAAACAACCACCAGTACCTCGGCGACAAATACCAAAGTGTTTGCGCAAACAAGTAGGACAGACAGGATGCGTGAATCCTCCAGCAGGCGTCCTAGTTAGCTGAGAGCATGTTTAAGGATTACATTCATGAGACATGATCGTGGAACATAAACATGATTACATAGAAGGTGTAAAATTTACCAGATGAGTTAGAACGGTTAGGCTGTGAACCCCTACGGTCCTGATCCCTTCCGTTACCATTGTTCCTGAATTAACAATCGTTGGAGTGTCAGAATATCATAACATAAGATAGTTTAACATGGAAGAAGGTTAATGTAGGGACATGCTGTTTTTCGAGTTATTTGCGTTGTTACGGTAACTATCGTTACCGCCACGCCTCTCAGAACCAGAACGGTCGTTAGTCTGACCGCTTCCCTTAGATGCTTGCTGCTGAGCGGCCGCAGGCTTACGGTCGTCAGTCTTTTGTCTGGAATATAACGTTGAACAGAGGATTATATGAAATGAAAAATACTGATGGAAATGAATTGTTTACAATTGGTGATTGAAGATGCCTCTTCACTGCTCTGTCATCACCAAACTCCTCTCACTCCTGAAGCATCTCAAGCTTATGCGCTGCATCGGCAACTAGTGCCACCGTGTTGCAAGTAGCATACGCCGATTTATTAGCGGTGGATGGGCGAAGCGCCCCACGAAAATAGTGTGCTCGCTCCTCAGCATTACCCGTTGTTGGCCTAACAAACCTGCCAAACAAAGAAAGCGCTGCATGAACTCGTTGCTATTTTCCTCCTCTCTTTGCCTAATTGCGTAGTACTCCTTCGTCAGTCTACCCCTCATCATTGTGGGAAAGATTTGTGGTGTAGGAGGATAGTTATCGTTTTGGTGAAGGATGTCTTGCTAATCTGCATTAGCAGCTGCAACTATCTCTCGAATACTGTGTGTGTTCACCATCTGACAGCTTAAAAACGATAAAATGCAACATAAATCATAAATCTGAATGAGGTAAACATAAAAATGCATGAACAATGTATAAATCAATGAAACAGTTTATAATGCATGAACAAATGTAAAAATGCATGATGCAGTTTATAAAAACTTTTATGTGCGCGAGAGTGAACGCCTATGGTTAGTTCACTCAAAACAAAAGACATGGCGAAGGGACGCCTATAGGTCGGTCCCAAAGTTAAAAGTTTCGATAAAAGCACATGCGACTAAATAGGGCCAGTCCTATACCAACCATTACTTAGTCATAAACATGCTACAATGATATGAATGCATGAAATAAATGAAAATGAATGAATGCTGAAAACCAACTACCAGTTCTAGGAAGACACTGGTGACTACCCGTAAGTCACAAGTCATGTTTTACAGAGCTACAGGTTGAAACCAAGCTCTGATACCATAATTGTAACACCCCATTTAATATGACAGAATGCTACAGTAAATTATGGCGTGCCATCAAAGCATGCAAGGTAAATGTCTAAACATTTATGACCATAAATAGAAATACCGGAATCAAACATCGGTATTCTAGTAACTCACACACAAGCAATATAAGTATTGTAAATGGAAAGGACTAAACAATGTCCAAAAGAAGTAAAGTATGATAAAGTAGGAATAAATGCATAAGGTAAAAGAGGCTGGATAACTTCCAATCCGAATGCACATACTTTGGATTTCCTACTTGCGTCCTTGGGTACCTGCCGTTTGGGAACATGGAAAGTAGACGGCTGAGCGTAACGCTCAATGCACGGATATACAATAAAGCATGGAAGACATAGAATATGAAAGCATATAAGAGTATAAGCATGAATAGCAGCGGAAATGAATAAGTTCTGAAAAATCTAGTTGTCTGTCATGTTAACTGGTTTTAGTTCTAAAAACATAACTTATGTTATTTATGAAAATCTATATTAGTTAATGTACCATAATAGCCAATATAGGTCATGAGGTCAATAACGTGCATGAATACTTGGAGGGGTGACCTCATCATATAAATTAGAGGGGATGCCTATAATTTAATTGGTAAATGGGTGGGAGGGATCAACTCCTTGTGAAGGATGCAAGGCACACACCACATTCACCATGAAATCATGACTGAAACATGTAACTAGGATGCACCCATACGCCCCACATGATAACATAATAATATAATGGCCAAATAATTGGAAAGGGACGCCACGAACTATCACTCCGCCGTGGTGAAGTCATAAAACTAGTGCCTCTAGTGTTATAGTTATGGTACCTCCATAACTAGGTGAAACTGGTCATGCATGTATATGGCTAGGTAACTGATAAACATAAGCATTTAATCTGTAACTACTGGGGAAAACAGTTGGCTGCATATGGGTAATCCTAATGAAGGAAGAGATTGTCCTTACTAAAAGACGAAAAATCCGTACCTTATGTCCAGTAGAAGCTAAGGAAAACGATGAAGACTAATCCGCCTCGACGGATAACGCTACATAAGAAATATGGACGTGTATGAGTTGTCTGAATTACATGTGTTTTATTGGTTCCGTGTATTATTAGCTTGTTATACGTATTCTGTCATGTTTTACTGTTTACTATGTTAACTACAGTTATTCTGATGTTCTGTTAAGTATTAATCATGTAATAGTGTATTATAATACTTGTATTGTAATACTAAGCATCTTTCTAAAAATAACAGGTTTCCAAAAATAGTAAGTTTCTAAAAATAGAAAGTTTCTAAAAATAGTAAGTTTCCATAATTAGAAATAAGCTGGATTATAAATAATAATTAAAGTTTAATTAGGACAATACAAGTCTTGGTTATAGTTCATTAATTAAATAACTGGTTAATTAATTAAACTATACATTATATGATTTTAGTTAAAATACATATTTTAATTAAATGACTAAGTAAAAATACCTTAGGTTATACATAAATTAATTTAGCCTAAGGTTTAGTATAACATGACTTTAAAATAGTTTTCATGAAAAACCCGAATCCCGAGCCCGTGTTCTATATAAGCCGAACCAATTAAGCTATAGAAAAGTCCCCCCCGAGTCCTTGAAGGGTCTCGGTTGACACTAACTAAATCAACCAGTTTTGTAAACATACCCCGACTTAAAATCGGGGTCCTTTTGGTCTCGGGTCCGAACAAACAAAACCAATCGAGCCCCCTAATGGGTCTTGGTGGTGCCTTGGTTACACCCAACCGAACAACAAACACACCCCGACCATTGGTCGGGGTTTCTTGCTGCGTCCGAGCCCACAACCAACCAAGCCGAGCCCCTTAGGGTCTCGGTGGTGGTGAAGAAAAACAAACCGAGCCCCTTTGGGGTCTCGGCCGAACCACAACCCACACAAACCAAACCCAAAACCATGATTTAATTAATCTAATACATATTTTATTCTTGTTCTTGATGATTAATTAAATGATTACATGAAATCAAAAGAATTAAAAAGAAAAGAAAAAGGGTTTGATTTATACCGAACGCGTGAAAAGAACTAAGGAATGATCACGAACACAAAACCAATAACAAAAATCGTCCGGTGTCTCCTTCTTGCTTGTTGTAGCCGGCGACACCAAGAGACAAAAGGGAGAGAGCACAAATTTTGTAAACCTAAAATAATGAAGTTAATTTTTCCCTTGTGTTTTAATAAAAATTGGTTTTGGGCCAAAAGGCCCACATGGCCTCCCTTCTTGTCTTTGTCGCGGCTATGGGGCCCACTAAGGGTAAACCCGAAGTTTTTCCTTGTTAAAATAATTATCGTGTATTTTCGTATTTTAGTATTCGTGAATTTGGTATTCGTGATCGTGTCATATTTATAATATTCATGATTGTTCGTTATTTATTTTCGTGACACGTGTATTAATATTATAAATGGAAAGTTTAAATTTTATCGTGTTTTCATAAGTTACTGTTCATAGGATTTTTAATGCGGATTTTACATTATCGATGTGGGAGCATTATTTTACGTCTACTGAAGATTATGTTTGTGTCTACATTTTATTTATTTTCCTTAAATGACGTAGGTGGTTTATTTTATGTCTACTGGAGATTACTTTTTATGTCAGTATTTTATTTAATTTTATTAATTTATTTTTCTAGAATAGTTTGTTAACTTTTTCTCCAAGTTTAGTTATCCTATAAAAATAAGGCTTTGGGTTTATTGTATTGAGTTTTTGAGTTATGAATAAAAATTACAGACTTTTAGTCTTTTGTTAATCAACTTTGTTGGAAATTCACTTTATGTGACGACATTTAAGAATTCCCATTAGTTATCATAATCACAAACGCATAGACTAGACTAGGTAACGATGTATTGTTTAGGTGGCGTGTGACTATATATACCCCTCCAAGGCTTCCAAGGAGGGGTTGTTGTTTGTGTTTTCATTTGAGTTTAATACACTTTTTCTTTCTTTCACACACAACCTCTCTCTCTATATTCATCCATGGCTACCACCACCATCTACCACCCAACTAGACCACCAGATCTTATATAGCAAACCCACAATTGGTATCAGAGAGCCATGGGATGATTGTTTGGTTTATGTGTTTGTGTTCTTGATTCATACGCCTATTTTGATCCATTTCACACGAACCAATTTTTTTTTGTGTTTTTTATGGTTTTTTCTTGATACAAATCTTCTACATAGTTGTAGTAGAGATTTGGTATATTTACTTTGGCTAAAAACACAAATTTTTTGGGTTTTTTGATCATTTTTTGGCTTAAAATCTCGAATTGGTTGAGTTTTGTCCGAGAAAAGTGGGTAATATTCCGACAGAAACCATCGGAAAAGGGTTTAGGTATTCCGACAGCTTCCATCGGAAAAGGGTTTACTTATTCCGATCGTTTTTCCGATCGGTATTCCGATAGTGATATTCCGATAGTTATTCCGACAGGTCATTCCGACAGTTGATTTCGACAGGGGTATTCCGATAGATTATTCTGACCGAGTTTTCCGATAGATTATTCCGATAGTTGATTCCGACAGGGGTATTCCGATAGATTATTCCGACAGTTTATTTCGACAGGGGGTATTCCGATATATTTATTCCGATCAATATTCTGACGATTCCAAAATTATTCCTTAAAAAAATTTCGATCGTGTGTTTTTGTTCGTCTTGGAATTTTTTTTGGTCAACGAGAACATATTTTAGGGGATTTCAACATTGTTTCTCGACTTCAACTCACCACAACAAACACATTTACTTTCTCTCATTGTTCGATCAACGTTTGTAAATCTTAACTTATCGAAATGGAGTACACATCTCTTACGGATAAGTCCATCCTCTCGGGTACGGATAATCGTCCACCAATGTTGGAGAAGACCATGTACGAGGATCGGACTTCCCGAATGGAACTTTACATGTTGAACAAAGAGAATGAACATCTCATTTGGGCATCGGTGCTCAATGGACCATTAGATTATGGTACTGTGACGGAAGGTACAGTTACTCGTCCTCGCACAACGGGTAAATTGACCGGAGATATGAAGATTCAAGACAAATGTGATAAGTATGCTACAAACATCATTCTCCAAGCCCTTCCTCCAGATGTCTACTAAACCAGTTTCTAATATTCCCGTATTGCCTTCTACAGGAGTAAGCACCACTACTAAGGCTCAAAGATCCAAGCTTAAAAGAAACAAGAAAAATGATAGGATCTTGCCCCCATCTAGTAGTCAAGTGAAGAAGAAAGTAGAAGCCCATCCTAGGAATGTTATTTCTGTTTTGAATAAAAAGAATCATGTAGCTAAACCTAAAGGCTCTGCGGTTGTGCAGTGTTCTAAGCCTACTGTGAATTCTAATTTGAAATGTTGGAATTGCAATGAATGTATGTTTTCTAGTCGTCATGATTCTTGCCTTATTGACCATGTGAATGAGATGAATGCCCGGAAAAATGGTTTAGAATGGAAACCGACTGGGAAAGTGTTAACCCAAGTTGGTTGGTTGTGGCGCCCCACTGGTAGAACTTTCACTATAGTAGGAAATACGTGCCCTTTAACTAGGATCAGTCCCACTAAAGCGAAGAAAGCGTGCCCTTTAACTAGGACTACCAAGGCTAACAAAACATAAGCGTGTCCTTTAACTAGGAACACCAACACTACTGTAGGAAACAAGTGCCCTTTAAATAGGTCTACTCCCACTATAGTGCCCGCTAATAATCCAAAACCTCAGAAAGTTGGAACAGTGAAACCTGTTAGTGGTAAAACTCACATTAGAAAACGCAGGAAATCTAAGGGTCACACAAATGTTAGCAATTTTGATAATATTATATCTGTATCTGCTAACAACCCGGAACCAGTAGTTTCCAATGCATTGTCTACTGTTATTGTTTAAAACAGGTGGTCCAAATTGTTCTCTGGTATTTGGACTCTGGTTGCTCCAAGCATATGACCGGAGATCGCTCTCAGCTCAGAAATTTCGTCAGCAAGTTTCTTGGTACGGTTCGATTTGGAAATGATCATATTGCAAAGATAATGGGTTACGGTGAATATCATATTGTAATTTCAAGAGTGTATTATGTGGAAGGTCTCGGTCACAACTTATTTTTTGTGGGACATTTTTGTGATGCAAACCTAGAAGTTGCTTTTCGAGAGCATACCTGCTTCATTCGTAATTTAGAAGGGGTTGATTTATTGAAAGGTACTCGAGGAAATAATTTGTATACTTTGTGTCTACAAGACATGATGGTCGCTTCTACCGTATGTATTCTCTCCAAAGCATCGAAGACTAAGTCATGGTTATGGAATCGACGGTTATCTCATCTTAACTTTGACGCTATAAATCATTTGGCGAAAAAGGAACTTGTTCGTGGACTTCCTAAACTTACATTTCACAAGGATCATTTGTGTTCCGCGTGTACAATGGGGAAAAGCACTAAGAAATCATACAAACCCAAGATTGAAGACACCAACCAAGAGAAACTTTATCTGTTACATATGTATCTTTGTGGGCCAATGCGTGTCGAAAGTCTTAGTGGTAAAAGGTACATCCTCGTCATTGTGGATGATTACTCTCGGTTTACATGGGTGAAATTTCTTACAACAAAAAATGAGGCACCGAAATTCATCATCGGTTTTCTCAAGATGATTCAAGTGCGTCTCAACACTACTGTCCGGCGCATTCGTACAGATAATGGAACCGAATTTGTGAATCAAATATTGCGTGATTATTATGAAGAAGTTGGCATTTCTCATGAAACATCCGTTGCTCGCACTCCACAACAAAACGGTGTCGTTGAAAGGCGAAATCGCACACTTATGGAAGTTGCTCGAACGGTGTTCATTTATGCAAAGGCTCCATTGTTTTATGGGCAGAAGCAGTATCTACAACAGTATCTACAACAGTGTACACCCAAAACCGGTCACTAATTCGTAAACGCCATGGTAAAACACCTTATGAGCTTCTCCATGGAAAAGTACCAGATTTATCATATCTTCATGTATTTGGTTCTCTTTGCTATCCAAATAATGATGGTGACAATTTGGGAAAACTTCAACCAAAGGCTGATATTGGTATTTTCATTGGTTACACACCCGCAAAGAAGGCATACCGAATCTACAACCGTAACTCTCGCAAGATCCTCGAAACTATGAATGTTGATTTTGATGAGCTGACGGCAATGGCTTCTGAGCAAAGCAGTCTGAACCCGCACTTCATGAAATGGGACCCAGTAACATTAGCTCTGGTCTTGTCCCAAACAACACCACTTCATCATCATATACACCACCTTCTAGGAATGAATGGGATACGTTGTTTCAACCGTTCTTTGATGAATTCATTACTCCTCCAAGTATTGTTGCTCCAGAACCCGAAGTAATAGCTCCGATCCCCGAAGTTGTAGCTCCAGCAACCGAAGCACAATCAGATACATCTGCACCTACAATTGGTCAAGATATACCTTCAACAAGTAATTCTCAACCAACACCCGAACCAACTACCCATGTCATGCCTATTGATGATGAAGAGGATGATGATGATCACGATTTGGAATTCGCTCATATGCGTGAACTTCCGTTCTTTGGTGTACCAATTCCCGACTCTAATCAAGCCGGGTCGTCCACCTCAGAGGAAGCTCCTACTACGGTTTACTCCAATCCACGGATTCGTGAACATGACAGCAAGTGGACAAAGGATCATACTATAGATTCTATTATTGGTGACCCTAATCGTCCGGTATCCACACGAAGTCAGTTACAAGAAAATGCAATGTTTTGTCATTTTGATGCTTTTCTCACTGAAGTTGAACCTAAGACATGGCAAGAAGCTTTTACTCAATCCTGTTGGATAGAAGCTATGCAAGAAGAACTTAATGAATTTATACGTCTTGAAGTATGGGAACTTGTCCCATGCCCGGATCAAGTGCAGTTACTCACTTTGAAATGGGTTTACAAGGTGAAACTCAACGAGTTAGGCGGAATATTGAAGAACAAAGTTCGACTAGTAGCTCGTGGATACAAGCAATTATTGGGTATCGACTTTATGGAATCTTTTGCACCTATTGCCCGTTTGGAAGCTATTAGACTATTCCTTGCTTATGCAGCCCACATGAATATGATCGTCTATTAGATGGATGTGAAGACGACATTTCTTAATGGTGAAATTAAGGAAGAGGTCTATGTTCAACATCCGGATGGTTTTGTGAATCCCAAATATCCTAATCACGTGTACAAGCTTAAGAAAGCTCACCATAGGTTGAAGCAAGCTCCACGCGCATGGTATGATCTATTGTCACAATTTCTCATTACGCAAGGCTTCGCTAAAGGCAAGGTGGATCCCACGTTGTTCATTCATAAACGAGGTAAAGATATGATTATGGTACAAATATATGTTGATGATATTATATTTGCTGCCTCGACCCAAACCTTATCCGATGAGTTTGGGACACTCATATCTTCCAAGTTTAAGATGTCAATGATGGGCAAGGTATCATTCTTCTTAGGTCTTCAGATATCTCAGAGTCCCAGAGGCATCTTTATCAATCAATCCAAGTATGCCCTTGAATCGCTTAAGAAATATAAGATGGAATCTTGCGACCCCGTGGATAATCCAATGGTGGAACGAACTAAGCTTGATGCGGATCCACATGGAGTTGCCGTTGATCCGGCACTTTATTGTGGAATGATCGGTACCCTTCTGTATATCACAACAAGTCGACCTGATCTTCAGTTTGCTATATGTATGTGTGCTCGGTATCAAACTCGGCCCACTGAGTTACACTTAGCAACGGTTAAACGAATCTTTCGGTATCTTAAAGGAACCGTTAATCGGGGACTTTGGTATTCGAAGGACTCTTTAGTTGCACTAATGGCATATGCAGATGCGGATCACGCGGGTTGTCAAGATACAAGGCGTAGCACGAGTGGAACTTTGCAACTATTAGGAGATCGACTAATCAGTTGGGCATCTAAAAGGCAGAAAAGCGCTGCAATCTCAAGTACGGAAGCAGAATACATAGCTATGTCCGGTTGCTGTTCTCAAATTCTTTGGATGAGATCACAATTAACCGGCTATGGTCTAGGTTTCAACAAAATTCCGATGTACTGCGATAACAAGAGTGCAATTGCCTTATGCTGCAACAACGTTCAATTCTCCCGGTCGAAGCATATTGACATTCGCTACCACTTCATCAAGGAGCAAGTGGAAAATGGAGTGATCGGGCTTTACTTTGTCCGATCTGAGTATCAATTGGCGGATATTTTCACGAAGGCTTTAGATCGCGCTCGAATGGAATTTTTGGCCGACAAGCTAGGTTTGAGAACTTTTTCGCCCGAGACTCTTAAGGCACTGGCAGATGAAGCGAAAGAATAGTGGTGGTAAACTATTCTCCGTATCCTTGGTGATCATCTATATATATTGTTTATATTTTTATCCACAAAAGCAAAATACAAAAATATAAAACCATATAAAGATCATAAAAATTGAAAATTTTCATAAAAATCCAAAAATATTTTTACTTTATTTTCCAAAGGCATGTCTTTTGGTACGATAATATTTTTACTTTATTTTCCAAAGGCATGTCTTTTGGTACGATAATATTTACGGCCTTAGAAATGTCGATTAATATTGACACGACGCCATAAATAGAGTTCGTACAAAAGTTGTAAATATTTCATAAAACATGCCCAAATGGCTTGTAGTTATTTCAGACTGCAACCCGGTTTTCACATTAAAGTCAAGTATTTCTTATGAAAGCTTTGGCTCACAACGGGAATTAATCTTCTCTGGCAAGGTTTACTTTAAAACCTTGTAAGGGATCAAGTTTACTTTATAACTTGGTCTAACACGGATATATGTACGCATCAGTGCATTTATTTGTTAAAACAAGAGAAATCTTGTTTTTATGAAGCTATCATCTCTACAACCATAGCCATCTACAATTGGTATCTACATACTCGACGATGCGACTACTCAAACGACGACTACAACTCTTTCAATAGAAAACGGGTCAACAATTGAGGGGGAGCAATTGCCAAGCATTCAGAATCTTCGATGCCGAAAGTGCCAAGTTCACAAACTGGTGTCAAGACAAAAATACCAATCGTACATGTGGTGTCAAGAGATGACTTCAGACGTGACGAGGCGACCAACATTTGCCGACAAGAACCATGTGAACTTATCATATGATGTTCTCATCAATCAGGTTCAACCTTGTCAATTTATTCTAATATGGTGAATATGTGATCATGTTACAAATCGGTATCATTTCTCACAAATTGGTCTCATGAAGATTAAAAGGACTTGCATTTTTCTTCCCAAAACCTTTGTTAAAACTTCATTAAGTCAATTGATATTAAAAACATCGATTGGGTTAATATTTTTAATATGGGGGAGAAAATGTGATTTAATATGGTAAATTATCACAAATGGTTTGACTTAACGTAATGACTCATCCGGACATATGCGAAATGTTTTCGAATATCGTGGCATATGTTAAGGGGGAGCAAAATGGATTTGCTATATCAAAATGGATTTCATGGTGACATATACTTACCCTAAACCCATTTATTTCACGACGATGAAGATTGTGGTGACATAAGGATGGTAGGATAGGTTAAGTCCAATGATTCTTCCAAACCTGGAGGAACCTTCCCAAGGACATTCCATAGCTAGAAATAATAGTCCTTAGGAAAGATGGAGAAAGATTGTGAATGTAGCTGAATGCCGACCAAGTACTTAAGTTAGCACTGCAACAATCACAATAAGGTGCTAGTTATAACGTATTGGTAAGCATTGAAGGGGTTGAAGAATGAAAAAGAATTGTAAAGATAAATGGTGTAAAGAAAGAAGCCCTCCTTACAACCTTAGGCAGAAACCGGGTCAACACATATGCTATTGAGATTATTTTAATGATGCTCGATATTGAAGATAGACATCATGGACCCAGTGATGCATTGCAAAACCCATCCCAGCTAACACAGATATCTCTTAAAAGGTATTTGTTTTAATCACACGGGGACAACGCATTATCTATCGATTTATTCACTCCAAATCAATAGGTATTGAAATGGTGGCACTCCTCTCCAGCCTCCGATTACTAAAATTCAAAATGCACAATCGAGTCTAGAGGCATTTGAGATCATAAAATATCCCATTAGGACACACTTCCATAATTCCTTGCTTCTTCACACACTGTGAAAAGTAAGAAAGATCTTAAGAGTCCGACGCAAAATCTTCATGATCTTGCCTGAACATCCGAGTAATACGAAAGTATTTACAATGAAGATGGAAATCCTTCTTGAGCGAATATCAACAAGCTCATGGTAGGTGACTTGTGCGATTCTTTATGAATTAAACTTGTGATAACTGGAAAGCAACAGTGGTTTAATTCTTAACTGAACTTAAACACGTTCCAGGCCTCTACGCAATATCTTAATGATCTTGCCTGAACACTCAGAGTGATACTCTATAGTGTTCACAGTGATGAGTGGAAATCCTTCTAGTGTTAACATCAAACAGCACTTTGGTAGGTAACTTGCAAGATTCTGTATGAATCAAGCTCGTGACAACTGGAAAGCAACTATGGTGCGATTCTTTAATGAATCAAACTTGTTCCAGGAATTGGATTTGACGTCTTCAATCATACGGATAATTTTATCCAAATGATTCACTCTTGACGTTCGTAATCAGCTTTGGACGGTCGAGTAAAGAGAACAGGTTTACCCGCGAAATATTGTCAAGGAGATTTTTAATTAAATCTACCTGCCACAAGTACGATATTTAATATCGTCTAACGGTCTTCACCGACCGGAGGTAAAATGCTACCGAAATAGAATGAAATATTCAAAGCCATTTTGTTCGTGTCTACTTATGTTGCGGCATTTGAAGACGGTGGCGTTGCGGAATCCGAGAAGAAGTCGTCTCCGCATGCTTATACTTTATGCACTTAATACTTCATCTAATTCTAGAAAGCCTAAAAGTCAAGTCTTCCGCTGTATCGAACTCTGAAGCTTTCAAGAATTACGAAGGTATAAGTATGTGGGACATGCGGTCACGAGGAGGCCAAAATCACAAGTGATGGATGCACAAGATCAAGGCAAGAGATTAATGCTAAAGATTGATATCAAAGATCACATCAGCATGTTCACCAGAAAAGAAAAAGAAAAGAAAGACGAAGACTATGAGCTCAAGACAAGCATAGTATGCTAGGTTTATTTTAATATTGTAACTTGGGTAACGCCCTTGTTTGGAGTGACCTCCCTTAGGGGGAGATTGTTGGAAATACGTTTTACGTATTAGAAAGGATCGGTCACTCCAACAATAGTATAAGTAGTAGCTCGTAGTTTAGTTAACTTAATATTCAACAAACAAGGCCAAGCCAAGCCTACAACATGTGTAGGCCGGCGGCCCATTGTAAGCCCAAGCCCATCTCATGGGCTTGGGTATATAAACCTTCTCCTTAGTTGGAGAGGGTGTTGGTTCACATAATTTACACATAGTTAAGTGTGTATTTCTACACTTTCTCTCTAAAGTGTGTGTGTTCTTACCATCTTTCTATCTCTTTCTCTCTCTAAACATAAGCAAGATTTAAAATATCCTACAGTTACATCAAAATACATTTTTACCTCTAATATGAAATATATTAACTAATGTTTCAAATAACATTAAAATTCTTTATATTAAATAAGTAACAAAATATAAAATATTTAGGTATACCAAAAAAATATATATAATATTCAGATTTTATAAATCGTAACAATAAAAGAAAAGTTAAAAGTTATTATAAATCTAAAAGTGCTATTAATGATATTTTTCGAAAAACCATTCTAAACGTAAAACATGCATCACCAAAACCTAAACAAATCACCCCGAGACAAAGTTATTACCAATAAAGACATGGCAATTTAGACAATAAATAAACATATCACACTAATGCAAAAAACACGAGTGAAATTTATACTCATTCTAACATATCAAATAGAGCATTAATGTACCTCTCTAATGACTAATGTACATCTACCAAATTTTAAACACAGTAATTGTTACACAAATATTAAAGACAACCACTATTATAGTTCACTATTGTCTTAGTATTCACGTGGCCCATTACCAAATATACATTTCCAAAATATAATTCTTTTGTGGATAACTATGGAAAGACGCATAAGAAAAACCACCAAACTGAGAACAAAATCCTTATTGATTCCAAGGTTTGAAGAAGCCTAAGCAAATCAGTTGCTTCCTGATCCATGAGAACTCAAAATATATTGCTGCACTTTAATGAAAAAAACATGAACATTGATAAATTTGTTTTTATCAAACTGTGCAAGAAAAAAGTTGGTTATGTAAATATGCACAAACTCAGATGGTAACTCACAAGACGTGTTTAACCAGTTCACTACTCCCATTATATGAAAAAGACTCTATGAAGTGCAAAGAAAATTCATCTGACTTCATAAGTTTCATTTAAAACTTTAACAACCGTAGAGGGATTGTTTTCCCTTGTTTAAGTAGCCCAGTCAGAGTTAATCGAATCTAATTCACGGGCTCCGAGTCGGATGTTGACTCAAGTAAAACTTGTTCTTTTTTAGGTGTGAGGGGGCTTTCATTTCATAGCCTCAAAGTGCTTTTAAGTTTCTACAATATACATTCACAAGGCAGAATGAATTAAACATTATAGCACTTTATAAGAAAATAACAAAAATCAAAATAAACAATAATGACTTTGCTTTATTTGTAAGTACTTACAATCTGTAGCTTGATCGTCTTCCCGCCATCCTTTACGGTTCTAATTCACAGTGTTTGGTTTTCATTGGGTCTATTATATTAATTTACTTGCTTGATTTCACTCATTAGTATGGGTCTATTAGAAAAATTACAAGTTATGGCTATGATTGAGTTTTAATAGGTTATGATTCAGTTTTAATAGGTTACAGTTCAGTTTTAGAAGGTTATAATTCATTTATTATTTTGGTGAGTATCAACGTTAGTGTTTATCAATGGCCTCAGTATTGCTCATGTTTTAGGGATTCTACATGGGCCTACTTTTCTGTGAGCATTTTTGCGAGTATTAAGGTTTTAGTTAGCAGTAAAAATCATTTTTTGTTGATGACATCAATTTTCATGCAGGTTCACTGAGTGATGAGGTTTAAGTGTGTAATAACTTATAAATATTCAGTGAGCATCTTTAGTTTATCATTTAATAAGGATTAAGTTCTATGATAGAGGTCAAAACATAATTATAAAGATAAATAGCATACCCTTTCGCGAGGTCTAACACGTTGAAAAGGAATCCTCTTTGACTGTCCTTTAAACACAGTCCTACAAAATATTTATATAGTCACCCGCCGTCACATCGAAAATGGATTTAATTTTAACTACGAACACACTATAGCTATAAATGCCTTTATACCCATACATGCCAAATAAAAATAATTGATCTCGAAATATGATACAAATGTTGGTTTAAACAAATGGAAGCACAAAACAACCAACCTACCTTATTGACAATGATTTCGGGGTAACACCACCGCAGTGTTGGAGAAACAAGCACGGATCGAATCAAATCAATATACCGAAACTAACTTTTGTATTAATCGTATAAATAACAATGTATCATCATCTTTACATTAACAGATTCCTAATCTATTTATACTTGTCGAACGGGTGTCGACTAATGGACACAACGATTCAATAAAAGTAATCGTTGTGTTGTTTCGTTTGTAACTGACAGTAACTATCAATAACTGTCACAATGTAAACAACGGGTAAGATTATCCAGGCCCATGGGTCGTGTCCTTTTGTATGTTGGGTTGGGCCTAATATTCTCTCCTATAATCGTAAACGTTGTGGTGTAGCTTCTTGAGTCCGATGAGTTCTCTCATGACTAGAAACTTGATCTTTGGTAGTGCCTTCGTGAGTATGTCAGCCTTCTGGTAGTCTCCACTTACAAATTCTACTTGGATGTCGTTTCTTTCAACGCATTCTCTGATGAAGTGATACTTCGTGTCTATGTGCTTGCTCCTTCCATGAAAAACTGGGTTCTTCATTAGTTGTATTGCTGATTTGTTGTCTACCATGATCGTAATCTTTTCTTCTTCTTTGTGTGTTAGTCTGCTCAAGAGTCTTTTGAGCCATAATGCTTGAGTTGTTGCTGCTGCTATGAACTCGGATTCACATGATGATAGTGCCACGGTTGCCTGCTTTTGTGTGCTCCAGCTAATTGGTGAGTCACCAAAATAGAATATGATTCCTGTTGTGCCTTTGCCTTCTTGTGTATCAACTCCATAGCTACTGTCACTATATCCATGAATCTTGTTGCTTTCGTTATGCTTGTAGATTATTCCATAATCCCTGGTTCCTTTTACATAGCGTAGTACTTGCTTTATAGCTTTCATATGTTGCTCTTTAGGTTCTTGCATGAAACGACTAAGTAATCCTACGGAATAACTTAAGTCGGGTCTTGTGTGAAGCAGATATCTTAAACATCCAATTAAGCTCCGATATTCAGTTGTGTTGACCATTGTCCCTTCGGTTTTCTTTGTCAAACTTGTTCCTGGGTCCATAGGTATAACTGTTTCGTTGCTTTCTAACATTCCAGCTTCCTTTAATATCTTGTTCGCGTACGCTGATTGCTTGATTGATATGTCACCATTTAATTGAGTGACTTCAATTCCGAGATAGTAAGCTAATAAGCCTAAGTCGCTCATTTCGAATTTTTCTTCCGTTTGAGCTTTAAATCTGTCTATCTGTTTCTTTGGCGTTCCAGTAATGATAAGATCGTCTACATAAACTCCTACCAGTAATAGTGAGTCCTTTGATGCCTTTGTGTAGATAGCTTGTTCCAGTGCACATTTCTTGAAATCTAATGTCTTCAAGGTGTTGTCTAACTTGATATTCCATGCACGTGGTGCTTGTCTTAAACCATATAAGGCCTTTGTAAGTCTGTAGACTTTTCCATCATTTCCTTTCTTTGTAAATCCTTCGGGTTGAGCTACATACACTTCTTCCTTTAAATCTCCATGTAGAAAGGCAGATTTTACGTCCAAGTGATGTACTTCCCATTTGTTGTTGGCAGCGATGGCTAGTAATAGACGGATAGTTTCCATCCTTGCAACAGGTGCAAATACTTCTTCGAAGTCTATGCCATGCTCTTGTATGTATCCTTTTGCTACTAATCGAGCTTTATGCTTGATTATGTTTCCATTTGCATCTTTCTTTGTCTTGAACACCCACTTCAAGCCGATTGCTTTGTGACCTTTTGGGAGGGTAGTGAGTTCCCATGTGTTGTTCTTGTTGATGGAATCTAATTCAGCTTTCATTGCCTCTATCCATTTTTGGTCGTGTGATGCTTCTTTGTAATTCTTGGGTTCATCCTCAGCTAAGTGTAATTCCTCAGTATGTTCGTATAAATCATCTAAGGTTCTAAAACCTCTTATTGGTGTATGATCAAAGTTGGGGTGTGTGATTGATGTTGCAACAGATTCAATATCACTTTGATAAAATGAATGTGACGAATTGTTGGGTGTGAATTGAGAATTTACTTGAGATGACCTAGCAGATTGTGTGTTAGGTGTTAGAGAGTGACTAGGTGAGTCTGGTGGTGGCGAATCGTATCCATTTTCATTGTTGAATGAAAAATCGTTGTCGTCATTTGGTTGATCTTCTTGATTATGTTGATCACGGTTTCCAAATTAAAATTCTGTCCATTTTGGGTCGTCATTGTTATAATCTTCTAAGTATTCGCTCCAATCCCATGTCTCATCTTCTTTAAACTTTACATCTCTACTAACACATATTCTTCGTGTTATTGGATCAAATAATCTGAAAGCTTTTGATCCATATTCGTTTCCTAGGTAAACCAATTTTGAGCTTCTATCATCCAACTTCGTTAGGTGTTGAGATGGTACTTTTGCATATGCTATGCATCCAAAAACTTTTAAGTTTTCTAGGTTTGGTTTCCTTTTCTTGATTGCTTCGTATGGAGTGATGTCTTCAAGTGCCTTTGTAGGAACACTGTTTAAGATGTATATGGCGTGTCTAACAGCTTCAGCCCAAAAGTTCTGAGGTACCTTTGTTGCTTTCATCATACATCTTGTAGTAGACATAATTGTCCTATTACGTCTTTCTACTTAGCGATGGCAACGGGGCGGGTTTGAGGCGGAGCGACCGTTTCCATCCCCAAACCCGATTAGTAAAGTTTTTCCCAAACCCGCCCCGATCCCCGTCGGGGATTTAATCGGAGTGCCCGTTGGGGCGCAATGCTCCCTCAAACCCGCCCCGTATTAATCGGGGATCTTATCGAGTACCCTCTTTGGGTGAAATTTTCTATCAAAACCGCATCATTTTACATTTATTATCATTTTTAGACTGTTAAAAATAAGCTTGAAGTATTAAAAACTTACTAATTATATAATAATGAATTACAAACAAGACTTATAAGGTTTAAAACGACACTATTATACATAAATAGTGATATGTTACACCACAAAGAACTTACAATACATTAAACAAGTTTTTGTAATAACAATTTGCAATAGTGAAAAGATAAAATACTAAAGAAATATTTATTATGACGTAAATAGTAAGAAAATACTATGACAAAATACTTATATTTGTATATGTGTATATTAATCGGGCGGGGCGGGTCGGGGACCTTATTCCGCGTGTTTGTCCCAAACCCGATTAAAAATCCCCGTTTAAGCCCCAAACCCGCCCGATAACCCAATAAAGTTAACCCGACCCGCCCCAATTAATCCGGGTTTCGGGTTTCCCCGTCGGGTTCGGGTTTTTTTTGCCACCCCTATTTCTACTACTCCATTTTGTTGTGGTGAGTAAGGAGCGGTGAGTTGTCGTGCTATGCCATTTTCTTTGCAGTATTGTGTGAATCCGTTTGATGTGAATTCACCTTCACGATCCGTTCTAAACATCTTCAATGTCGTCCTTAACTCCTTTTCTATTCTGTTCTTGTATTCCTTGAAAGTATCAAAAGCTTGATCTTTTGTACTTAAGAAATATACCCACATGTATCTTGAGTAATCGTCTACTAGTAGGAATATGTATTTCTTTCCAGAAGGTGTTGGAGGAGTGATTGGTCCACATAAGTCTCCATATACTAAATCCAGTGGTGAGGTTGATCTAGTTTTCGCCTTCTTAGGAAATGGCATTCTACTTTGCTTTCCCATTAAACATACATCACATACTTGCTTTGTATGCTTAATTGTAGGTATTCCATGGACTAAATCCTTTTGAGTCATGGTTTTAAGTGACTCAAAGTTGAGATGTCCCAATCTTGCATGCCATAGCCAGGTAGTGTCTTTTAGGTTTGCTAGTAGGCATACAGGTGTGCCTATTTTGAGACTAGCTTTGTAGAGTTGGTTTTGTTGTCTTGTGACCTTCATAAAGATTTTGTTATCCATGTCATAAAGTCGTAGTTCATCGTCTTCCATTACAACTTTACAACCAATTTCAGTGAATTGTCCAAGGCTCAATAAGTTTATTTGTAGGTTTGGTATGTAATAAACATGTGATATGATCCTTTGCTTTTCGTCATCACATTCCAGTATGATTGAACCTTTTCTTTTGATCTCTATGTATGAACTGTCTCCAAATTTTACTTTTCCACTAACCTTTTCGTCTAATTCCTTGAAAGTTCTTTTACTCCAGTCATATGATTACTTGCACCATTGTCCAAGTACCATAGGCTATCTTTACTTGTCTCTTTATATCCTACATCTTCTTCATGCAGCGAGACCTTTTGTTCTTCAACTTCTAATACTTCGTTTCTTTGAACTTGTCCATCTAATATTGCCATAAGTAGAGTTGGTTCAAAGTCTTCTTCAACCAAATTGGATTGTTCGTGACTCTTTGGTTTTTGTCGGCATTCTCTTGACATATGTCCTAATTTGCCACAATTGTAGCATTCTATTTTGCTTAGATCACGACTTGGTTTTTTGAAGTTGTTGTAGTTGTTGAAGTTTTTGTTTGAGGTTTCTCCATTCTTCTTTTCGTCTCGAGGTTTCTCGTGGTTGTTGTCATGTGAAAAGTTTGATCTTCCACGTCCATGTCCTCTAAAATTCTTTCTACGATTATCATGTCATGTGAACATCAGTTTGTCTTGACTGTCCACTTGTTTACCCTTCTTTTGCCGAATTCTTTCTTCGTAGGTTTTGAGCCTACCTATTGCTTCTTCTAAGGTCATTTTGTCTAAGTCAGAGTATTGTTCGATGGATGCGACGATTTGAAGGAATTTTTCAGGTACAGCATTGAGTAATTTTTGAACTAGTGTTGAATCCTCAAATGTGTGTCCTAAACTAGCGGCTTTGTTTGACAAGGTTGTCAATTTGCTGGTAAAGGTGTCTATAGCTTCGTCTTCCTTCATTTGTAATAACTCAAATTCAGATTTGAGTGTTTGCAATCTCGCTTGTTGAACTCTGTCTTCGCCCATATGTTTGGTTTTTAAAGCATCCCAAATTGTCTTCAGATTTGAGTGTTTGCAATCTCGATTGCAGTCTTATCTTTCCTGTTGTCGGGTTGGGTTGTAGCCGACGGTTCTATCATTTCCCACAAGCCGTTGGCTTCGAGAATGATTTGCATTCGAATTGCCCATAGTGAGTAATTCGACGGTTTTAGCATAGGACATTGGAAATTTGGTGTACCGTTGGTACTGGCTTCCTTCTTGGAAGCATCTCCGCCATCATTTGTCATATCGCGAGGGATATCAAAATAAAATCTCTAAATAAAATTTTCAACACTTATTGTATCTAAAAATTTCTTTTCGGTGAGTACTCAAAATAATATGCCTTATAGGCTATATCAAAACGGGGAATATTATTATACGTAAATAACTATTCCTAGAGATTTTCTAAAAAAAACTAACAGAATAACCTAAGGTTAATTACTCCTTAAAAATTATTCTATATAATAAGCAGCGTATTCGCTAGGTTATTATATGTCGTATTAAAATTTTATAACAAACAAAAATATATTTTTTTAAAAAAAACTTATAGTTATATATAAAAAAAATAATTTCGCTTTTATAAAAATAATAATACCTAAACCTTTTATCTAAAAATAATTTTTTTGTAAAAAAATTTTGCTAGATACAAAGATTTAAAATTTTGACAAATGAAAAATGGGTAAAGGTTTATAAACCTGACTGGGCTTTTGGCCCGTAGACAATATAAGCCCAAAAGCGTATTCGTGGACTTGGCCTTTTACACCCCTGGTCCTTGCTTCAATATAAACCGACCCTCAATTTGTGTGTAGATAAAAAACACACAACGGTTCTTTATCTTGTGGCCGTTCCTTTTTCTTTCTTCCTCGATAATATCGAAGGTTTCTTCGATGGTGGTTCTGGTCACCCAATCGATGCTGCCTATATCTAAACTTCTGTTCTATGATTTCTATTTCGTAGCAACCTTAATCCTCCTATGAGAATCCTTGTTGGTTTCGATGTGATCTGGGGATTTAATGCCTCAAGGATTTGGGGCTTTTGGATATGAGGAAAATCACGTGGTGATTTTCAGGCTTAGGGATGATTCTGTGGAATCTACAAACAGGTGTGTTTGTTCCCTTTTGATGGTCTTACTTTTTTTTGTCGTTGAATTTTTTGGGTTTCGATTTCTGGGTTTGTCTAAACCTAAATCTGGGTTTCTTTTCCTTGGGTTGATTTGTTCTTCCCTTTTTTTCAAAAAAAATGAAACGGAAGAAAAAATCTTGCAAAATGATTTTGGGGTAAAAAACCCTTTCATTGCCGATATTAAAATCCTGGTAACGAGAGTAGGAACCCTCAATCAAAACACGGACGAGTTAATTTTTGATTCGGATGAAATTGTGTTTTGGTGTTTTTGCGTAATCTGGGAAAGAAAAAAAACGGGTCGAAACCTTTGACAGAAAAAACCTGGTATATGATGAAAAGGCTTTGATTTTTAATTAAACAAAGCTCTGATGCCAATTGTTGGAGAAACAAGCACGGATCGAATCAAATCAATATACCAAACTAACTTTTGTATTAATCGTATAAATAACAATGTATCATCATCTTTACATTAACAGATTCCTAATCTATTTATACTTGTCGAACGGGTGTCGACTAATGGACACAACGATTCAATAAAAGTAATCGTTGTGTTGTTTCGTTTGTAACTGACAATAACTGTCAATAACTGTCACAATGTAAACAACGGGTAAGATTATCCAGGCCCATGGGTCGTGTCCTTTTGTATGTTGGGTCGGGCCTAATACGCAGTGTAGCAACAGCTGCTCTGGTAGTCTGTAATAAGCTTTAAGAGTGAACTTTAACTTTTTCATGTTTATGAAGATAACTGAAACATTATACACAACTGTAAGCGGATTTTCATTAAATATGAACTATGACACTATAATCTACCACTAAATATGAGAGATCCCATTCTATAAAAGTAAAGAGTACTTGTAGTGAATTTAACTCGGATGATGAATATGAAATTGTGTTTAACTCTATTTGGAGAAGTAAATTTGTTTTCTCATAAAGCATATAGTTAGAGCCATGTAATCCGAAGTGAATGTCCTAAGAAAGATTTAGAGTATTAGTAACTTTAACAGGTCAACCCAACCTTGACCAAAATCGCTTCATCACGTACAAAGAATGACATGTTTTAACCAAAACCCGTTTTGACCAGTACCCAGTCCGATTATTTTTCCACTTCAACTCTGAATGGTGGCGCTGTGACGATATTTACATTTAATTTGAAAAACGGAAATCTAAATAATGATACATATTCAACCTATTTGTTCATCTACATCTCAATACATAACATCTTACATTCTAAATTAATATATCATCTTACAGGTTCAACTTGGATTGCTTGCATGTTGTCTGGTCCACAGCCGCACGGAATAGTCTGACCCGATCTACTTTATAAGCCTCGGCAGACAGTTGCTTCTCTGATATTGAATCCTTGTATCCATTATTTAGATCACCCTGAAAATTCATAAAATGATGATTCATGTCAATTGATGGGAAAAGCTAAATTTTGATCTACATTTCGGGTCAAAATATTTATTTAGCATTTGCTATAAATGACACAGACTATGCTGAACCACACCTTAATAACCAGAATAATGATTGCAAAGATAAGGATAGGTTCATTTCCTTGTTAAATTTGTATCTGTAAATCCAAGAAACCAAAGAATCAATAAAAATAGATATTCATATTTAATTAGTAATCAACTAAAGCTATATTCTGCTCGGATACTTTTTGACGCGGCTCTTCCTCGCTATCATTATTTTATAAAAGCAATACTTTCATATGACGTTTAACTAATGATCAAATACCTGAATACGAAAAGAAATAAAAGAGGCAAGTATAGCTTTTATGACATTTCATCAAACAGTTGGTGACAATTAACAAATCCTAATAACTGATCATTTTAATCTAAAAACAACTGTTCTTCATCAGTTGTTCTTCATCAATTAATTTTTAACATTCCATAAATTAAAACATAATTCTTAATCAATTATTAATTAAAAAATATCTAAAAAAACATTTACAATTATCATAACTTTAAATCGGGCGGGGATTTTAATCATAAAAATTTATAATGATCATTAGGAAAAAAACAAAACATCCAATTAATCAATATAAATCGACCAAGTAAATTGAGAACGATACCTTTCAAAGTTCTTGAGTAATCATAGGTCCATAACGATAGCTATGTTATTTGTTAGGGTTTGATTAATTGAATCGGGGATTTGGTAAGGATTCGATTAGCTCTTTTTGTTTGTGGATTTTTAGTAGGTGATTTATGGATAATTCCAGGAGTTTTGATTGAATTTTATTACAGAGTATTGTTTTGTTTTTGGGGTAACTGAATAATGAAGGAGGAAGAGACAGTATTTATGGAAATGTGCTACTCATTTACACGTGTGGTTTTAATAGAATTTTGCAAAAAAGGAAATATGTCACCATCCTTCCTATATAAGGGTTTCTCATATCTCATATATATATATATATATATATACATATATATATATATATATATATATATATATATATATATATATATATCTATATATATATATATATATATATATATATATATCTATATATATATATATATATATATATATATATATATATATATATATATATATATATATATATATATATATATATATATATATATATATATATATATATATATATATATATATATATATATATATATATACATATATATATATATATATATATATATATATATATATATATATATATATATATATATATATATATATATATATATTGATGTGATCGTGATAGTATAGTGATAATTTGGATACGTTATAGGGTAAATTAGAAAATTACCTTTAGGAAAAAGTAATAGACTAATATTACCAATGACGAATTCAATTAAACACGTGATGAACCAAGTTCGTTATACACGAAGATCGAGTGAATTTGAGACGTTTTGCTTTGATTTGGACAATTGGTTTGAATTGGTTTTCCATTTTTAAACTAGAAATTAAATCTACCAATTTTAAACTATTTTTAATCCTAAAGTGCATGAATCGTAAACCCCGCTATTATTTAAATCTAAATTAATTACTTAAAATTAAAACTATTTAAAATTAAAACTATTTAAATATCTATAAATATTAATCTATCCGATAAAATAACTTTTAATCTATTTTTAGAAATCTAATTAACTTTTTGAACTAATTAACTTTATTTAAAAATTACTTAAAACAAATCTATTTAAAAACTATTTTTATTTAAATCTAAAATTATGAAAATCCATTTATTTAAATAAACTAATTAAACTTTTTAAATTAAGAAAAACATTTTTTTTATTTTTTTTATTTTTTTATATTTAAATTTATACTAAATCAGAAAAAAATGTTTTATAAAAATTAATTACTAATTTAAATGAAACTAATTTAACTGTTTAGTAAATAAAAAAACTTGACAGTTTAAAACATGTATATAAGTTTCATAATGTAAGCTAATAACAAAAAGTACTATGGCTCAGATGGGTAACGTGTTGACAAATAATGGGGAGGTCTCGAGTTCGAGACCTCCTAAGGACAATTTTTTTGATTATTACTTTTTTCTGAAAGGAAAATTTTGTAACAGAATAAATATCAAGTAACCAAACATACGTTTGGATTACTTGATATGTCAGTTTAGTAGTACTTAGTTAAATCACAAAATAAATTGCAAGATCTTGAATAAAACATACAGATAGCCAAAATTCAGTGTAGACCAAGTTTGTCAGAACCAAATCACATGATAAAATGACAATCAAGAGCGAAATTAGGAAAGCAAATTCTAACAGCATCAAATAACAGTGAACAATCCTAAGTAAAATCAGTAGAAAAATAAAACTTATATTAACAGTTATCAAATCAAGAAGAATGACATATCATAAATGAAATTATACTGTCAAACTTATCATCCTAAATTGAGATTAAAACTCTTCTTATAGCAGTTTAAAAATAACAGGTTTAACCAAATAAATCAACACACACTCAAATATAAATTATCAGCAGATTTTAAGTAATACAGCAGACTAAATTATCAGTCCTAAACAAGAGACAAAAACTCCGCAATCAACTATGCTATCGAACTGGTTAATCAGCAGAATAACATTTCAGTAAATCTAAAACTTCGAATAAATGCACACATCCTATGTCGAAAAGCAGTTTCATATCATTATACTAAATCGAACATAGTTTAAGAATCACAAATTAATTCACTAACAGATAACTAAAACTTAAAACAGTGTCATTAAATCAGATTCAAAAACATACTCATGGTTGCTAAAATCATTCATTCGACAAGCCTCTTGAACATAACAGAAAACTATAGAATTGATGATCAAATACTATGCAATTACAATGGTTTAAAATACTACAGCTAAATAACAAAATCAAAAACTACTCAGATTGAACCAAGCAAATTAGAGTATTAGAACTAATACAGCAGGCAAAAACAAATACAGAAGTACCGGTTAGCTACATCAACATAATCGATTAATCAGGCATACAGTAACACTATATCAGATTCATTAAACTACAGCAAAGTATTCAAAACATTTTAAACTAAACTTTTTGAAGTAAACGTAATAACCTTTAATGAGAACCGTTGAGCAGAAGTCGCGCGCTGAGCGGACTTGAACTAAACGACACCGTCACTATGAAACCACCATTAAACCACGAACCATAATCGATGAATCACCATCAGATTACAATAATCAACAACTAATTAACCTGTTTTTAGACTTAACCAGTGGGATTAAGCTCTTTTTCCCTAATTTACTTAATATCATTCACATAAGCAACCATTTGAGCTCATATGAATGATAAACAGTTATAATATTCGAATAAAGAATATAGAAGACCAAATTCTTATCTTATAATTTCACACGCCTTATTTCACTTTAACAATATAAATAGGACGTAACAAGGATTTAACGAGACTGATGATTCACTTTCGACAGTAAATTAAAACAAGATATTAAGATGATTAAAAATTGAAAATTAACTTTATTATTAAAATCAAATCATTACAAAACTCATGAAATTAAAATTACAAAATCTAACTATATTCTGACATTATAACATTAAAAAGTAAAAAAGGGATTAAAAATTACAAGTAAAATGGGGGTTTTTATAGCCATCCCAAGGCTTGTGATGAGCGAATATCCGAATCTTCAATAGAATATTCTTCTTCAATAATAGCCCTTAGATCTTCATTTTCTCTTTCTTTGTTGATCTGATGGTTGATAGGGCACAACTAGCACACAGATTGCCAACGTGGCATCCGTGTGTGCTAGTTGTGTTAGTTTGAAGCCTCCTGATTGGCTGAGTGGGATAAATGATGTGTTTAACCCAGTCATCTGCTGCCACGTAGCTCTTTTCTTCCTCACACTCTCTTCCTTAAAATTGGGGAATTAATTCCCCCACGTATGAATAACTCGTGGGAACAAAAAGCCCCAATTTATTTTTACCTTTGGGTGAATTAGGGTTTGTTGAACAGTAAGTATTTACTGGTTATGGTGGGTTGGGGAAGAAAGGGTAGAGAGAAAAAGACATAGAATGTATCGAAAAATATTTATTAATGAATGTGTGGGTGAAAACGAGGTGACTATAAAAGTGAGTGGGTGTATGGAACGTTTAGTGTAAATGGGTTTTATTTATTTATTTGGTGATAAGATACACGTTCAAAATAAACGGGTGAAGGGATTTTAATGGATTGTTTAACCGAAAGGAGTAAATGTGAGTTAAAAACACTTCTCATCCATTTGAAACTTGCAACCCTAAGCCCATTTCGTTTATTTGTTCCTTGTGGTGTTGGGCTTTTGGACAAATAAATAAACAAACGTCCCATATGTAAATAGATTATTTGGGCTTAAGTAATTTTTTCCATTCGTTATACTACTTGGGCCATTGTTGGGCTTGTGATCAAAAAGTGATCCAATGTGAATCCAATATTAGGATTTTAAGCCCAATTGCTCCAATGTGGGACCCACTAGACCAAAATCCTTTATTTAAATATTAAATCCTATAAATTGAACTCGATTTTGGCTTCCTCGATCTTTTTCTTCAATCTCGTGTCGATTTCGTCGGTTTTCGTGATCTTGATACCTACACACATGAAACAAGAAATACACATATACAAGGCATTTTTGATACATTTCATGCATAATTTCATTGTTTTAAGATACACATGATATGAGTAATTACACTCATATCAAATTCCCCCTTGCTAAGCAATTGCCGTGTCCTCACGCAATGATAGAATAAAACTCTAACTACACCATTATTCAACTTTTGATATTTTATTTTGCAAAGACATAATGTATTGCTTTCATTATTGAAAAATAACTTTAAGGATCATAGAACTCTAATAGATTCATCGTCCCTGACTTTTCACTTTTCCATGCCAACTGCAAAAACAAGATCATTGTCAATCATAAGCCCCAAAATTAAACCAACTCATACAAGTAATTTGTGTTAAACTCAATCTTCTATTATTCCTAATTGTATCTCTAGATTTTATTTGTCATTCACCCAAAGGCTCATTTGACTTTATTTTGATATTTATTAGTCCAAAAATGAAGGCAAGAACGGTGTAAGCTCAACACTCAAAACCTAACATCGACTTCAAAAACCGTTGTCACTAAAGAAAGCCCACATCAAGGATAACTTAACACGATTTAGGGATAAATCCCGGACCCAAAATTTGGCTAATAGGACTACTTAAAAGCAACAATAAAAACCTCCAAAGTCAATTATGACCTTATTAATGGAGTTAGCAACAACTACATCATAACACCTTGTGGCTCTTTAAGATGCAATTGTGCTCCTTATTTTAAATCCACACCCTAAGGCTCCTTGGACAAAAATAAGGGAATTGACTTCACCATCCCACCTTACGGATCATAATGATGAAGCAATTTTTATTCAATACGCCCCTTGACATACACCCTAAGGCTCTAATGACAAGGTTAGTGCTACATGACTCCCACCCGAAGGCTCCTAGAGAACATGTTTTATTTATTCTTCTTTATTATTATGATATTTATAGTAAGCCAAATTTCTGCAATCCCATGATCAAAAGTCCATGACGCTGACACCCTTAATGTGTTCTCACTTTAATTACAAGGGAAGAAAAAGAAGGGGTTACGAGTTAAGATATCAAGCCTAAACCGCTAAAAACTTCATTTATTAAGCAATTATTATTCAAGCAAGGAAAGTAAGTACGAGGAGATTAAATCAAACACAAAAATACTTGCACAATGAAGAATTTAACCTTAGAAACATATGATTGAACTCTATCATCTCTTGTTCTCCATATTGTAAAAATTCAAAGATGTGAAATCAATGGATACTTAGCCTATTAAATCAAAGTTTTGGGTTTTCAAGTCATCTATAGGATCTTGCATCTTCTTATACTTTTTCAAGTTTTAGAATTTGCGTTTTAAAGTTCCCTTGATAAACGACTTTCTAGGATCAATTATAGGAGCTTGCGAAAAGTTCTTGTTCTTAACTCGTATGAATTAAGACTTTCGCGTTTTAAAGCTCCCTATATAAAAGTCTAGCAAAAATTAATTCAAATACGTTAAGGAAAAGCTAAGGTTAAAAACCGAGTCGAGTCAAAAACTATCTTTATTTTCACCAACGGAAAGCCTACATTCATGTCAAAAGCACTTATTTTATTTATTAAAACTTAAAAATAACACTAAAAATTTAAAATTTTATTGAAAAATGAGAAAAACAATTACGTTTAGACACGACAAAAGCAATAACAAGCGATTATATCGACTGACTCCCCCATGCTAAAACCAAACATTGTCCTCGATGTTTCTTAGCTCAAGAGTAACACCCCCCTGCTAAAACACGAAGAGTCTAATGCAAATTCCTAGCATGGAAAGAGCACGTAAATCTATAAGCCGTTTATTAATTATGCCTCAAGATAAAACGCTAGTCAATAAAAATCAAGAGGTAGAGAGTGTGCCCCTTTTTGGCATTCAAAGAATGGAAGATCAAGTGGACCGGAAAAAACCGAACACGAGAGTCTTCAAATATTAGGGTAATACCTAAGATTCACAACACAACAAAACAAGAGCACGAGCTTGAAAGATCAAGCCTTATTAGTGTTAGAAAATAGAAAGAAGATAGAATGTATGGGACTCCCCCACAAGGCACCTCATTTTTGTTAACCGAGTCATGAGCTCGACTCGATCCCCGCATTCATTGGTCCTTAGGGAAAGTGGTAAAAACCGGCATAATAGGATAAAATCCAACATAAAGCACGATGCCGGGGTCAAAGATTACATCCTCGTTGTCGGATGACAACCGATAGGACAAAACTCCAATACGAATCTCTAACAAGAGATGGTAGTCACAAATCACTAAATGGATGTATCATGCTCCCCGAGATAAACTCGCACCAAGATGATTAAGAAGTCTTTCAATTATTGCATCGGTGAAAGGCCGAGATTTCCCTAAATCAATGATTTCGGGGTCGAATACCTTGTCCTCGGTGGAGAAAGGAATAGACAACAAGGTGTCGTCCCCCATGCTAATCCTAAATCATATAAAGCACATGGTAATGGTGGTACAAAAGTCTCAACACTAGTGGTATCAACTTGCATGACTTTGTTGACCTTATCACTCTTAGGAATGTGAATAAAGGGGTCATGGTACTCAAAATGAGTCGCATGAAAAACCCGCACATTAAGATCAAAGCGAGTGGGAAGGATAATTGGAGCAAAAGTAATTTCTCCCTCCGGGTCAACATTGTCATAATCATAAATCGGGTGATCAAACCAAGAGTCTTCATTACCGTCTTTAGACTCTTCCTCAAATTCCGAAGGAATGTCTATATAAAGAAACTCATCAACCTCCTTCATAAGAAGATCATCATCACAAAGGTTGTGAGATGTAGGAGGTATGATGCTCTAAAAATCCTCTTGAAACAATAGATTATTGTTCAATGAAGCTTCAAAAAGAGGATTTGAGTAAGTCACGAAAGTGTCGTCATCCTTGTCATCACAAGAAATATCCGACAAAGTATAGAGTGTATCACACTCGGATACAAGATCATCATTCTCATTTGAAGGCAATTCATCGGCGAATTCCTCGAGAATGGTAGGTAAAACACGAGAATCACGCTCGATCTCGAGATCGATAACGTCTTCACTTCCCCGTGGAAGTGGATCAACAAGTTCTTCAGTGAACTTATCGCATGAATAATCACTAACCTTACTCGGTGTGAAGTTAGGAATAAAAGGCTCTTCAATTGAAGATTGTGCCTTAGGAATATCAACATGATCCTTAGAAAAGAGTGAAAATGAGTCCATTTTCAAAGATTGTTCAATCAAAGCAATATCACTCTCGGGATCAAAATTCTCACTAACAAACTCACTAGCATCAGATGGCTCACTTAAGTAATCATCAATTTGTTTTTCAATCTTAGCACTATCATCCCCGTGTGGAGTGAGTGGAGATGAGCTAACATTACAACATGATTCAACAAAATTAGGTCTATCAATTTCCACATTTTCCAATTTCTTAGGAACCAATCTTGGAATTTTTTCCGGTTTGAAAATCATATGTTTATTACCATGAAACAATTTAAGCTCCCCTTCTTTCATATCAACTAAAACATTGGCCGTACACAAAAATGGTCGTCCTAAAATTATAGGCGCACGAGGATTCGGCTCATAATCAATGATAGCAAAATCGGCTAGGTAAACGAACTCCCCCACTTTAACAATAACATTTTCCGCTATACCAACCGGTCGAGTGGTGGTACCATTAGCAAGCTCAATGATCATTCGAGTGGGCATAAGTCGCAAATAGTCAAGAGTTTTCCAAATGGATAGGGGCATAACGTTAATACTAGCTCCTAGATCGGCTAGAGCTTTGTATTCCCCAAGCTCATCGAAAACACAAGGTATCAAGAATTGACCCGGATCATTATATTTCTTAGGAAATAAATCAGGAAAATCCGAGGTACTAATCACATTTAAAGTAGCCTTGGTGACATTCCAAAAGGTTTCTTTAGGTGGCACATAAAGCTCAAGCTTTCTTTCTAAATTATCATAAGCGGTGATAGCCTTAAGCTCTCCCCTCGGGTTAGGAATGGTATTACTAGGTAAGCAACCCGAAGAAGTAGATGGTTTAGAAATAAATCCCTCAAACATCGAAAGCAATTTATTTTGACTTTGTTCCAAATTTTGTTGCATACGATTTTGACTTTGCTCGAACATTTGCTCAAATCTTTGTTCCATTCTTTGTTGATTAAGCTCAATCTTGTTATTTTGCCCCTTTAGCGTATTTTTAAACTCATTTTTCAAAGTTGCCATTTGTCCTTGAATGTTGTTTTGAAAAGCTTTCAAATTTGCCTCATTCGTTTTCATGTAGCTTGACAAATCTTTTTGGTTATTGTTTTGAAAACCTTGATTGTTTTGATTAGCATTAAACCCATTTCCTTGATTATAATTCCCTTGGTTACCACGGTTAAAATTATTCCCATTGTTTCCATTGTTGTACCTATTTTGAACCGGTGGAAAACCCGGTGGAGCAACATGATTTGACGAGGAACTTGACCGTTGGAGCCATAAGTTCCCGTCGCGGCAAAAGCACTAGCTTGATCAAACCCCGTGGTTAAACAAGCATAATTAGGATGTGCTCCACCACATGATACACAAACATTCTCAACCATATTAATGGATCCATGAGTATTCTCCTAATCTCACTCAACAAAGTCGCGAATCCACTATCAATCTTAGAGTCCAATCTAGCAATCTCGGGATTTAATGAATTCACATTGGAAACAACCGGTGTGTTTTGTGAATATTGTGCTCTAGACTTATCCTCAATTATTCTCCACGCGTCTCTCGGAGTTTTTCTTAAAAGATTACCACCCGCGGCGGCATTTAAAGAATCTTGTTCAATCATATTTAGCCCATTATAGAAAGTATTAATTTGATGCAGTTCCGAGAAACCGTGGTGTGGACATTGTCTCAACAAATCTTTAAATCTTTCCCAAGCAACCCCAAACGATTCATGCACTTTTTGTTCAAATCTAGTGATCTCGTTCTTAAAGTGTGTTGTTTTAGACGGTGGAAAGAAATAATTCATGAACTTAGACACTAAATCATCCCATGTTAAGATCGAACCCGGTGGTTCTTTCTCATACCAAATCTTAGCATTACCCTCGAGCGAGTACGGAAAAAGCATGAGCTTAATCACGTCATTTGGCACATCTCTAAACTTGAGAGTCGAGGTAATTCGATGAAAATTCCGAATGTGAGAATGCGGGCTATCGGTCTCATTGCCATGAAATTGGTCGGCACGAATGAGCGATAAAAGACCCGTCTTAATCTCAAAATGATCCGCCAAAATAGCCGGCACAACGATTGCTTCCCCATACCCTTCGGTGGGTGCACGGAGCAATTCCTCCATTGTTTGGTTATCGGACATCTCTACAACAATAGGTGGAAGCTCGGGTTCCACTATTCGTTGTTGACGATTTCTATTTCTACGAGGAATATTTTCAAGCCTATTAAAATCAATCACAAGACGAGAAGAACGTAATTGCATACACTACAAAGACGAGAATTTAGAGGATTGAAGAAAAGAAATTAGACAAGAAGAAGATTATTTTTGGTATTTTATTTGGTATTGCTCAATAAAAAATGATCGATAAAAAACAAGGAATAAGGATAACTACTATGGAAGTAAATTACCCTCGGTCGAATTTGAAACGATAGGTGAAAACCTAAACGTCTCGAGGTTTAATAAGTAAACAACAGAAATAAGATTTATTACTACTTGAGTCGGCAAACCAATAATAGGTTGTCCCTCTCAATATACGCACAAGCAGGCGGGGAAACGAGGTGGCACAAAGCACTTAAAAACCTTTTTCCTTAGACGGCTTTTTATAGCACGTCGCCTTATACCCACCTTATAGTTTGTATAAATCGAGTTCAAACTTCTTATTAGTATTTATCTATTTTGCCTTTTATTTTTGTTTTTGATTCGACTACAATAGTTAGGTGATGAAATCCCAACTAAGGCTTTATTTGAAAAGTATGTAAATTTATTGTTCTACGTAATACAATATATTATTCACAAAAAACGAGAAAAACGATACATACTATATAATAGAAAAATAACAAAACTTTCCAAGGACGGAAAGGGTCTTCAAATCAACGATCAACAAATCTCCACAAAAGCGAATCGTACACAAGATCCCCGGCAGCGGCGCCAAAATTTTTGATGTGATCGTGATAGTATAGTGATAATTTGGATACGTTATAGGGTAAATTAGAAAATTACCTTTAGGAAAAAGTAATAGACTAATATTACCAATGACGAATTCAATTAAACACGTGATGAACCAAGTTCGTTGTACACGAAGATCGAGTGAATTTGAGACGTTTTGCTTTGATTTAGACAATTGGTTTGAATTGGTTTTCGATTTTTAAACTAGAAATTAAATCTACCAATTTTAAACTATTTTTAATCCTAAAGTGCATGAATCGTAAACCCCGCTATTATTTAAATCTAAATTAATTACTTAAAATTAAAACTATTTAAAATTAAAACTATTTAAAATTAAAACTATTTAAAAATCTATAAATATTAATCTATTCGATAAAATAACTTTTAATCTATTTTAGAAATCTAATTAACTTTTTAAACTAATTAACTTTATTTAAAAATTACTTAAAACAAATCTATTTAAAAACTATTTTTATTTAAATCTAAAATTATGAAAATCTATTTATTTAAATAAACTAATTAAACTTTTTAAATTAATAAAAACATTTTATTTATTTATTTATTTTTTATTTTTTATAATTAAATTTATACTAAATCAGAAAAAAATGTTTTATAAAAATTAATTACTAATTTAAATGAAACTAATTTAACTGTTTAGTAAATAAAAAAACTTGACAGTTTAAAACATGTATATAAGTTTCATAATGTAAGCTAATAACAAAAAGTACTATGGCTCAGATGGGTAACGTGTTGACAAATAATGGGGAGGTCTCGAGTTCGAGACCTCCTAAGGACAATTTTTTTATTATTACTTTTTTCTGAAATGAAAATTTTGTAACAGAATAAATATCAAGTAACCAAACATACGTTTGGATTACTTGATATGTCAGTTTAGTAGTACTTAGTTAAATCACAAATTAAATTGCAAGATGTAACACCCCTAAATTTATACAACTCAGTTCAGCGGAAGACTAGTTGGTGTTACGGGATAGCACATTACTCACATCATAGACAACGCATAAAAAAATCGCGTCGTTTAATGATAAAAGCATTTCCATTCATAAATATCAAATTTACATAGGTCCCAAGTCATATCATTTCATACAAAGTTTTTACAAAGTGTTTGAATGGAAATCATAATTTAAGTGCGGGCCATGAATTCTTGTTGTCTTCCCGAGAATTACCTTCTAGTACCTGAGACAAAACATGTTAAAAGAAAAGGTCAGCGATAACGCCGAGTGAATTCATAGAGTTTAATAAAATCCATCAATATAATATCAGTATAAAATTATTACTGAAAATCATTTGGTACAAATCATTTTAATAGGCCATAAAATAGCCAAAGTCATTTTTATACAAATCCTTATCGAAAATCATAATATAGGCATTTGCCTTAAAAATCATTATACGAGCCAGTGTCGTAAAAACATCATACAATACGTCTTATGACGTTGTATGAAAATAAAAACCGTTATATGAATATGGTTATGAAAACCAAAACACGAACATAATATCAGTAGTATGACCCTGTATTGCTAGTCAGGCAATAGATCGTAATTCGGAGCGTCTAATAATATTTCGTTAGTTTGGATTATTATAAGCCGCATGACATTGTTACCTTACTAAACCAACAACGGGTAGCTAACCCGTTACTCAATTTGCCCATCTAAAGTAGCGTGTCGTCACAAAGGTCACGCTATGGAAATCTTCTCATACATAAATTCGCTTACCAATCAATGTGGCACGACGGGGATCAACCGTCAAGGCGCGAACTGGGGTGATCGTCCCCAAATAGTACTATTATATGCACAAGCGTCTACCAAATCCCGGTAGTTCACAATTCATGCTAATGGGACTTTTAGTGACATAACCTAACTTTAATAATCCATTTAATTTCATCTATCGGGTCCTTTAATCATTTATCGGGTCATACAATCGGGTCATTCAATCATTCGGGTCCAAATCAATAAACAAACAATCGGGACAAATGGTGTCCTATTTTATAAAAACTAACATGTTATCTCCCTCGCAGGTTTATAAAATATTTCATAAAAACATTTAAAAGAGTGTGAGGCTATGAACTCGCGTTGATGTGGGAAGGCGGGTTATCGGCAATTCGGACGTACGATACGTGCCTCAATCACGGAAACCTAGACAAATAATATTCGTCTTAGACTCTTGTCCAATGACTTTATAAAAATAACAATTATGTATACTTATAATGATTATATATATGATGATCAAGTGGGTTTACGTATTCTCTTTTACTCATTTTTGTGTTATGTGTCGATAACTTTTATACTAGTTTACTAGCTTTACCTATTTTCGTGTTTTAAGTCCAACAAGCTTAATATAAGTTCTTAACTTGTATTAATCCATGTTATACTTATATTATCAGTATCTATACTTTACAAGTTGGGACTAAATGGGTTAAGCCCAATAAATAAGTTTATAAGTGTTTTAGTCCATTTTGTTGTATTACTAGTCCAATAACGTTAACGTAGTCCGTTAATGTCCGTATGTTATATAGTTCGGGTTTTATCGGTTTTTACTTGTTATATATGTTTATATATCAGTATATGAATTTTATAAAGTTTACATTAGACGGGTCCAACCGTCTAAGTTTTTTTTAGCAAAAACGTTAATTTTACGGTAATAGCCGAAAAAGTCGTAAAAATCAAGTTTATAGTTTTTATTACTTATAAGTATTATTCCACTACCATTTTTATAATTTATACACTTATTTAACCTTTTATATATTTATATAAATAAAATCCATAAGTTAGTGGGTTTTTATTTTACATTTTATACAATATAATTTTGAGTGCTTATATAATAATAATAAACATTAATTCTCAAAATCTAATTTTTATTTTCAAATTCACCAAAACTGCCATATCTAGAGTTCTATATGGAGATAGAAGCTCAAATTTTTATCACATAAAATACATGATATGTTCTCCATTTAACTCTTTTATAGCTACTGTTGAATCATCCTCTAAGTATTTTCTAAAAATCGTCCAAAACAGTGAACTCAGATTTGTACTTTAAACTTGTTTTGATCATATCTCACTCATTATAATGATTCCATTGCATGGCCAACTCTCACATGTGTACAAGACCCATAGCTTACTGTAAATTAATTCTACTTCATCATTTTATCAGTTCATGACATGTTTCTTTACTGTTTTATACAGCCATCATTTTTAACCAAGATTTTAGCCTTGTTCTTTATAGTTTTTCACCTTTTTAAGCATGTTTATCAACACCAAATCCCCACACAATACTTTTATCATCATATAATCATCATATAAATATACAATAGTAAATAAAATACATGATTACATAATCAAAATAACAAGAGGATGAGGAGGACAATCTTTATACCACCAAGTTGTTGTAGATTATGATCAAAACATGGATTTGGATGGAGAAACTTGTGAATAGCCAAGACCATCTTCAAGACCACCAATCTTCATGATCACCTTGTGGAAAATCAGCACCAAGACTCCATGGAAACTCCTACATGGATGTTATAATCACCACCATTCAAGAGAGCTTCAAGAGGGCTTCAACATGTGTATGAACAACATAGGATTTTGTGGTTAAATTTGATCAATGATGGGTGTTTATGAGTGATGAGGGACGTCAAGGAGAAGAGAGATGAGAGGATTTTGAGGTTGGTTGCATGAGAGAAAATGGTATGTGTAAGTTTAGCTAGTGGTTTTTGTGTAGTGGTAAGCTTACTAGTTAAGCTATCATGACAAGTGTATGTAACTTGTCAACAACTTGACACCAAGTTGTTTTATGGCTATTGTGGCCGGTTATTGATGGGGGTGGGACAAGTGTAACTTGTTTCATCCCCTATTGATATACGGGTATTCCTCGATTCTAGTTTCCTCGATTTGCGTGCCCTCGGGTCGTTTTACGAAAAACGTTTTTATAAATTATGAATCAACGACACAAAACGAATCTAATAAAAATTGTTTCATCAAAAACGGAGTTCGAAAACGTAAATACGTAATCCTAAGGTTCCCGGTTTAGTCGTAAAGGACGTTTAAAATAAATCCGTAAGTCCTAATCTCTTCTCGTAAATTTGTGAGTTTATGAACCAACACAAATTTAAAACTCCAAAATAATATTCATGGACAAATTTATTTTTTGAAATGTCGGACTTCCACCAAAGACGGTGTATGTAAACGTAAGCACGTAACGTAGAATCCTCCGGTTTAGACGTAGTCGACGCTACTTCAAGACGTAAATCCGAATTACTTCCCAAAAATAAGTGAGTTCATATTATAACATTAAAATAATGTTTTTAAATAAATATTGAGAATAAAATATCAACCATAAATTGACGGATTGTCACAGCATTTACCCCTAAACAGGATCTTTATCCTCAAAGATCATCTTACTACTCGCTTCTTATAGAGTTAAAGCCATGTGGGTATTTCCTCCACATTCGGTCTTTTCTCACAAGTGTAATTTGTTACAATAAGCAAGTTTCATCAAACATAACTACGGGAATTAGATCAGGCTTAATGTTGACTTACTTTCTCTATCCATGATGTTCACGGGTTTTTGATGAATGAAACTTTTCGCCGATCTAAGCTTTACTAAGAAGAATTCAGATTTTCACTTGATAGATATTTTATCAAGTTCGATATACGAAACATAATTCACGCAGCTCTTGAAGTCCTAGGGTAGATCCAGCTTATATGCCTTTCAAACCAATCCTTTACATCATCTCAATGGTCCCATACAACGGGGACTTAATTCCCATGATTTGTCAGATCATTAATTCATTTTCCAAGGTTAAAATTTTTGGCATAACTTCGCTACCCATCTGGCACTTCAAAATCTACATTTCATATTCACATAACCTCCTGCCCACTATCGGCAGTCAATAATCAAATCCTAATTTCAACAATCATTTCAGGTCTCGTGGGTCGAGTAATTTGTAAGGTTAGGTTCGCCATCATAGGAAACCTTAAACCTAAAAGACATGTCCAACTCACAATGGGTGTATGTCGGATGTCTTCATCTCAACTCCTGCTTACAAATGCTCTAGTATTTAGATCCTAACAAGATTAGATCTCAATCCTAATACGATAATTATCAATGATAATCTTTCCAAAGGAAAACGATTATACGGTCTCTTACCAAAGGTCAATCATTCAAAGATAGAACAGCGCTTATAGTATTTTGTATCGTTCTTTACCTCGTCCCTTCGATTGGGGTGGTACATAGTACTCTCATCAAGGTTCGTTCTCAATGACTTCTGAGTAAATCTCTAGAAATTCGATGCGAAGCGAGGATCTTGATATATAGATGATCGATACAGGCACACTATGTTTACATAACTCCTTTAAATAAAAGAGTCTATTTCTTCATCAAGATTCTATCATTAACGAGAATGATATTAGCAGATTTGGTCAGTCTGTCGACGATGACTCAAATCGAATCAAATTCAGATGATGACCTTTGCAATAGTTAAACGTTTACTAATGTATGAGGCGGTGTCTGCCTTCATAATTCATCATCAGTACAACTTCTTCAGACAAAGATACTTCTAGTCATAAATGACATAAATAGAATACTTATACTTACGAATTCCAACATCACTATATCTCACAATCCTCCATATTTAGACAATCACAAGTGACATTTTATACTTTTAACGCTATCGGCATTCTCAATTCTAATAGTTCACATTAGCCGCGAACCCCTTTTTATTATCTATATTATCCTTTTTACAATCATCGGGTATTTTTAAATTGTCCGGCAATTTATTTTTGCACCTTCATTATTAAGGAACGTGTCCTAATTGGCTCTTTATCTTTTCTACATAATGTGTCAGTATTTATATTCATTTTTCCTGATGATATAACTATCATGTCCATATAAAAAATTATTTCTTCTCATTTTCTGAGTTTTAGTTTCTTCTCAACTATCATTTTTATCCGTTTTACTCAATCCGTCGTCTAAAGCGTCGCTAATTATTACAATTAATTAAATAATAATTATTTAATTTTTATGAAACGTAAACGTAAAAATTTTAAATTTCTTAGTTCGACCAATTATATAAAGTGTTCAAAATAAATTTGAATTTAATTAACAAGATTTTTTTTTATTTATCGAAAATATTTAATAAGATTCGTAAATGTTTGAAAATCTTTGATTATACTTTGGTCAAAATTTTCTTGTCTGAAAAGCAAAAATTATCGTTTCAAATTTTAAGTCATGGTTTAAATGGTTTCCTCAGTTCTTCTTAAGTTGTCTAGAAGTATACACAAACATTTACCCCTAAACAGAAGTTTAGTTAAATGGTTTGTGTATAAGGGAATAATCCTTTAAAAATCCTTTGTTAAAACATTTGTCAAAATATATTTGCACTTTCTTTTTAGTATAACTCAAAGTCTTAAATAACTTCTAAATTTTTAAGAGTCAATTTATATTCCATTATTTATTAATCACACGGTTAAATCATGTAAAGTATTAAGTCTTAAGTCTTATGTTAAATATTCAAGGTACGATTTTTAATTGTTCGGCCAATTTAGGGCAATCTATAATTAATTATTAACTTCATTCTTATTCTTGTAAACAAACAAATGGTCACTAATGATCACAAGAATGAATTTATCAAATTACAGCCTACACACGTGATTCACCAAATTTATGAATGCTACATGTGCATTGGTCAATCCAAACGACACCACGTGAAACTCATAATGTTTATTACAAGTTCTGGATGTAGTGATTGGAATAGATAATCCTTTTCACAGATGCGAAGTTGATGATAACCATGCTGAGGATCAAAAACCTTGTAAATGATCGAACAAATCTTCCATTTCGAGTTATGGATATCGTTTTCGATTATCAATTTACTCAGTTCACAGTAATCCATAAATATAAGGAATGATAACACCATAGCTCTTCATGATGACGAGCTCGGTAGAATAAAATCTTTTTCCGACAACTCTCTCAGTTGTACGGCAATTCCTTTAATTCAGATGGTGCTGACGTACAGTGCACAAGCCATAGGTGCAGCACCAGAAATATAATCAATACCAATTTCAACTTGCCTTAATGGCAAAAGTCTAGGTAGTTCATCAATAAATACCTCCTAAAGTTTCGGATAACATAGACATCTTTTAGTATATTCATATTAGGTTCTTTCTAGATTATAATATCTATGACTAGTTCACAACCATTCATGGTATAATTTCAAGTCATCCATCAAGAATTATTTAGATCACTTTTGATAATCAACATCTTATCATTTAGGGGAATTCTACTCGAGTTCCCATCAATTAAGAGAATGTCGTCATGTCATAATCAATCAATCCATTCTACGGGCACTATCAACTTTCCAGTTGCATTGCCATCGATAAGATGTGAACTTCTCAAAGACTAATAATAACTCATAATCCTTCACAAATTCAAGGATATCTGGAGACATAACTAACCTTAAAAGAGTAAGGTCAACGCATAATCTACGCGAGAGAATTTCAAATCAGATACAGACGAAAACATTTAACGAATATAAATATATCCCATGTTTTCATTAATTTGAGTACGCATTCGAAAGCTCCTCGGATCGTTACCCAGGTCATTCAAATGAAATCTAATCAAAAGAAATGATAGGAACGTCAATACATCCAGTCGGGTATCAACACTCGGTAATCATATACTTTTCCTAAGAATCTCACTACGGGAGAATTGGACAAGAAAGAATTGTCAATTGTCAAATAAGACAATTTCCACAGATGAGTAAATTTGACTCACAAGAATAAATGGTACGGGAACATATGTAGGTGTCCCTATCAATATGTCCCTATTTTTCACTTCTTGCAGATATCATAAATTTAATCTTTCACAATCTTTAAAGAAAATGTAGTGTTTATTAATCAGTTTTATGGTGACTACTAATCAGCCTTGCATGGTCTATTCTAAATTATATGTAGGCGCGCAACTATATACAATTTCAAGATCAACGATGCAATACTCAGTTCGTCAAAGTGTTATCATCATGTTTATAATAAAAACATTTTCAGGCTTAATTCTCAAATAAGAATCAAAAATAAATTTACAAAGATTTTCTTTGTTATGGAAATAATTAGGTTTTCCAAGGTGTTTTATAAACAACTTCGTTTCGATAACAATCACTTATAAATCTCACTTTGAATAATCCTTATAGTGATGAAAATTCAATTTTCTCAAAGGATACGGTTTTAACTTTATAAAAACAATTAGTGATCTGCAAAAGAGTGATGAAGAGTTGTTCACCAAGAACTAACTACAATATGATAGGAAATGAGCTTAGCCAAATAATCATGAGGTTCATGACCTTGATGGCACTCAACAAGAATAATCCACAACCTAACTCAATTCAAGATGAGTACTTGTTCAATGGTTGCATCACTAATGCGAACATTAGGATGAAGCAATAAAGGATAGATAACATCGATACATGTAGAATTTAGCAATCAAAGGTAGTCTTTTTATTAATCACAAAACAAGTCAAATTGTACCGTAACACATTACGTGTCACTATGTCATACAATTCTCAGAACTCATCCTACCAACTGATATCTCAGTTAAGTTAGGGATTATTTTTAAAAGATACCACAATGAATACTAATCTACAAGAGTCATTAGGTGTTCCACATGTCCCGGGAGATCCATCGGTCCCAATTAAAAAGAAGATTTCTTCAATTTATTTCTCGGACACTAGGCATCCTCGTTAGTGGACAATGGCCTAGGAACAACACTTAACACAAACTAACAATCAATAAAAACCTTATAAATCAATCACATGACTTAATAATTTCCTCTTATCAATCTCATATTCCATACAAGTTAAATATTTACTTTATTCAAGTTTCAACAAATTTTATACTCAATTCGATATCCTACCTCAATCTCCAATACTTTCAACTTTATTGTTAGACCTTAATAGGGAAATAAAAGCTCGATATGATCAACACTTAATTTCCAATCCTATATCTTTTACAACAACAATTATCAAATGAGTCACTAGTATGAAATGACTTGATCATTCAACTAGACTTCTCGGAAAGGTACTAGTGGCATGAGGCTTTTGGGTAATGGTTCCAATGATAGCCTCAAGTGCAACATTCCCCCTTTCGATTTCAATTTAAGAATTGGATGAAAACGAATCAGATGACATCTTTCTAGGTGGTAACGTTTTGTCAAACTCCACTCTATAAGGAAAGATCGTCATGACGTCGATATCAGTTTTAATCTCGCCAATTCTTTCTCAATATCACAATCAACTAATATCTATATTTCTACGAATATCAACCATTTGTTAGGATCATAAATATCCACAACTTGGTTTAGATCTAGGATAGTTAGAATTCCTACGAGAATAGCTTCGATTAATTTACTAGGGGATTTAGGGTTCCTTGTGACAATCTACGTCGTATAAATACCTCGTATAAATATCAAAATAATCATCAAACAATCATGTAATAAAATTGCATCATATATATATATATATATATATATATATATATATATATATATAATCCAAGTTATATATATATAAAAATAACACTTCTCAGTCTGGCCTTGTCGGTAACTCGGGAATTCTTCGGCACCGTTATAGTCAAAAGATTTTTAGACATTTTTAGAAAAATGTTTATAGTTAAAAGATTTTGAAATGTTTTATTCAAAACCTTTGGTTTTAAAAATCTTTCGTTCTCTATAACGAGAGCTCTGGTACCAAACTGTAACACCCCCAAATTTATACAACTCAGTTCAGCGAAAGACTAGTTGGTGTTACGGGATAGCACATTACTCACATCATAGACAAGCATAAAAAAATCGCGTCGTTTAATGATAAAAGCATTTTCATTCATAAATATCAAATTTACATAGGTCCCAAGTCATATCATTTCATACAAAGTTTTTACAAAGTGTTTGAATGGAAATTATAATTTAAGTGCGGGCCATGAATTCTTGTTGTCTTCCCGAGAATTACCTTCAAGTACCTGAGACAAAACATGTTAAAAGAAAAGGTCAGCGATAACGCCGAGTGAATTCATAGAGTTTAATAAAATCCATCAATATAATATCAGTATAAAATTATTACTGAAAATCATTTGGTACAAATCATTTTAATAGGCCATAAAATAGCCAAAGTCATTTTTATACAAATCCTTATCGAAAATCATAATATAGGCATTTGCCTTAAAAATCATTATACGAGCCAGTGTCGTAAAAACATCATACAATACGTCTTATGACGTTGTATGAAGATAAAACCCGTTATATGAATATGGTTATGAAAACCAAAACACGAACATAATATCAGTAGTATGACCCTGTATTGCTAGTCAGGCAATACATCGTAATTCGGAGCGTCTAATAGTATTTTGTTAGTTTGGATTATTATAAGCCGCATGACATTGTTACCTTACTAAACCAACAACGGGTAGCTAACCCAATACTCAATTTGCCCATCTAAAGTAGCGTGTCGTCACAAAGGTCACGCTATGGAAATCTTCTCATACATAAATTCGCTTACCAATCAATGTGGCACGACGGGGATCAACCGTCAAGGCGCGAACTGGGGTGATCGTCCCCAAATAGTACTATTATATGCACAAGCGTCTACCAAATCCCGGTAGTTCACAATTCATGCTAATGGGACTTTTGGTGACATAACCTAACTTTAATTATCCATTTAATTTCATCTATCGGGTCCTTTAATCATTTATCGGGTCATACAATCGGGTCATTCAATCATTCGGGTCCAAATCAATAAACAAACAATCGGAACATATGGTGTCCTATTTTATAAAAACTAACATGTTATCTCCCTCGCGGGTTTATAAAATATTTCATAAAAACATTTAAAAGAGTGTGAGGCTATGAACTCATGTTGATGTGGGAAGGCGGGTTATCGGCAATTCGAACGTACGGTACGTGCTTCAATCACGGAAACCTAGACAAATAATATTCGTCTTAAACTCTTGTCCAATGACTTTATAAAAATAACAATTATGTATACTTATGATGATTATATATATGATGATCAAGTGGGTTTACATATTCTCTTTTACTCATTTTTGTGTTATGTGTCGATAACTTTTATACTAGTTTACTAGTTTTACCTATTTTCGTGTTTTAAGTCCAACAAGCTTATTATAAGTTCTTAACTTGTATTAATCCATGTTATACTTATATTATCAGTATCTATACTTTACAAGTTGGGCCTAAATGGGTTAAGCCCAATAAATAAGTTTATAAGTGTTTTAGTCCATTTTGTTGTATTACTAGTCCAATAACGTTAACGTAGTCCGTTAATGTCCGTATGTTATATAGTTCGGGTTTTATCGGTTTTTACTTGTTATATATGTTTATATATCAGTATATGAATTTTATAAAGTTTACATTAGACGGGTCCAACCGTCTAAGTTTTATTTAGCAAAAACGTTAATTTTACGGTAATAGCCGAAAAAGTCGTAAAAATCAAGTTTATAGTTTTTATTACTTATAAGTATTATTCCACTACCATTTTTATAATTTATACACTTATTTAACCTTTTATATATTTATATAAATAAAATCCATAAGTTAGTGGGTTTTTATTTTACATTTTATACAATATAATTTTGAGTGTTTATATAATAATAATAAACATTAATTCTCAAAATCTGATTTTTATTTTCAAGTTCACCAAAACTGCCATATCTAGAGTTCTATATGGAGATAGAAGCTCAAAGTTTTATCACATAAACTACATAATATGTTCTCCATTTAACTCTTCTATAGCTACTGTTGAATCATCCTCTAAGTATTTTCTAAAAATCGTCCAAAACAGTGAACTCAGATTTGTACTTTAAACTTGTTTTGATCATATCTCACTCATTATAATGATTCCATTGCATGGCCAACTCTCACATGTGTACAAGACCCATAGCTTACTGTAAATTAATTCTACTTCATCATTTTATCAGTTCATGACATGTTTCTTTACTGTTTTATACAGCCATCATTTTTAAGCAAGATTTTAGCCTTGTTCTTTATAGTTTTTCACCTTTTTAAGCATGTTTATCAACACCAAATCCCCGCACAATACTTTTATCATCATATAATAATCATATACATATACAATAGGAAATAAAATACATGATTACATAATCAAAATAACAAGAGGATGAGGAGGACAATCTTTATACCACCAAGTAGTTGTAGATTATGATCAAAACATGGATTTGGATGGAGAAACTTGTGAATAGCCAAGACCATCTTCAAGACCACCAATCTTCATGATCACCTTGTGGAAAATCAGCACCAAGACTCCATGGAAACTCCTCCATGGATGTTATAATCACCACCATTCAAGAGAGCTTCAAGAGGGCTTCAACATGTGTATGAACAACATAGGATATTGTGGTTAAATTTGATCAATGATGGGTGTTTATGAGTGATGAGGGACGTCAAGTAGAAGAGAGATGAGAGGATTTTGAGGTTGGTTGCATGAGAGAAAATGGTATGTGTAAGTTTAGCTAGTGGTTTTTGTGTAGTGGTAAGCTTACTAGTTAAGCTATCATGACAAGTGTATGTAACTTGTCAACAACTTGACACCAAGTTGTTTTATGGCTATTGTGGCCGGTTATTGATGGGGGGGGGGGGGGGGGGGGGGTGGGACAAGTGTAACTTGTTTCATCCCCTATTGATTTACGGGTAATCCTCGATTCTAGTTTCCTCGATTTACGTGCCCTCGGGTCGTTTTACGAAAAACGTTTTTATAAATTATGAATCAACGGCACAAAACGAATCTAATAAAAATTGTTTCATCAAAAACGGAGTTCGAAAACGTAAATACGTAATCCTAAGGTTTCCGGTTTAGTCGTAAACGACGTTTAAAATAAATTCGTAAGTCCTAATCTCTTCTCGTAAATTTGTGAGTTTATGAACTAACACAAATTTAAAACTCCAATATTCATGGACAAATTTATTTTCTAAAATGTCGGACTGCCACCAAAGACGGTGTATGTAAACGTAAGCACGTAACGTAGAATCCTTCGGTTTAGACGTAGTCGACGCTACTTCAACACGTAAATCCAAATTACTTCCCAAAAATAAGTGAGTTCATATTATAACATTAAAATAATGTTTTTAAATAAATATTGAGAATAAAATATCAACCATAAATTGACGGATTGTCACACAAGATCTTGAATAAAACATACAGATAGCCAAAATTCCGTGTAGACCAAGTTTGTTAGAACCAAATCACATGATAAAATGACAATCAAGAGCGAAATTAGGAAAGCAAATTCTAACAGCATCAAATAACAGTGAACAATCCTAAGTAAAATCAGTAGAAAAATAAAACTTATATTAACAGTTATCAAATCAAGAAGAATGACATATCAGAAATGAAATTATACTGTCAAACTTATCATCCTAAACTAAGATTAAAACTCTTCTTATAGCAGTTCAAAAATAACAGGTTTAACCAAATAAATCAGCACACACTCAAATATAAATTATCAGCAGATTTTAAGTAATACATCAGACTAAATTATCAGTCCTAAACAAGAGACAAAAACCCCGCAATCAACTATGCTATCGAACTGGTTAATCAGCAGAATAACATTTCAGTAAATCTAAAACTTCGAATAAATGCACACATCCTATGTCGAAAAGCAGTTTCATATCATTATACTAAATCGAACATTGTTTAACAATCACAAATTAATTCACTAACAGATAACTAAAACTTAAAACAGTGTCATTAAATCAGATTCAAAAACATACTCATCGTTGCTGAAATCATTCATTCGAATGGCCTCTTGAACATAACAGAAAACTATAGAATCAATGATCAAATACTATGCAATTACAATGGTATAAAATACTACATCTAAATAACAAAATCAAAAACTACTCAGATTGAACCAAGCAAATTAGAGTATTAGAACTAATACAGCAGGCAAAAACAAATACAGAAGTACCGGTTAGCTACATCAACATAATCGATTAATCAGGCATACAGTAACACTATATCAGATTCATTAAACTACAGCAAAGTATTCAAAACATTTTAAACTAAACTTTTTGAAGTAAACGTAATAACCTTTAATGAGAACCATTGAGCAGAAGTCGCGCGCTGAGCGGACTTGAACTAAACGACACCGTCACTATGAAACCACCATTAAACCACGAATCATAAATCGATGAATCACCATCAGATTACAATAATCAGCAACTAATTAACCTGTTTTTAGACTTAACCAGTGGGATTAAGCTCTTTTTCCCTAATTTACTCAATATCATTCAGATAAGCAACCATTTGAGCTCATATGAATGATAAACAGTTATAATATTCGAATAAAGAATATAGAAGACCAAATTCTTATCTTATAATTTCACACGCCTTATTTCACTTTAACAATATAAATAGGACGTAACAAGGATTTAACGAGACTGATGATTCACTTTCGACAGTAAATTAAAACAAGATATTAAGATGATTAAAAATTGAAAATTAACTTTATTATTAAAATTAAATCATTACAAAACTCATGAAATTAAAATTACAAAATCTAACTATATTCTGACATTATAACATTAAAAAGTAAAAAAGGGATTAAAAATTACAAGTAAAATGGGAGTTTTTATAGCCATCTCAAGGCTTATGATGAGCGAATATCCGAATCTTCAATAGAATATTCTTCTTCAATAATAGCCCTTAGATCTTCATTTTCTCTTTCTTTGTTGATCTTGTTGGGAATCTAAACTTATTAGATTCCCTGATCATTGATTTAAACATAATTAGGCTGATAGATAGTCCCTTGCCTGTGCCTAGGAGGCAGGCAAGTTTCGCAAGACTCACAGAGATCCAAGTCTCTGTGAGCAACCTCAGAGGAGTCCATGTCGGAGACATTGTCAGGGAAGTCGAAGAATTACCTGAAGACATACTCATTGGCTGTGATGGATAACAACCAAGATGTATCAGGGACTCTGAGGGGTTGAGAGTTAACAGGGGTGGCAATACCCTGATAACTCTCAGCACACTTTGGACATGCCATTTGTGTGTTCGAGACTATGAAGAATAAGGAAACTGTTTTTGACAACTGTTCCTTAAAGCATAATGGAAGACTACCAAGAATAGAAGGACATCATGTGACTGATGTGGGAACTTGTAAAAGCTTGTGTAGTCGACATCAAGTACTGTTTAAGTCAAACTCGTAACACTATAAATAGGATGTGTATCCATGCATTAATGCTCAACACTTTGAGATATTAAGAACATTAGTGCATATAACTTAGTGAATCAAACAGCTACGACTGTATTCATAAGTTAGGGTTTATTGTTGTTCAAAGTGTGCACAACACATTGTCATCAAACTGTGTTATCCATAACACTTGTAATTCTTTATTATACAATAATAAGATTACGTTTGAAAAGTAATACCTTGTGTTAATTAAGTTAAGATTAGGGTTTCTTGCATTGATTAGGGACTTTCAATTGGTATCAGAGCGGTGTTTGATATTAAAACCTTCAAGAAACATCGTTCTCAGTTTTATAATCAAGATCCACCATGCCGGAAACTTCTAGCCCACAATCACCTTCCACAAACCCATCTTCACCAAGACTTAACCCTCCAGCCAATGACGATGATCTACCCCAACTTCTTGACTCAAGAGGTGGATCACACGTAACCAGTGTACCAGTCTTTGATGAAGAAGACTTTGCCAGTTGGAAGAGTCAATTTCTTGTATACCTTGATGGACTTGAACCTTTTCTCTTAGAAATTTTAGAAAATGGTCCATATATTCCCATGGCGCTTACATCTAGGGGTGTGATTCGGGTTGACCCGGTCGGGTTCGGGTCAACTCGGGTCGGGTCAAGTCGGGTCAAAGGTAAAAAATATATAACCCGAACCCGAGCCTAATTAGAACTCTGGTCACTCGGGTTCGGGTCAATTCGGGTCGGGTCAACTCGGGTCGGGTCAACTCGGGTTCGGGTCAACCCGAGTTTGAGGAAAAAGTGTAAAAAGTGGCCTCATTTTGTACTAAAACAATGTAAAAAGTCTAATTTTAGTCGGGTCAAGTCGGGTTGGTCAGGTTCGGGTCAACTCGGGTCGGGTCAAGTCGGGTCAAGGGTAAAAATATATAACCCGAACCCGAGCCTAATTAAAACTCGGGTCAATTCGGGTCAACCCAAATTGACCCGAATACGCTTTTGGACCCGAGTGACCCAACCTGAATATGATTATTCGGGTTCGGGTTCGGGTCGGGTTCGGGTCGGGTCAACTTTTTTGACACCCCTACTTACATCCACTGAAGAAAACCCTCTTCCCAAACCTCTCAAACAATGGACTCCAGCTGATAGGAAATTAGCAAACCAAGATAAACGTCTCAAAAGCATCATAATTTCCTGTCTTCCCAAGCATATCATGAAGTCTGTCATTCAGTGCCCCACAGCTAAACAAATGTGGACAGACCTCATTCTTGGCTATGAAGGACCCTCTGAAACAAGAGAGACAAAGATTCAGGCACTCAGACTTCAGTTTAATGCCTTTAAGTCACTTGAAGGTGAAAAGGTTCAGCAAACCTATACTAGGCTGAAGATTCTTCTAAATGACCTGGCTATGAATGATGTCACTATTGGTCAAGCTGAGATCAATGCTACTTTTGTCAACAGCCTTCCAAGAAAGTGGCTGAGCATGAATCAGACTCAGAGAGCTAACAACTCAATCAAAAATGATACCCTTGCTCAGCTCTATGGTAAGTACAATTATGAAGAAGGGCTGATCGATACTATCTACAAATCAGAGACTGAAAGATTTGTAGTCCAAGGAGCATCTTCCAAAGCTTTGATCTCTGCAACACATCCTCATGACAGCGATTCTGATATTGAAGAAGATACCCGTAGCAGCCAAGAGTTCTTGTCAGACCTCAATGCAGAATTCCATGAAAGAGCGTTGCTAGCCAACCAAAGAAGATACTACAAAAGATCTGGAAGAGTAGGATCAACTAGTAAACCAACTGACAGGTCAAAAGAAACATGTTTTGCCTGTGGAAAGCTTGGACATTATCAAAAAGATTGTCCTTCTACCAAGACATCCTCACCCTCTTATCCATCATCTTCATCCAAACCCTACAAGTTCAAACAACATAACAACTTATCTCAATCCAATTCTTCAGACACTGAGAAGAAAGATTACAAAAATAAGTACAAGGCACTTAAAGCTGAGTTAGAACAAATGAACTTGAAGATTGAAGCTCTGTCCAAAAAGAAAGGTGGTGAGAAAAAGACAGAGAAAGGGTTGGTTGCTGAAACTTATGATTGGAATGATGAACCACTGACTTCAGATGAAGAAGACACCACAAGAGTCAGGGCTTTTATGGCAATAGCTGAGGATGAACCAGCTGTTGGAAAAGGTGATGCTAGATCAGGACAATGGGTTGACATCACAATGAAAAAGGTACACAGGCTTTTATCTATGTCTGATAGTGATGAACGTAAGCATGTCCTTGATTACACCATTGTTGATTTGCACTTTGTTGAGGAACAAAGAAAGAACCTACTTGATAAGTTTCACTCTGTTAAATCTGAAATGATAAATGCTAAGGCTGAATGTGAAACTCTTAGGCGGGTTAATTTAGAGAAAATATCCCTGCAAAATGAAGTAGCTAGATTAACCTTGAAAAACATAGCTTTAAATGATCAAGTCACTGAATTGAACAAGATTATTGAAAAATGGCTGTGTGCTAGGTTTACTATTGATGAATTGCTTAGGGATGAAGTGCCTGCTGATTTAAAAAGGGATATATCTGCTAAGAAAAATAAGCTGAGGATTCTCACCAAACCCAAAGACATTGTCTTTAAATCTACAGAGACTATTCATATGTCAGATACCTCTTTGACAAATGACCCTGTCTCTGAAGATGTGGCTGAGCTACCACCTTTGCCCAAACTCTCTGGAGTTGAACCTAGCAGTTCTTCTAGATCTGCTAAGGATGAACTTAGGACAGATATTGAGAATCCTCCAGCTAAAGTTTTTCATGTACCTGCTAAACAAACTGGTAAACAAGTAGCTTTTAAGCCTGTTACTACTAAAGCTGTGAATAAGGTTGACCCTACCACTGAAGATCGCCTGTTGTCTCTTATGAAAGAAGTAGAACTCTTGAAACAACACATTAAGCCTTCCGCTGAATGCTCTACTTCTCATGAACCTAAGTCAGTACTAGGTGAACCCAAAAGGGAAAGGTTAATCAAACCTTATTGCAATATATGTAAAAATTCTCACCATTCGACCTTAGATCATGACAGACACATGGCAGCTAAAAGAGCTCAGACACCCTCTAGGGAAAGACCACAGAGTTCCAAAAGGCAACAGGGAAATTACAAATCTTATCCTCCCTATAAATTATGTGGGTTCACAGACCATCACTCAGACGAGTGTGGTGACTTCCCTGGGTGTGATATCTGTGGGAGTTATAACCATGAAACAATGAACTGTCCATCCCAACGCCAAAAGTTTTTCAGGAACACAAGAGTTGCTAACAAGCAATTCAGGGAACCCACTGGAAAGTGGGTTCACCATAGGAACTAATCTATTTCTATGTATCTGTGCAGAAATATCTCAAGGAATCGGTATGGTATCTAGATAGTGGCTGTTCTAGACACATGACAGGGATTCAACAATACCTGCACAGATACTCAAAGGAGCCAGGTCCCAAAGTGGTGTTTGGAGATAACTCTTCAGGTGACACAGAAGGATATGGCTCAGTGAACTGCAATGGGATCACATTTACCAGGGTTGCATATGTGAATGGTCTTAAACACAATCTTATTAGCATCAACCAATTGTGTGATGCTGACTATAAGGTTTTGTTTACTAAGACTCAGGGAACCATATTCAACAAAAACAATGATGTTGTGCTGATTGCACCTAGTAGGAGAGATGTTTATGTCATCAACATGGCTGTGTGCTCTGAAGACAGCTCAAATTGTTTTCTTGCCAAAGCCTCTGAAAGTGTCAATTGGCTGTGGCACAAAAGACTGTCTCATCTCAACTTCAAGAACATCAATAAGATAGCCACACAAAACTTGGTTGCTGGTCTACCTTCAGTAATGTTTTCCAAAGACAAAACTTGTTCTGCCTGTGTCAAAGGAAGAAAATCACAGGTCTTCATTCAAGACTAGGCAATCATTCTCTATTGAAAAGTGTTTACATCTCCTTCACATGGATTTGTTTGGGCCTGTCAAACCTCAAACCATTAATCACAACAAATACACCTTGGTCATTGTTGATGAATTTTCAAGATATACATGGGTGTTCTTCCTCAGAAGGAAAAGTGATGCAGCTGAAACCATCATGTCCTTCATCAGACAGGTTGAAAATATGAATGATGTTAGAGTCAAAACTCTAAGAAGTGATAATGGTACAGAATTCAAGAATCATCAACTTGAATCATTTTGTGATGAAAAAGGGATTTCTCAGAACTTCTCTTCAGCTGGCACACCTGAACAAAATGGTGTGGCTGAAAGAAGAAACAGGACCTTGATTGAAGCAGCAAGAACTATGTTAAATGGTGCAGCCTTACCAAAGCAATTTTGGGGAGAAGCTGTTCACACTGCCTGCTATACTCAAAACAGATCAATCATTGTCAAAAGACATGGTAAAACCTCCTATGAAGTTTTCAGAAAAAGATCTCCAGACGTCAGCTACTTTCATGTGTTTGGATGCCCTGTGTTTATTTATAACTACAGGGATAAACTTGGAAAGTTTGATGAAAAAGCTGATGATGGTTTCTTTTTGGGATACTCTCCAACAGCCAAAGCCTTCAGAGTATTCAACATCAGAAGACAAAAAGTAGAAGAAACATTCCATGTCAGATTCAATGAAGATGATGAAGTCATACAGAGAACAGGAACAGAGGGTGATGAAATAGATTTTAATGAAAATATTTCTTTCCCAAGTGATGAGTTCACAGAACCCAGACCTACCAGTCATCATCACTCCAACACTCTCACTCCTTATGTCCCTGCTTTTGATCCTTTGTCTACTCACAACATAGAAGTTCCTACCTCTCAGGAACTTGATGAAGAAGAACCTCAAATCTCTGATGGTCCTTCTCATGATATTGATGACTCACTAATTCTTCAAATCCCTGAAGATTCTCCTGCTGATAATGAAATAGCTTCCCTTGAAATGGCTGAAGAAGACTCTAACACTGAAATAGTCTTTGAAGAAAGCCCTCCTAGTCAGCAGGATGAGACTCAACTTGCATCAGCTGTGCCCTCGAGTACCCCTGACCTTGAATCCCCAGCTCCTCAAAATAAGTGGTCAAGAGATCAACACATACTTCTTGTCAATATTATTGGGGAACCAAATGCAGGGGTCACAACCAGACAGCGAATCCAAGACTCAGAGTCAGCCTCAGCCAATGAATGTCTCTTTGCTGAATTTCTCTCACAAATTGAACCTAAAAGAGTTGCTGAGGCACTAGTAGAAGAAGGATGGGTAGCTGCTATGCAAGAAGAAATCAATCAGTTCAAAAGGAACAAAGTATGGACACTAGTGCCAGCTCCACCTGGAAAGAATATCACAGGCACTAGATGGATCTATAGAAATAAGATGGATGAAATTGGGAACATCATCAGGAACAAGGCAAGACTGGTAGCACAGGGGTTCTCTCAAACTGAAGGAATTGATTATGATGAAACATTTGCACCTGTTGCTAGACTTGAGGCCATCAGAATCTTCCTTGCTTATGCTGCATATATGAACATCACTGTGTATCAGATGGATGTTAAGAGTGCCTTCCTCAATGGTGATTTGGCTGAGGAAGTGTATGTTGCACAACCTGAAGGATTTGAGAACAGCGAGTTTCCCAACCATGTGTACAGACTTCACAAGGCAATGTATGGTCTGAAACAAGCTCCAAGAGCATGGTATGAAACTCTTTCAAATTTCTTAACTGAAAATAAATTTATCAGGGGTTCTATTGATAAAACACTCTTTACCTTCAAGGACAAGAGTGATTTCATCATTGTGCAGATTTATGTGGATGATATCATCTTTGGGTCAACAAATGTCAATCTTAGTAAACGTTTTGCTAAATTAATGACCAAGAAATATGAGATGAGTATGATGGGTGAATTAACTTACTTTTTGGGCTTTCAAATTAAACAATGTCCTAAGGGAATTTCAATTTTTCAAGAAAAGTATGTTAAGGATTTACTTAAAAAATATGACTTAGCTGATTGTGCATCAGTGAAATGCCCCATGCTTCCACCCAACAACTTGGGCCCTGATGAGTCAGGGGTCTCTGTCAATGAGACTTTATATAGAGGCATGATTGGGTCACTGATGTATCTAACAGCCAGTCGTCCAGATATCCAATTCTCCACATGTCTCTGTGCAAGGTACCAAGCTAACCCAAAAGAATCCCATCTAGTGGTTGTTAAGAGAATTTTCAGGTATCTCAAAGGAACACCATCCCTAGGTCTATGGTATCCAAAGGAATCAGGCTTTGATCTCAAGGCCTATTCAGATTCAGATAATGCTGGATGCTGTATTGACAGGAAAAGCACTTCAGGCAGCTGTCAAATCCTAGGAGGAAAATTGGTTGGATGGAGTGCTAAGAAGCAAAACTCTGTGGCTATGTCTTCAGCTGAAGCAGAATATGTCACTGCAGCCAGCTGTTGTGCTCAGGTGCTCTGGATGAAAAGTCAATTGGCTGACTATGAAATCTTGTATGACAAAGTACCAATCTTTTGTGACAACACCAGCGCCATTGCCATATCCAACAACCCTGTTCTTCACTCTCGTACCAAACACATTGATATCAGGTATCATTTTATCAGGGATCATATAATGAAGGGAGATATTGAGTTGCATTTTGTTCTCACAGAGCTGCAACTAGCTGATATCTTTACAAAGCCTTTGGCTGAACCTTCGTTCAACAGGCTAGTTGCTGAGCTAGGGATGCTCAATATCTCAAAGCCTGTGGCTTGATATTAAATGTGTTCATTAAATGATTGATTCTATATTAAATATTTTTCACATGAAACTAGGTAGTTACTTTCCAAGTAAATGCAAAAAACATTCTCAAATATTTAATCATTTATTTTTCGGATAACGAGGAGACAAACTTTTTGAAAGGTCAAGGGGACCCACTTGAGCAGTCATTTTCGCACCTTGCATTTAATACGGTTGAATAACTGTTCACTTAAGTTTGAATATATATTGTCTTCTTTCTCTTCTCACCCACCACCATTCTAAAATCTACTTCTCTCTCTAAGTTCTTATCTCTCTCAACCATCCGCCATTTTCATTCACTTTCAACCTCAAATCCATGGCGTTTTCAGTTCCAAAAGCCTCCAATGTTAACTTCGAGATCAACGAGAGCATCCTCGCCTCCAACAACGCCATTGGATGGATTAAGGCACCAAACAGCACCTATTCAGATCTGGTAAATTTCATGCAGAATTGTGACCTAAATGAAGCCTTCACCAAATCTCCATCCACCTTTTACCAAGAATACCTTAGGGAATTCTGGTATTCTGCTGAAGTAGTAGAAGACACCATTACATTTAGCCTTTCATGCAATGAACATCCTTTTGCCTTCTCCCTTAAAGACTTTTCTAGTGTGGCCGGACTAAAACATGGAGATGAATGCCTGAAGGCGGTTGACAAAAAGGCTGTCAAGGAAGCCCTGGCCACACTCAACCCTTGCCATGACGTTAACCCTGCCCTTACACCAGCTGAGGTCCTCACCAAATCCCCTCTGAAGATTAAGTATTTCACTCCTATGTGGCGTGTCCTCTTCACCCACATTGTGAAGTCCCTGGGAGGAATGCAGGGATCACAGGATCAGATGTCGTTCAATCATCAGGCTATTGCGTATGGATTAATCTGGGGAGCTGATGTTGACGTTGGAAGCATCCTATTCTCAAACCTGGTAGAACAACTGAAGGGAAGGAATCAGGTCAGGGAAAAGAACATCTGTTATGTGCGCTTCCTGTCCCTGATCTTTGAAAGTTTACTGGGAGATAACTACCACAACAAGGCCTTGACTGCTCTTAAGCCCTATCGCATCACAGGCGCCATCTACAAGGAAATAGGAGCTGAGGATATCCCTGTCACCGCCCATATGCTGAACGTGGCCAACCAGGTACCAAACGCTGAGAAGCCCTTGCTCCCTTCCTCTGAGAAGGTGAATACTTCTAGTGTTGCTGGCAAGTCTATGTCTTTGACCTCTGGGCAGCACACTACTAAGTCCAAGGCTTCATCTGGTCAACAGCCAAAGAAGAAGAAAATTCCCTCTTCTTCCCACTCCAAAGCTGTTATTAAGGCCAAGGGAAAGAAGACTGACACCGCCTCTGGTCCAGATACTCTTGTGGATTCAGACTCTTTGGCTGACAAACAACAGGCGTCTAGTGTCTCTAAGTCAGCTGAGACAACAGGAAACCAGCCAAATCAAGCTGATATCTCACAGGTAATCAGTGTACATTTTTAGAGGTTCACAAGCAGCCACTCTCATTTGTCTGTAGGAGAGAGTGGTGAAGTTAGGGTAATCCTCGACCCATAGAAGTCTGTCATTACACTTAGAATACTTTAAGACTTCTGTACACCCTGTCATTGCACCAGGGAATGATTCATTTGTGTTTATAAAGCACCCCGATGACCCTGAACCCTCTAGACAGTATTCAGGCTAACAACAACCTGAATATACTAATGTCTCAACCTTGATCAGCTGTACTTCACACAGCCTCTTGGTTCCCTCCTTAAAAGAGTCCCAAAGGATTTATCCTTTCAGGGGGAGCTGAATCATCACCCTCAGCTTTCCTAGGGGCAGCGTAACAGGCGACCTACAACAACATATGTTTCACTCTTAAAAGAGTCCCAAAGGTTTTAACCTTTTGGGGGGGGTGAATAATCACACTCAGCTTTCCTAGGGGCAGCGACTGGCGATCCATAAACAACATATGTTTCACAATCAAAAGAGTCCCAAAGGTTTTTTACCTTTTGGGGGGGCTGAATAATCACACTCAGCTTTCCTAGGGGCAGCGAATGGCGATCATTAACAACACTTTATTCACACTTAAAAGAATCCCAAGGATTTATCCTTTGGAGTGGCTGAGTAATCACCCTCAGCCTCTCTGGGAGAGCGAAATGGCCACCATTCCCCTTATATTTTTCCCTGTTACTAATTACAACAAATTTGCAGGCTGAAATTGTACAGCCAGTCATCGAATCTCAGGTACAACAAGAAAAGGAGGCTGAAACTATGACTCAGGACAAACCAACTGATGAAGAGCATGTGTTCAATGCTGATGAAGAAATGCTCTCATTAGAAGATTATGTCTCTGATATTGAGCCAATGCCTGAGGATGAATTCCCTGAGGGAATGTTCGATGAAGAGGATGAAGACGATGAGGAAGACCAGCTGTCTGTCTCTCCTCCTAAAGAAATAGCTGTGTCTACACCAGCTGGTGACAAGACTTCTCCTCTCAAGGAAGCTGTTGATACTCCAAACTCTGCTACCTCAGCAACAACAGTCTTCCAAAGACCAACTTATGATCCAACAGCAGAATTTCTCATGTTTGATCATCCTACCCAGACCAACTTTGACTTAATACCAAGGGAGGATGACTATGCTCAACAAAGCCTCAATATCAAGAATCTTCAGCCAGTCCATCATCAATCTGATATTGAGCGCTTATCAAGGAAGCTGGATGTGATCAAGTCAGAGATGAACAACTTTACTGTGACATTTCCAGGCATCATAAAAAAGGCTGTGACTGAGGCTGTCACTGAGCCAATTCAGGATGGTGCAAGAAAAGGTGTAGCCCAGGGACTCAGTCATCTCTCAACACGAATCAAGGATGCTATTGACTCAGCTGTCCCTGCTATGTTCCGTGAACATGAACTCACCCTACAAAGGCAATTTAATGCTGTTCGCAACAGGCAATACAACCATGCTAACTTTATTGTCAGGCGTGTTCAGGCAAATACTAATGCCAATGCCAACCTCCTGCTGAAGATTGCCAGGGCTTCACGAAAAAGACAACGTGCTATGGCTGCCTCTGTGGAACAGATTTCAAGGCGTTTTCAAGCACGTTCATCCAAACATCTGCAAAGTAAGGATAAACGTGAGGGGGAGAAGATTACAACACTCAGCCTTGCATCTGCTGAACAAGGCTCATCATCAGCTAACCCCACCACTACACCTGTTCCTCTCCAAGTCATCACACTAGTTATAATACCTGATGATGAGGATGATACTCAGGGGGAGCAACAAACTGAAGATGGAGCTGACTCATCAAAATCTCTGATCTTAGTTAACATCAGCAAGCCTGAGGATGATGATGAGCCAGCGGCCAAGAAATTAAAATTCACTGTTAGCTCTCTTCCCAAAGCTATTCAAACTCAGGCTCAGACAGCGTTTCTCAAAAGAGCTGATGTTTTGAAAAACATAAGTGTGGAGTCCTCTGTCTCGAAGAAAGGAAAGGAGATAGTTTTGGTTGACACAGATACCAAACTTAAGAAGATAGCTGCGATGCTAGAGACAGGAGGATCCACCACAGACCTTTCACAATTCTCAACCTTTACACCTTCCGATGAGATTCCTTTGACCCCTGAAGAAATTGAGCAACAGGCTGAAGAATTCAAAAGATTAAGTGAACTCAAGACAGCCAAAGAATTAAATGAAGCGACTCTGAGGAAGATGACACCACCTGAAAGAGAAAAACAAAAACAAAGGTTGAGGGAAATGGAAGTAAAACGCGCTGAGGCCTTAAAGAAAGTCAAAGCTGACTATGATGCCTGCGTGAACAACAGATATGTTGCTGGCAAGATAACCAAGTTCAAATACACCATTCATAAATCCACAAACACCCCACAAATGATCTTATGGAGGGAAAACCAACAGAGAAATATGGATGTGTTTGACAACTTCAGGTTAAAGACACTTGGGTTATCAGAATGGTTTGAACTCGAAGCCTTAGCTGCCAAAAAGTCTGGACAGGCAAATTTCCTTCTGCTTAAAACTCTTAAGGCCAAGTTTAACTGGATCAAGGAAACAGCAGCCAAACTCAAGATTGATCCCCCACCACAGCTTTTTGAACAAGAACCCCCAAAGACAGGCAACAAAAGGAGAAGAATTTCACAAATTGTTAATGAAACTTTTGTTACTGAAGATGTTCATGTGGATGGTATGCACAGGGATTTGATCCTTCCAAATGGTATTGTTGGCCCTGTTGATAGTCAGACATACACAGAGCCTGAAAGAGGAATGGCATTCATGAACAAGGCTTGCCAGTATGCTTTTCAGAGGGAAGATGAGCTGTGCTTGGCTTCAACTATTCAGCTACTCTGTCACAAGAAGTGTCTCAAGATCAACACAGAGTATTCCAAGAAGTTTGCAAAGACTTTGCAGGATGAAATTGATAACAGATTAGACGTGGACGAAGCTGAAGAAAGAATAAAAATGATGACTATTGAAGATGGTCTCAACCCTTTTTACCTTCATATTTTATTTTACTTATGTAATGAACTTGTAATTTTCTTTAAGTCTTAATAAAATCACGAGGTATGTTTGTTTAGATCTGTTATGTGTAAGAAGAAGCTGTTAAACTCACTTACCTTAACTTAGTTAGATCTAGCATTATTTATGTTTAAATAGGGGGAGATTGTTGGGAATCTAAACTTATTAGATTCCCTGATCATTGATTTAAACATAATTAGGCTGATAGATAGTCCCTTGCCTGTGCCTAGGAGGCAGGCAAGTTTCGCAAGACTCACAGAGATCCAAGTCTCTGTGAGCAACCTCAGAGGAGTCCATGTCGGAGACATTGTCAGGGAAGTCGAAGAATTACCTGAAGACATACTCATTGGCTGTGATGGATAACAACCAAGATGTATCAGGGACTCTGAGGGGTTGAGAGTTAACAGGGGTGGCAATACCCTGATAACTCTCAGCACACTTTGGACATGCCATTTGTGTGTTCGAGACTATGAAGAATAAGGAAACTGTTTTTGACAACTATTCCTTAAAGCATAATGGAAGACTACCAAGAATAGAAGGACATCATGTGACTGATGTGGGAACTTGTAAAAGCTTGTGTAGTCGACATCAAGTACTGTTTAAGTCAAACTCGTAACACTATAAATAGGATGTGTATCCATGCATTAATGCTCAACACTTTGAGATATTAAGAACATTAGTGCATATAACTTAGTGAATCAAACAGCTACGACTGTATTCATAAGTTAGGGTTTATTGTTGTTCAAAGTGTGCACAACACATTGTCATCAAACTGTGTTATCCATAACACTTGTAATTCTTTATTATACAATAATAAGATTACGTTTGAAAAGTAATACCTTGTGTTAATTAAGTTAAGATTAAGGTTTCTTGCATTGATTAGGGACTTTCAGATCTGATGGTTGATAGGGCACAACTAGCACACGGATTGCCAACGTGGCATCCGTGTGTGCTAGTTGTGTTTGTTTGAAGCCTCCTGATTGGCTGAGTGGGATAAATGATGTGTTTAACCCAGTCATCTGCTGCCACGTAGCTCTTTTCTTCCTCACACTCTCTTCCTTAAAATTGGGGAATTAATTCCCCCACGTATGAATAACTCGTGGGAACAAAAAGCCCCAATTTATTTTTACCTTTGGGTGAATTAGGGTTTGTTGAACAATAAGTATTTACTGGTTATGGTGGGTTGGGGAAGAAAGGGTAGAGAGAAAAAGACATAGAATGTATCGAAAAATATTTATTAATGAATGTGTGGGTGAAAACGAGGTGACTATAAAAGTGAGTGGGTGTATGGAACGTTTAGTGTAAATGGGTTTTATTTATTTATTTGGTGATAAGATACACGTTCAAAATAAACGTGTGAAGGGATTTTAATGGATTGTTTGACCGAAAGGAGTAAATGTGAGTTAAAAACACTTCTCATCCATTTGAAACTTACAACCCTAAGCCCATTTCGTTTATTTGTTCCTTGTGGTGTTGGGCTTTTGGACAAATAAATAAACAAACGTCCCATATGTAAATAGATTATTTGGGCTTAAGTAATTTCTTCCATTCGTTATACTACTTGGGCCATTGTTGGGCTTGTGATCAAAAAGTGATCCAATGTCAATCCAATATTGGGCTTTTAAGCCCAATTGCTCCAATGTGGGACCCACTAGACCAAAATCCTTTATTTAAATATTAAATCCTCTAAATTGAACTCGATTTTGGCTTCCTCGATCTTTTTCATCAATCTCGTGTCGATTTCGCCGGTTTTCGTGATCTTGGTACCTACACACATGAAACAAGAAATACACATATACAAGGCATTTTTGATACATTTCATGCATAATTTCATTGTTTTAAGATACAAATGATATGAGTAATTACACTCATATCATATATATATATATATATATATATATATATATATATATATATATATATATATATATATATATATATATATATATATATATATATATATAGAGTTAGGATCTAATAAAAAGATTAACAAAAATGAGAAGGATGTGAAGAAACCACAACCACTCATTTTAGATGCACCTAAAAAATCTCCTGCATCTCCTCTTAGAATTCTCACTCTTATTTAAAATGTGTGGTCCAGAGTTCTACTTATTCTTCTTATTTTTATTTCTCTTCTTACTAGATCGCTACTATATATATATATATATATATATATATATATATATATATGATATATATATATCTTACTACTATATAAAAGAAGCTTTTTTAGAACTCATCTTCAAACAAAAATCTTTAAAAAATGACACATGTCCACATAAAATAATCAACGCCTGTCATTTATTTTCGTATTCCATCAATTAATTCTTTCAAAAAAAACTCACCCAAACAAGAAAACTATAACCAAAAATTGAAAATCATAAAACCTGCCAATTTTGCATTCAAGAAATCCAATCAGTTAATCCATTCAATAAATCCTACATATTTTGAATCAACAACCAAAAACCACAAATTAATGTAGTAGTCTGTAACGTGATGCATTTCCAAAAATGATTCGTTTCTAATCTCTAAAGTTCGAATGATTCATAAAACCCACAATAGTTTGAAACATATGCTTGAGTGATATTGGATAAATCTGATTTGGTAAGATAATTTTTTTATTTTTGTTCGTGTTCAATTTTATAAAATTGGAGTTTTATTTGGGTTTAAAATGTCATTATTTTTTAGGATTTCAATAACTCTGTCGTGATATTAGGCTTTATGGTTTAAATAAATTCAAATGTAGAATTAGTTCATTTGTTAACGGCCTTTAGACACTTTCGGAAGACATTTGAAAGATTTGAACATGTAATTGGCCGATCAAAGATTCCACCGTAAACAATAATATACGCTTTACATTTTTCACGAGAACAAAATATTAATGATCCGTATTTTTAAATCAACAAGTTTGTATGCATATTCTTAGCCTGTTTTAACAATTTTAGGCATGGTGGAACTGGTCTTGGACTCCACATTGCTATAACCTTGATGAGAATGTGAGATAAAGGTCGTCTTAAGCACTAACTAAAACTAGTGCATCAAATTAGAGTTATAAGTTACTTTTTGCAGCAAGTTAATATTTATTAGAAAATGTCATTCACCGGTTAACAAAATGGGTGGAGAAATAAGAAGGTAAAGTTGTTGTTGTATATATTCTCTTTACTGGGACACTAAACATTTGAAAGATTTGAACATGTAATTGGCCGATCAAAGATTCCACCGTAAACAATAATATACGCTTTACATTTTTCACGAGAACAAAATATTAATGATCCGTATTTTTAAATCAACAAGTTTGTATGCATATTCTTAGCATGTTTTAACAATTTTAGGCATGGTGGAACTGGTCTTGGACTCCACATTGCTATAACCTTGATGAGAATGTGAGATAAAGGTCGTCTTAAGCACTAACTAAAACTGGTGCATCAAATTAGAGTTATAAGTTACTTTTTGCAGCAAGTTAATATTTATTAGAAAATGTCATTCACCGGTTAACAAAATGGGTGGAGAAATAAGAAGGTAAAGTTGTTGTTGTATATATTCTCTTTACTGGGACACTAAACAAGGACTGATTAGTTTTGCTTTGTACAAAGGTTGTTGGATATACATTTTATTTTGATTGCAAAAAGGATGCTTTAAAATGTCAAATTTCAGAAAAAATTCATGTGCTCATTATTGGATATGTTGCTTTTGATTTAATAAGTAGATGACTATTGATGTTTGATCTCTTTTACATTGTTATGTTTGGCGCTTACTTATTAGGGGGATTTCAGTCAAGTTTTTTAAATCAATCTCATGTTTTACCACAGCTAAAATGCAGTAATATTACGAGTGACTTTGTGAAAATGTTATTTGTGCATTATATTTTAAATTGTTGGTTGTCCTTGGATTTGGGCATGGTGTCTTGAGAAAAACATTGATTTGGCAGACTACCCGGATGTGATAAAGGCATTTTGTTCATTTGGTGGAATCAAGATCTTGGATGGTTATGTTATTCACGACTGATAGAGGTCAACAAACCTTTTTACTATTTTTTATGGTTCGTTATATCATTTTGGTCAACTCTAATAATATTATTAATTGCATGATGGCACGAGAGGTGTTGCAGCCAGAAAATGGATATGATTTAAGATATGTGCATCATACTTTAAAAACTAATTTTATCTAATTGAATTATAGATATTCAATAAATTCATAAAGAATTACACATTTAGATTGTAGAACTGACGTAATCATAATTACGGTGGTATATTCAGAATTCATATCTGGTCATTTGGAAACTCATATTTGGTCATTTGGAATTCTAGATATGGAGTTGGCAGAAACTAATGCCAAACGCCCCTTAAATATGTACTTATTTTTTTCTAGCCTAATCAAAAGTGAATGTCGTAAATATTAACATGCATAAAGCTGATTATTCATAAGGATTTATTTACTTTAAAATAAGCAGACAACCAGTTTTATGATTTTGTCCTACTTTTATCCGAACAAAACAAAAGATCAATTTATTTATCACGTTTAAAATGTTATCAAGTTTATGTTTACAACAAACATACAAACAAAACGACATTAGGTAACTTTCTTTGTCAAAAACACGAAGATGATTAATATATAAACAAGGAACATTTTGTTATTTATTTATACATTATATAATATATCTCAACTATTTATAGTAAATAATAATAATTTGAAGCAAGCCGCCCAACGGGCGGGCCTTAAGGCTAGTATATATATATATATATATATATATATATATATATATATATATATATATATATATATATATATATATATATATATATATATATATATATATATATATATATATATATATATATATTATATAGGTATAATTGTGATTTGATACCACACCCTTAATCCCAGTCATATGTGACATGGCAGCTATTAGCCAGTATTTGAGAAATCCCTAAAAAATCTCTATTTTCCACGTTTTTTGTGATTTAAAATTGCACTCTTTTGAAAATCGCGTTTTGAAAACACAGTTTTGAAAGTCATGTTTTGAAACGCAATTTTTATTATTGAACCGGGTCCGGTTCAAGTCTGGGCCGAGTCGGAAAGTTCAAGTATATTTAAAAAATTTGACCATAGTTGGATTCAAACTTGCGACCTCTGACTTATTTCCATCTAGCTTTACCAACTATGCTAAGCCACCATCTGTTTTATTTAATTCAAAAAAAATTAATATTAACACCCTAAAATCATTCATCTTAATATAATATTTTTAAATATGGATCAAATTATACAATAAAATCACATAAAAAAACTACGCCTGCTTTTTCTTTCTCAAACCCTAACTGTGTTTTTTTTCTTCAGGTTAATAAAGTCGTGTGAATCAATAAAGATTAATGAAGCGTGTTGAATTAAACATGACCTATCGAGTGTTCGATGAATTCATGGATTTGACAGTCCATCAATAACTAAGAAAAGTTGTGAAGGTTACTTAACTCTCTTATGTAAAAAAAAGTGTTAACCTCAATAGATGGGTTCAATGTTTCCAAACTCAGTTGGTGATTAAATTGGTTGACCAACCAGTTCTTGGTTAACTGTATTCTCCATGATGTCCAATTTACTAATCAAAAGCGCTTCAAGCACATTGTGTCCCGAAGTAAAGTTATAATGGAGGTAATGGTTATTATTATATACTATGTATGTGAATGTATACTTGGAGTTGCTGTTTTACTTCTAATCAAAACCCACGTTTCTAGAATTTAATTGAAATTCATGTTTTGTTAAATTTTATTGTCTAATTTTCAGGTGAGATTGAAATAGTTGATTTAGATCATTTAGAAAGGAAAAAAGACTTATGAAAGTCGTCATTTATTATGAAAGACTTATCGTCTATTTAACATTTTCTTTCCATTAGTGAACTTGACCCATTTTTAGTTGCTTAATTGTATTGGTTGTATGTGTAGAAATGTCAAATCAGGAGCTTATTCAAGCTGGAAGTCAGAGAATGGATGTGACTGATCAGACCATAGAACGCTCCAAACAGGTACGGCTCGGTATGTAAAAAGAAATTCACTATTTAAGTTTATCTAGCGCAGACTTATACATGTTAGGATCCGTGGTGGATTATCTTTTAAATTATACAATCTTCAAGACCGGGATTCAGCATAGGGACAATTGCTTATTATTTAGATCATTGGGACATGATGAGATCTGACCCACTGGAGGCTACGTCTCAGGCTGCCACACTTGTGACTCAGATCCGTAAGAGGAAGGGTTTGAAGAGCAGATGACACTGGTATCTAAGTTTGAGGACAAGCTATAAGCAAGTGGAACGTGTTCAACTACAAGTCATCTCTTTATTCTCTGTGGAAAAAGTCAATCCTCTCAATCATGCTCCCCATAAATGAAAGAGTGAGCTTCACCATTTACGTCTAATTATACTCATTACTACAACATAAGTTAATTTTGAATATGCATGATGTTAATATATTTTATTCCCTGTGCAGATGAAATGCAATTTACATACTGATCGACAAGAAAAAGGTAAACACAATCGACTCCTGCATTCGCTGCTATCAGTTTTACAATGCCTGAAATCCATAATTCCATAAAGGAGGCCTGGATGTTCAGGTCTTGATCCTTTTTCCAATTTATTTGTTACTTCTGAGTTGAGTAGTTAGTTATAAAAATTAGCTTTAATTCTTCTTTTTATGATAATGGAATTGAATGTAGCCTAAATTCTGTTAATCTACTCATTGTTATAGATATTTTATAATCTGCTGAAGTAAAGCAGTGTTTGGCATAGTTAGATTTAGGGTAAGTTTGTAGTAATCAGTTGAAGGATTTAGCATTGTTATGCTATAATTTGTTAATTAGTGTAGATTATGTTGAGATTAGTAATCAAGTTAATGTTAGAGCCAATTTCATAAATAATCAGAGCATACTTCAAGTTTTTCTTTGTTATCTTTGTTGCAGATCTTTTGTTAGATTATTTTGTGTGTTAATTTGTACAATAGCTTATTAATCAAGCTGATGTGCAGGTTAATCCACACACTCATCAGCTGAAGCTATTTGATTTTGTGTGTTCTCTTTTTTATCAATTAAGAATTTTGTTCGGTTAGTGTTTTTTGCCCTTGGTATGTTGAGTTCATTTTTTATATTGTGAATGGAGCAATGACAGATGCGCTAATAATAGTTCTTTAAAACTTGCTCGCGACATTTAAAAGTTGGTATTCTCACTTTTCCTCTTTAATAATGTAGGTACCCCGCACGTTGGAACTGGTTTGTACCATGGTGAGCTCAGTGAGTGGAAGTTCTTCATAATGCACTACACATTTTAATAAACTAATTAGTTCTTCAGCTGTTTGATTTGGTACATCTGCTATTTACAGGCTTAACTCATACTAAATGTTTTATCAAAGACGAAGATGTCAGGACATCACTTCATCGCAATTGTCTTGATTTGATCAATTTTACTAAGGGCAAAGTATAATCCAAGCTGAAACAAGCCATAAAATAGTTGAAAGATGTGCAGATGAGCACGCTAATGCAAAAGAGCTGAAAAAGTAAGCTGCTTTGCAGCTTAGTGTGATCACGGGTATAAGTGCTAATGATATGAAAGATGTATTTACAAATGGGATATCTAATTCCATTTTATCAGCCTGTGGTCTTCGTTACTTAAGTGTGATGTATCATATATACAAAAGAAAGAACGGATAGCAGCCCCGCATGTTTTGCAAGTTTTTATTGATGACCATTCTCTGCACGCACAAAGATGGCTCCTGAACTCTAGGTAAATATTTTTACCCCTCATTTCTTGCATTTGCATGCATGGTATAATCAAGAAGTTGATTCCCTTGATGTTGCAGGTAACACGAGGAAGCTAAAGAAAGTTAAGAAAATATGTGACGAGATTGTAGATGTTGGATACTTTGCTTTACAAAATAATTGTCGATGGATCTCCATTACGTGCTAAATTATACACACCGTAAGTATCTTTCCTTTACACACTTAGTCGATCGTTATATAAAGTTTAGATTAATAATTGCTCACAGGTGGGTGATTACAACTCTTATCACCTTGAATATTACCGTGACATCCGAATATAGTTAATCTATCACCTTTCTTTACAAAAATATACAGCCAAACAAGCATAAGATAGCAAACGATGCACAAAGATCACTGGGTTGAAGTACACGTGTGTCTACCTCAAAAAGGGTTATGTGACAACATCATCATCTTGACCAGAAAGAAACAAACTTTGAAATGTTATATTGAACTTTCACACGGATGAGTTTCAGAAGATTATGGTTCCATTGTTTTGGCGTATAGATTTTTTCATGTGTTGAATCCTGTTTATTTATTATTCTAAACTTATTTTTCTAGAATACAGGAGACCAGGTCAGAGCCAAATTACTACCGCTAGAAAAGAAAGAAACACAACCACCATATATTCAGGTGTTGTAGAAGGTTAGCTTTTAGTTTTGTTCTTCACTTGATCATCCGGTGTGTATGTGCTATCTACATTTCTTGTGAATGGGTCAACTTGGTTTAGTTTTGAATGTTCCGAGTTCTGAATTAGTATGTATCTGTCTTCACGGGGATGTTTGATGAGTAAGTGATAGTTGCTTGGGCTGATAACTTTTATTTCAGATAAGGTAGGTGTCCGGACTCTGTTAAAAAATATACATGATAACCAAATAAGCAGCTTTAACAAGCTCTCCCAGACACGAAGCTGATAAGGTACAAAGAGTGAGCTTTTCGCCTTTGCTAAACTTAAATAAGCCCATAAAGAGGCTAAAATAAGTCTTGAGTTTGAAATGGAATTAGTTTATGTGCAGCTGTGGCGAGATATAGAACATAGATTTTGGTCATAGTTTACAAAAACAAAGTTCCTACACTCATTTGATGCTTCATGACGTGGATAACGTGTTGTCGTGGGATCTGAACAAGGTGAAAAGTATGGGGATGCATGAGTTTTTTAAGAAGCGGTTATTCTCTTTATGAGATACCTATACTTGGGATAGGCTTTCAACGTCCACAAGGTATTAACTTACTAAAAGATACTACTAATTTATCTGAAGTTTGTCTTTTGTTTTTGTTTTATACAAATATAAAAAGAAAGACAAATCTTAGCAGGTCGTTTGAACAAGATGAAAGGCAAGCTATATTATAATTGTGTGTATCACGATATTGTCATTTTTGTATTTTTAAGCAACATAACTCACTTACGGGGCCAAATTTTGGGATTATGTTATGCGTGAGGATTCCGACTTAGGACCAAAGTTTTTTTTATTGCGTGAAGGAGAGGTACTATATGATTGCAATTATGAAAGTATTGGTAAAGTTTTAATTAGAGTTCATAATATGGCAGATCAGGCGTGTTGAATTGGTCAAAATTGTATTATTTAATGGTAACCTGCATTTTAAAGTGAACTAATTTTGAGGTTTATGAAAAAATAGAGTTTATGGGACTTTTCTTTGTTTGATATATGATTCTTAACTTCAACTCTTTACAAAAATAAATAATAGCTGGAGGCATGTGCAAGCAAGGCAATGCACTCGCTCCCACTGTAAGCGGTTCTGATCCGACCCGTGGTTCATTTATTCAACTCACATGGAAAAAATTTCATATTTATGTTTCCAGAAGATTTTCAGAAACAAGATTTCCTTTATTAGGTAATCATATATTATTAAATGTCTCTTCTAAACATTGTACACTTTGCACTTTATGGGTTCTGAAAACAGATGATGATTGTCTTGGACGGACATATGATTGATTGCTAATATTGATCTCACTGTCATATCCAGGAAACACCTCTTCAATAGTATAAATGATGCCCCAACAATCTTTGAGGTTGAGACCGGAACTGTCAACAAACATCCAAAAGACAACTCAAACCACAACACAAACAAATCCAAGTCAAATTTCCATCCTTCTGTTAGCCAAAAGCTGTTAAGCCACCTGATACTCATATTAGTTTCTAAACAGTCACCGTATATATTGCCATTTGGAGTTGAAGTTTTTAATTGTTTTGCAATTCATTTTATGTAACTTTTTGCAGTTCAAGGAAAACAATATGCGGGGACACACGCTTACAGATATGGTAATGACTATTGATCAACTTCAGTTTCCACTTCATATCATGAAAACACGAGTTTAGTAACTAAAATCCTTAGGCATATACCCATCTGCAATCTACATGCAACTCACAAGACAAATCAAAAACAGTTAACGTGAAATTTGACTCACCACTATAAACTTTAAAGTTTCCTATTGTAAAAGCAATATATTGCTTTATGTAAGTTATGATAATGATCTTCTAGAAAATAAGTTGGACCAATTTCTTATATAGAGTGAACTGTGTGGATAGAATAAGCTCTATTAGATGAATAATAAACTGAGTGAAGCCATGTGAGGCAACACATGCCATACTTAGTTCCATTCTTGAAATTATCTCCATTCCTTACATCCTTATGGCATAAAGTGATAATTTGGTAACAAAAATCAGGACTTTAATATTCAATCGCACAGAGCCCGCATCCAATGTAGGTGATATAAGAAGGCGTATTCTGGGTAATTGTTAAGAAAATGTCGCATCATAGGCTGCAACATACGCCAGAGTTTGCATACAGGGGACATGGGATTGAGCAGCTTCAAGAACTTCTGTTAGATTATCGACTTCAAGAACGCAGGTTATCTTTGTCTGCTAAACGACTTAGGTAATGCTCTTCTTTGCTCTGCTTTATGATGGTTATTGTAATATTTTTTCATGGATGCAATCATATATGTTCTATATATGGTATGGCTATCTTTTAGCTGTAGTAGTTTGTGGTGAACATCGTTCATTTCTCAACTGTCATCCATGAACGTGGAAGTCCCTAAACTATCAGAGACCCTCGTGGTTCTACATAATGCATACATACATCGGATGCATGTTTGGTCTGTTTATAGGGAAATAGTGAACACCCGATAGCAAAATCCATCGTCAACCACACCAAACGCCTAAACAATAAAACTCAATCGTTCAACGCTTTATCATTAACAGACTTCCAAATCCACCCAAGATCTGGAGTCGAGTGCAAAATAGGAACCAAAACTGTTCTCATTGGCAACAAGAAACTAATGACATCATTTAACATCCCCATCACTCCAGAAGCCTATAAATAATTATAGCTTTCACTTGCATTATGCAGGCTTTCTTACTAACGCTTCTAAAATAGCAAATTTGAATGGTTGTGCTTATATCAATCATTTGATCAGAAGTTTGATAATCCAATGAAGCTCTACGAATTAGTTGCAAAAAAGGCTACCCAGTACGTGTTGTTGAGGTATGCTCTTTAGGAGGAGTAGGGAAGATTTTGAGTTCCCAATAGATGTGAAAGAATTATGGCTAGACTCGCTACGTTGAACGTGAGGCTAGAGGAAATCTTCAACAGCTGGCTAAAGGATCGACTAGAAGGATATTTGAAGAACAATCACGAAGAGAATTTTCACCATGTGGTATGCAAAGACCCATTTTAAATGGATGAGAAAATACACCAAGGCTAAAAGACAGGCGTGAATCTCCAAAATAAGATCTAGAGCCGCAATGGAATTAGTTTATTGGTTAAGTGGTCAATACCTGTATAGTAGTTTTAAACAATACGAAAGACACATTGAATACCTTGTCACAAACTGTCGGAAGCCGACATGAAATATTAGTTCTTTGGCTTTTATTTGTTCGGTGTAGGTAAGTTAATATTTTAGAAACACACTAGCCAACTCACTTTTGACATTATATTTTTGCTTGGCGACATGCATTTGTGAAAGGGTTTCTTAAGACTCGTGTCCAAGCCATGAAATGCCTAACTACTTTTTTTAAGAGGTGGGCACAAGTTTTATATTTAAAAGAGTAAGTTTGAGTCAATAATAATCCTTTAATGAACCTGAGCAAATGTTTTTTGAATTAATTTATTAATGTTTAAATGATATTAATTGTTTCTTTCTCTCAGTTTTTAGATGTCCAAAGATAACAAAAGAGCACAAAACCCCCAATGTTCTTAGTGAGGGGCTGTTGTGGATGATATCTACAGTTGACGTTTTTGGTGTGGCACATTTGAAGCTGAAGGATGTAATTGATGTTTGTGAAGATACTGATTTACAATCAAGTGCTGCTGCTACTAGAAATGCTACCATCAAACTTGGTCAATGTAAAAGTCACTGGAAGTGAGTTTGTCAGTATTCACTACTATTTCATCCATTGGATCAGATGAGGACACTAATAGCACCAAACAAGTTGAAGCCAAACGTGTTGCTAAGTCGGACAATCCATTCACTGTTGCACGTCTATATTACAACCTGGCTGAAATAATGATTGCCAATGCACAAATATTTTAGGTACTAATTTGCTCTTGAATTATAAAGGTGTTCAATATGCAAATTGAAGTACAATATTCTTTTGTATAAGTTCTTTCAGTTCTCCGTAATTCCATTTTTGTTAAAGCAGGTCAAAACGGATAACTTGTGTTTGGGTTAGCTAGCAAAGATAAGTCTAGCAGCAGTAGCAGGTTTGTGGCAAAGCATGGAGACCCGGTGGCTCGATTGTCAACCAGAATTTATGATCTATTATAGTATAGCTTTGAACCTTCTCGTGTTTTCATAATACTCGCTTTAGAACATAAAAAGGTAAGCCATCATTTTTTACCATAGCCCCTCGGTTCATCTTTGTGTTAGGAATAGGGGTGTGATAATCAGTGGAAAATCAGCAGCAAACGAAACACAAACAAAAATAAGAACATGGTGTTTGGGACAAAGGAACTGCTAAGATATATATCTATTCAAAAGTTCAGTTCGAGTACAAAAAGGGAGCTACATCACACTTATATAAGTTACAAGACCGACTGCACATTCTTTACAATTAACTAAACTTACTACCAACGATACTAGCAAAATGACAAAACTACCCTTCAGACCAAAGTTACCAAAATACCCTTAGGAGGTTAAATCAATTATCCAACACTTTGCATGCTAAAATGTGATCTCAGTTCCATCAACTGATGTGCCGATGTCTGTTCACTGACTGCTTGGCTCCTTGGGCCATGATATGGTTCTTTTGTGTTTTTCGGCTATTGTCATGGTCATTTTTTTGAATAAGGGAAAGAAGTGAGTAAGAATGTTAAGGAGGTTGGTGCGGCTAAATAAAAAGTTATGGCTGGAGCTGGATCTTCTTGGCAGACTCTGAAGGAGCTCATAGACGAGTTACAGGCAGTTAGAATCCATAAAACATATGGTTTGCGATAAGGAGGTTGGTGCAGCTGCAGTTATACAGGTATGCAGACCTTGGTTTAAAATTGCGTTTTGCGATTCATTGCGTTAAAGGTCTCAGAAGCCATTGCGTGATGCGTGATGCGATTGCGAGCGCAATTTAGACATGTTGCGTTAGTATTAAAAAAAGTACAAAAATTATTAAAGTACCCAGTAAATGCAATAAATTTACAAATTAAGTTACTAGCATATTAAAATTAGGCGTATAATCTATTTTAAAACAAATAAATCGACAATAAAGCTGGACAAAAAAACACTTAGCAAAATACAAGATACCATATTTTTGTTATTGTGTTTGTTTTAGATGTTTTTCTAACAAGTCTTATTTCTTAAAAGCGATTAAAATATGTAGGTCTCTTTTAAATGGTTAGAATTTGAAAAAAAAACAACCTAAGTACTAGATTGCGACTATTGCTACCGTTGCTAGCATTACACAAATGCGATGAATTGCGGTTTAATGCGGACGCATTCTGGGATGGCATTGCATTAGGCACCTTGATGCGAAATTTTTGAATGCAACGCATTAATGCGTGCAATTTGCGCAATGATGCGCGCATTTTTAAACCAAGATGCAGACTACAAATGTATTTATAAGTTCTAACTTCTCTTACATGAAATAGATTGAGCCATCTTAATAAAGGTTATTTTTTGCTGAAATTTATGACTGATAGTAGTTAATTTTGAACCATCAAAGGACATAAGTGTCTTTAAAGCTAAGTTTCTTACACGTGCTAAGAACACACATATTGTAGTTCAAGTTAAAGATATGTAACATTGCAAGCATATTTAAAATGATTATGAATGATATTAAAATCTGTGAAAATTTGCCTTGTATATTGAAAAGCCTATTAAGCATTATTGTACGTTGATATGTACATTGCCCCTCTGATCTATTTTTGCTGAAGTTGTTGCTCTTATCTATGTAAGAAGTAGCATATGCACTCTGACTGATGCGACAATTTCACTTAATTCAATTGTCCAACGAAGCTTCAGGAGGTTGACCTATAGTTACAACAGATAGTTGCAAGCAATTAAGATCCCAGTGACTCGTCTGACATGGTTAACCTATTCTTTTCAACCTGTCCACGAGATAACTCAAATCAATAAGATCATACTCTGAGTTATCAGGACCCGTGACACTTCTGAGTGAATCTGTTGCAGATGCCTTTCTTCATCCATTTTAGGCTTTGGAGGAAGTCTGTTGTTCGATACATGTAGTTAACAATATGATAGTTCATTAGGGTTTTTGATCCGACGATGATGTTTCAACTCAAGTTACAATAACAGATAAATGTGTGAGTCTATACCAATGCTATGTAGACAGATAAACTTAGACAATTATATTTTCATGTTCTTACTTTTTTTTCCACTTATTAACGGGTTCTCAGTTTAGCAATCCATAAAACTTATGAGGAAAAAGCAAAAAAGGATTACCACCGAGATCAGCAGAAGAAATTTTCTTTACCCACACGTGTAGGTAAGTTCCAAACCCTGTTGATCTCTTTGTAACATATATGTAGGCTTAAGCTGTATATGACATAGATATTGGATTTTTTTATAACTAATTTCAACATTTTCTCTTGTGTTATAATGTAAATTGATAAGATTTACTGACGATCTTAAATGTTTTGGCAGGTTATAGCTCCTGATATAGGTAATTTGCTTTAATAGATTTATTTTTACTTATCTGAATATTTGAATTTTGGTTCTCACGAATTTCTGTTTTTTCTATTTTGTAATAATGCATATTGATGACTTGTTCATGATCTTATGTATTTTGGCAGGTTATAAGTGCTGAGCCAGCGTTGGCATGCCCTATTTAGATGGTTTGTATGCTAGCTCTTTGGGATCAGCAACTGGGGAAGCTAAAGGTAACTTTATTTTCGTTTGGTTAAAAGAGGCCTGTGCCAATTGATACTTTACATCACTGTTTATGGGCGTGTTTTCAACTTAAAATGAGATAAATAGGTTGCATCGAAAATTTCATCATTGGCAGAGGTACTAAGATGACTCTTTACTTAAAGGGTCACCAACTTGAGTACCTTAAGGAGCGAAGGCTTAAGGATATGATCAAGAAGCACTTTGAGTTGTTCCGGGTTTTATATCAAGTTCATAGCTTTTTGTCTTGGAACTGATAATTACGACCTACAAGTTATGAATATAATGCTTTAATGTTTAATTGTAGCTCGACTGCTTCTCCTCTAAACTTCCTTCCTTTTCTCCGTGCATGTTCCGCATGCGTTTTTCAACTAAATTGAAGATAAATAAATGTTCATTTTCTCTAACTGTCGGTTTTCTACACTATGTTAATTATATCACTTTCAGTAATCAAGAATCCGTCTATCATTTTGAGATATGTTCTGTCGTTTGTCTTACTGCATTTCTGTCTATTGGATATTAGATGATTGCCCTCAAAACACACATCAAAACACTCCCTTATGAAAATATCCCACACATTCTCTTGACTTAAAACTTGTTATACATTCTGTTAAATTTCAGGCGACACTTAGATCCAAAAATAGAGAAGTCAACAGTTGGTGTTGTGGAGACATCTCTGCTGTAGGAGTTCGACCTTTTCATCCAATCTTATTAGTATTATTACTTTGCATTACCCCTTCTAAATTTTTGGCTTCTCTTTAACATACTAATTCTTTTTTATACCTTATTACCAAAATTCCTTGCACCTTTTTTATACCTTATTACCAAAATCCCAGTTAAATGTTGCAAACAAGAAGGGCACACCAGTTTCTTTTAATCCAGCTGCACTTATAGCCAAATACTCATGTTTCACGGATGTAACATCACATCCAGATTGCCAGGGCCCGGTCAATTTAACGTAATTGCCGCCCAGTTAAAGGACTCTCTCGAGTCTCGACCAATAAAAAGGCATTTCCTTCCAGAATTGATCCATTTTGGCTACTGAGGACCTGCACAATAATTCAGTGAAAAGTTATTGTGGCAGGCCATGGAAGCCATACTATCGCACATTCTTCATTAAGTCATACATTGACGACCTAAATGACCCAAAGGGATGGATGACCGGAGAAGAACAAGGTTTAGACACATTATATTATGGTGAGTATGACAATATCAGTCCAGGTTCCAGGGTAGATAATCGAGTTCAATGGCATTGTCATACATACATATTGGCATGACACTTGATGATACGCTGTTGTTACTTGTCATCTTCACAATTTTATTTTCAATATGCGGTAACATTCGTCTAAAATTAAATTTTTGCATTGAAATTGTAATAATTAGTATAAGTTTGACCATCTTAGGATAAATTTTGTCCCACTTGGATGATAAATCCTAGCTCAATCCCTGGTTGTTGCAGCCAATGGAGAAGTGAAAAAAATAGTTTCAGGTAATTTGAACTTGATTCGTTCGTTTCTTTTGAATGGTACATGTGTGATGATGAAAAGATCACCAAATACATTGTCCTTAAGTATTTGACTTTGTAACGTTTTTAATTTATACCATTGTTTTATAAATGTTAATCAAATATTCTGCCACATGCCCGCAACCTGAAACAAAAAAAAATCTGACCAGTTGACCACACAAGTTAAATTCACAACAAGCTACATTCAAAAATTCCACTATCCAACATAACTTATGGCCGAGCCAGACTAGCCGCGAATGGTTGTTGATAACGCTTCAAAGCTTTTTTAAACAAGGTGAATGAAACAATGACATTTAACACAATACCACATGAGAATAAGCTTTCACTAACACCAAAGATGAGAATAAGCGTATGTTTGATTCGTTGAAAGCCATAAAAATACTTTATAGGAATGACCCCTAATAAAATGTGGTATTTTTCACACTTTTTTATACACTTTAAATAAACGTGTTAAATATTTTGAGTTTACACTTATAATTATGTAAAAATTAGTTACATAAATAAATGTGAACGCATTTTAAAAAATCACGTACTTAATAGTTTCAAATAAGTATGTAGAAGTTTGGAAATTTTCACACTAAAAAATGTGGATTTTTACTTGCAACTATTATATGTGTGCTGTAATTATTCTTTAACACATTTAAATATATTAAATTCAAATTATTTTCTACACTATGTAGAAGTGTGTAATAATAAATATAACAAAATAAACTTCTTTTAATACTGACCATTTCGTAAACTTGTCTTCCTAACATTCAAAAATGATAAGAATATAAAAAGTTTACATATATCCTAGGATCATTAAGCAAGATCATGTTATTACACTTTTGCTATGTTGTGTGATTGTGGTTTTGGCCTCGTATAGTTTACTAATCATATTATTTTCAAGGATGTACTCCGACGGTGCTTCTAATTAAAAACAGAAAATATAGTAAAAAAACAAACATACCAATCACTAAAAAAACCACAAAAACAAAACGACAACATGATCGCTAGATGGCCTGGCCTAAAAAACGAAAAACTAAATCATAACTGTAAATATAAAAATCTAACACACAAACTTACTCTTATTTTTTGGCATATAAAATTGAGGGGACATTGTAGTAGTATATGGTCAAACATAATAATTAGTCACAAGGGATAAACGGGTCATACTATAAAGACCCTATGACCCGTCTAAAAGTACCAAAAAGGTATAAGATATTTTTTTTACCTCTTCTGATTTAATCTGACACCGTTTTTTATCAGTTTATGTTCCGTATTTTTTGCAAGTTTAATATTTTTGACCTATATTATAATTTTCATTCGGTATTTTCAGTTTCCCAATTTTATAACAAAAGCAATATTACAAAAATATAAAAAAAAAGTAAAAAAAAGTTACAAAAATTTAGGAAGGGTACGGATGGTGTTTTAAGGGGGTATAGATAACCTAGCCCTAAAATATATAATAAAAAATACAAATAAACCCTTTTCACAAATATATACTACAAATTTACACAAAAAAACCCTCCAACAAACTACCCGTTTAACTAACAATGTTTTAAAAACACACTGGACAAACATCACAAACAATTCAAACAATTCCACTTGGATAAATAATTACGAACATACCTTTCAAATCTAAAATAAACACAAAACAGTCAACTTTACTCTAACCCAATTAAATCAACTTTTAATGTCCGACCAACTTTCATTTCTTTCTGATCCTTTTAAAGATGTAAAAAATCAACCAAAAACAAAAACATATAAAAACCAACACTCAGTCACAAAACAAAACAAATAAAAATTGATATAACTAAAAAAAGTATGCCCATATGCACAATTATATGTCCCAATTTCATAACTCAAAAAACAATTTAAACTACATCATACACAAAAAAAACCTCTACAATTGACTATAAACAACTTTTAAAAACTATTTAAACAGGAACTAAACGTAAATTAAACATACCAAAAAATTAAACAAAAAACCAAAAACATTTAACTAAAAAAACACATAAAAAGAACCTCTCAAAACATCATAAAAACCGACCCCGCCCGTTGGGCGGGTTACGACGCTAGTATATATATATATATATATATATATATATATATATATGAAGGTTAATGTAAGAGCTTTTTTAAAGTTGTAAAAATGAGAACTAATCTAAAACACCAGTAAAACATTGATACATAATCATATTACCAATAATACACCAAAATATACATTATTTATACAACTTAACATTCTATTGACTAATAAACGATGACTTAGTGTGCAACGTATTACTGATACATAATTAAAAATGTGATACACATACATCAAAATCTCAACAAGATAATATCTTATACATAAAATGGTACATTTGATACACAACCACCACTAAATAACATGATACACGATACCAAGACATGATACAAATCACACCTTAAATCAAGATGTATCACCTAGAATTCGACAATTTTCAAAAGAAAGCCCATCAAATTATTAAAAAACATGGTTTTAGTTAATCTCGTTTAAAAATTATTTGAAGTAGAGTGTCATTTGTGAGATTTTAGCTGGTTCTTATTTTTTCAACTTTAAAAAGTTCTCATTTGAACCGAAATCTCTATATATATATATTCACATACACACACACACACACACACACACACACACACACACACACACACATATATATATATATATATATATATATATATATATATATATATATATATATATATATATATATATATATATATATATATATATATATATATATATATATATATATATATATATATATATATATATATATATATATATATATATATATATATATATATATATATATATATATATATATATATATATATATATATATATATATATATATATATATATATATATATATACATATATATATATATATATATATATATATATATATATATATATATATATATATATATGTGTGTGTGTGTGTGAATATATATATATATATACATATATATATATATATATATATATATATATATATATATATATATATATATATATATATACTAGTTGCAAAACCCGCCCGATGGGTGGGTATGACTTGTGATTTTTGTTTTCATTTATTATTTTGGTAAATATTTGTTTGTAATTTTAATGCATTTAGTATGTTATTCATTGTTTCTTTTAGTATATTGGAAGATGGTTTTGTGGTTATGTTTTAATTCTCGATGAGCGGTATGACTTGCAGTTGTTGTTTATTAAGTATATTTTATGGTTTTTGAAGTAATCGTATATAATTCGTATTAGCTTGATTAAAGATGTACACGACAAAACCTTAAAAGGATTGCTCATTAAGTAATCAATGTAATTATTTCTTCTTTTTTTTGTTAGCTAAATATTGGTGTTAAAAATTGTATATTATACGAAGGCTTTTTGAAGAATAGTATCAATATTGTCAAATTGTATATGTCAGTTATATTAGTACTAAGTGTTTTGAAGACTATACACAACAAAACATTAAAAGACTTGTACATTAAGTAATTTAAAATTTAGAATTTAGAACTTGTTATTTTTTAAACCTTGTTGTAGCTTATTATCTTTTTGAGTAAAAAAGTTTTTTTAGAAAAACTTATAAATAAGAGTGTAATTTTTAAGTTTTAGACACCAGAAGGTATATATAAATGAAATAAATGGTATAATTATTGATAACCTATAGATATTTAGTCGACTTATACATTATTATGATTACACTACTCTTTCTAAATTTATTTTTAAAGTAAAATATAAGTTGTGAAGTTTATACATTACATCAAAGTCGTCAAAAAGACACAAAAATGCTACGTGTAATCATTTTCAATTAGGTAATGCATTTTTTTCCATTCTGATCATTCGGATCTTATACATGTAGTTGTTTATAATCAATCTTGCTTGTATACTTTTATGAGTTTATAATGAACTATCCTACCACATCATTAGATAAGGCTTGATACGCGATTTGCGACAATTACTTTCATTGTATTATTTTTTTTGGGATTTGTTTCGGCTTATATAACCTAAGTCCATAAGTCTCAAGACAAGATGCAAAAACGGGGTTTATAAAATATAATCCCGAATCTGCTTATATTTTATAAGCCTAAATCTTATGGCTTATTTCCAGACTTATAAGTTTATATAAGTTTATGATGATAAAATAAACGTATATGAGTCCGTCATCTCCAAATAAGCCACAAAATTAAACTTTATAAAATTTAAGCGAAATGAGCTTAAGTTTTGAAGACAAAACAAACACTCTTTAATATTAATGATATTATATCATTGTATGAGATGTTATAAGCAAACATGTGTTGTTTGCAAAAAATACAATATATACACATCTAAAACAAACATAAATAGATTACAATATGTGACTAAAATAAATAATTTAATTATTATAAGAAAATAAAAAATTATAAAATGACATTATGAACATAGTTTACAAAAAGTATACTGTTTTATAAAGAAAATAAATATATCAGTAATACTCAGGAATTAGTACAAATTTGTTTAACCATCGCAAGCTTAAGGCTAAGAACATAAAAGTTAAAAAATAAAGACATGTATTGCATACCTTCATGATAAAATTAAATAAAATTGTAATCATAGTTAATTGTTATATAATGAGGTGTGATAGGGAGTGTTTGGTTGTATTATATTTTTATTCTATGAAAATTGCAATGAAATAATTGTTTTTTACGCGTTTTAGAGAATATAAACATAATTTTGTATTTTATATTTTTAACGGCAAATTAGCTTAGTAGTTAGTGATTCGAGCTCGTTGTGATATTTAATTAGACAATAGTAAGCTTCGAAATTTTCTCTCTAATAATGAACCCCATTTCCGCTTCTATTATAATCTTCTATTAAAAGTTAATGGTGAGACTTGAACCATGACTCATGTGCTATATAACTTATTATTTATGTTTTTTTCTTTTGATTCATGTGGGCAATTTGAAAGTGAGTAATAATTGTGATGAGTGTCAATGTATTGTAAACTGGTTTTTAGATCGATCTGATTGAATTATTGGGTTATTGTATCAACCGGGGTCGACTCGAGTTGACCTGATTTCCTAACACAAATAATAAAATTTATATTCTCAATAATTAACAAAAATTATATATATGAAATTTTATACATATTAAACATATAAACTATTTACCAACAAATATATGTAAAAAAATAAAATTACATCACAAATACATATAAAACTTTACATTTTTATATATAAAACATACAAAAAAATCGAAACCTGACCGGGTCTCAAGAACTTGGTTGACCCGGGTCACGCCAAACCGGACGGGTATAACCATATTTCGAAATTTATAACCCGATTTAGTAAGACCTATCAGAACCGGTCAACCGATTGACCCGGCTAGGTCAAACCAGATTTTAAAACATTGCATCTAGTTACTACTACAAAACAAATTTAGTTATATTTTTTGTATCCATGTTATATTTTCTTTGTTGAATGTCCTTAAAAACACATATGTTCGTGTAATTTGTAGAATAATGTTAATCCCAAATAGGTAGTATTGTTTTCTTCCCTGGAAGCATCATACAAAAGAAGAGGTCTAGTCTTTTATTGATGAGACGTGAGTTATTTTTTGTAAAATACAGACCATCATGTATTGGAAGTTGTTATTACTTATTACGCACCTAAGCCATTTTGTTTCATGAAAAGTGCTTTGACCGTATCATGATCGTATGAATTCTCCACCAAATACATTTAATAATGAGCATTCATAACTTTATAAAAGCAGAATACATTTATCCAAATATTTTAATATTGTAACAACTTTTTTTTTGAACAGATATTGTAACAACTACAAGTTGTGGTACTCAGCTAAGCAGTTTTAAATGTGAACTTAAACATTCGTAATTCACCAAGAAGAAACTAAACTTATACCAGGATTCCCTGCCGATTTGAATTCAGTGAATGCATTAGGTTTGAATCGTATGTCCTCGGATTTATCTGTCATAAAAGAAGCGTTGGAATCAGACTCTTCAACAGAAGTTTGATCATCTCCAGTCACTATGCACAGCAAACCCAATTATTGCAAAGCATATTTACATGTAACAGAACCTATACCTACCATTTCATAACATAAAAATGATTCAAATATCAGTAGCATAATAAAATTGTTTAGTAGTTACATAATAGGTCCAATAAAGCAATCTTTACCGGCTTGGCATCAAAATTTTTGAGTACTTCAGCTATCTAAGTTTGATCTACTTGCGCAACATCAAAGTGTAAAATGACACAAAGTCTTTTTCTTTTCATCCATATTGTTCTCGTCCCTCCCGCTGATCATTCTGAAACCGCTTTGCCAAAGTGAAACATTCCATAATATGTTACGTACCTGCACACAGTTTTGAAAATAAGACATAGAATAAAAATACTAAATAGCTAAGATTCGACGTGTGCATAATAGATAATGTTTGAAAGTACGCGTTCTCACATTTCATGCATTAGACGCTAGACGTGTTTGGGAGCCTACGTCATTGTGCTGAATCGACTTGTGCTGATTCAACACTTGTCTTTTCCCATAAATTGAAAATGCACAGAAGACTCCTTTTGGCCATTTTGTCTCTAATATTTTAGAATTTAAACTTGCAAACACTTAATAATCTGATTATCTATATGTCAAACAGTAGAAAAACATCCAAACCCCAAGTTTACAACACATTCTATCTAATGCGCATTACTTGAAATCACATTTGAAAAGCCCCTTCGATAAAGTTATCCACACATTAGTTTCATATTGTACCTCAACGATGATACGTGGAGAAGATAAATGTACTTGAAACATAAATTTCTTATGGCAGCCCGAACATATCCGCTCCCTTTGTATGTTACAACATTTGTGAATCCGGACCACTTTGAAACTTCTGCCTCCCATTCAGAAAGAGCATGTGTAGCCGCTATAATCAGATTAGGTCACCTCACGTAATCCACGAACTATAATACAGAAATGACTACCTTAAGTAGCAATGCTCAATATCATACCATTTCAACCCACAACCGTTTTGAGCTGATTACCTGAACAACATAAGGAAGTACAAATGTGTTTTACGCGACACCTCAAACTAAACTTCGGATAACGTAATATTTCCTATAGGGTAAATAATTAATTTCCATCAGTGTATAGCTTACTAAAAATAATTATCTTAGCACTACAATTCTGTTAACCAAAGGTACAAAATGCACACCAGATTCAATCTATTTCTATTACCGCACGCACCACAATGAAATAAGCTATCCAAAACAGACCCTTATAGAAACATGTCGAACTTATATAGGTTTCAAAACATCCCCTAATGAGCACGATTGAAGGTTAATAGCACTCAGTCATAAGCTATCCAAACAGGGCCTAATGAAGCTATTATATCATAATTATCATTATTTCATAGCGAAGGATCAAACAAAAAGGAAATCAAGGACACAAAAGGCCATAAAGGATACTTATAGGTATTGGTTTGCATTCAGGATTAGTTTTGGCACCAAGGTCAGAGGATTCATTGATTTGGAGTGTGCACTACTTCTTTTACCTTCAGCACATGAAATAAGGTGGGTAGTTATAAATAAGGCAACTTACGATCGTTAACTGTCTGCATAATCGAAATCCTTGATGATCAGATGTATTACTACGTTTCTACCCTGAATAATATATAAAATTATTAAATTAAAGACGATACATTATATATAAATTTAGGGAAAATAGATATTTAGTAATATGATACTTACACATCCTCAGTATAGCCTCCCTCTGGACCCCAAATCAAGCAAACCTCAATCACAAAACTTTCTCAACTGAGATAAGTAATTCAATGAGCATAAGTGAATTCACTCTATCTTTAATTCTTTTATGTTCACGTCTAATCGCAAATAATCATGGGCCAGAGGTGACACTTTTTTCCATCTTTACATGCTTATAAATATCATGGTTCAAAATGTTTTATGTTTAGCTACTTGGCCTTTAACTTCAAGCTATCTTGTGCATGTAGAGTTGAACTGAAGAGGCAACATGTCGATGGGATGCAACATGTTCAAAGTCATATGAATTGTTTTCAAACATATTAAACCTCCTCAAATACTTACGGCTGATTAGAGGTATACCATTGAATACACATCATTTAGCTCGAATGCTCTTAGTCGAATCTAAACTGACACGTATTTGACTAAGGTTATCAAGACGCTGGGAACTTGTCTAAGGATATATCGTTATTTGACTGCACGTGTTTTGAATAAATTTAGGAATAAATTATTGGATGTTTCAGAATGTAAAGGCTTGAAAATAGAAGCAGAACAATGTTGGGTCACATGAAAGAAGCGAATGTGTTTTACTGCTCCGTAAATTCAAGTATTAACAAAACAATATTTATACATTAATAAATAGCTGGTGCATCATGAGTGGAGGTGAGAAAATAAATTAGTCCACATTGGAAGGTTTTATATATGGTCTTTACTTGGATGTATCCCTGACATGTCTACGATACTGAATGGCCTAAGGTATTTAGAAAAATCATGGAGTCAGAGTCTAAATTTGCTTTCTATCTTTGCACCAAACTTAAGTAATAAGTTCGACCCAGCGGGAAAAGACACTTCAATCCTTCGGTTGGGTTGTTCTCTGTCCCTGGAACTTTTGAATTCTTGGGCATCATCAGCTTCTCCACCAAATATCCACATAACTGTCAGCTGCATACATCAGTTAGTGACCATTAGAAGGTTTATTGTTAGAAAAATTGCATTAGTTCCATTACATGTGTATATGAGAAACATTACCTTTTACAAAGACAGGAAACAAATAAATAAACCAAGAAAATGTAAAGGGGATGAAAAGAAAAGATGTATTTATATATAACAACTATACATAGTTTTATTATAATGAGAGTGATGTAGTTCCTTAAAAATGACAATACCAAATTGAATCAGTGTAATCATGACTCATGTAACAGAAAACAGTGATGTCATAGTTCAAGTCTAAGTAAAATACTCTCATATGTACAATGAACGTATTTGTGTAACCTAAAAGAAATTTCTAAACTACAAGCCACGTTTTTTATTGTCAGGTTGGATTAGTGCATCACTCTACGTGTCTGTAGGGCACCAACCAATTGTGGGTATGTCGCATTCCATACGTATGAACTCCCATGGAAACGTGTTCCATGAGTCCAAATCTTCACCAGTCGTAGAAGCTCCTCGTCGATCAGAAACTTTGGCTCGCAACCAATGAATCCGATCTCTAGCAACATCAATAGACAAATTCGAACTTCGTCAAGGTCTGAGATCTGCTCGAGGGAGCCTTTAAAAACGTTTGTAACATCCCACCCTTTGATTAATATATTGGTCGCTCTATTATAGTACCCGTTACACCAGCTACTTTGCCATCTCTGACAAAGACTAACCCGACAAGTTAGACCAACATAAAATGATAATATTTGACCCCAATTCACGAACTGTAACGACAAAGTATTCCTTCTAGCTTTAATCAATGGTGTAAATAGCCGTAAATTAAAGAGTATTTTAACAATTTACAGTACTCCTACCAGGTAATGGCCCTCGGGATTACACCAGGGGTCCCCTGCAACAAACTTCCTCACTAAAGGGAACACCTCAAATATCTAAGAAAATTATAATTAAACAAATTTAACCCAACAAAACTGCAAACCATCATTACCTTAAAGGTCCAAATAAATCCACACAACGTATAGTTAGCCACCTTTGTTGTCAGGTTGGATAAGTGCTGCCCTATACGCGTCTGTAGGGCACCAGTATGTCGCATTCCATACTTATAAACCCACATTGATTTTCATGAGTCCAGATCTCCATCAGTTGCAGAAGATCCTCGTCAATCAGAAACTTTGGCTCGCAACCAGTGAATCCGATCTTTAGCAACATCAATAGACAAATTCAAACTGCGTCAAAATCTGAGAGCTGCTCAAGAGAGCCTTTAAAAATGTTTCCAACATCCACCCCTTGGGTGATATATTTGTCGTTCTACCCTAAATGGAATATGAAACGACTTGGATGAAGGATTGATCAATACCAAATTAAAGTATTGTAATGAGGGAAAGCTCCTCATAACCGAATCGTAGCACATAACCTCCAACATGAAACACTCATCATTATTTGGTTGCTCTGGTATATATTTGGCAGGAGTCTCAAATCGACCAACCTCGTGTCTTTGGATGTCAACTGAACATTTAACAATGGTCCAAAACATGTCTCCCTGAAACAAAACATCAATTAAAGATACAAACCTTTACTTTATTCTTAGGCTGAGCAACTGTTATCGAAGATGGCGCATAGTCTTCAAGAACATGAGAAAGAATATTCATAGCAGAAGATCTTTTAGCCTCAGATGACGTGTCACCAAATATTCACCGAAGTAGAAAGCTTGTCCACAACTTGATATTTCCAAGGATACAAATTTCTTCTCAAGAAAAAACACCAAATATGTGTACCGGTTGAATACTCGCTCTGAATCTAGCTTGAAGAACAATGCTTTGAGCAGTTCCTCTTTCACCTACCATTAAACCTCGTAACAGCTTCATTAATTAATTAAAAAAATTTATTACGTGTGTTTCTTTGTTTTAGCAATAGAGTTCGGTGAGAGGCTAACCTATTTTTCAATAGCATCAAATCTCATTGGTATCTAGCGAAAGTGATGCATCAAGACCTCACAACTGCACCAAGACTATTACTCCGTAATTGTTAGGGATGAGTAACAACCGTCATGCCTTTGATTAATGGTTTAATCGATAATTCCTATACTGGCAGATTCGTAATAATATTGCAAAAAAACACAACTCGTACACAAATACACGTTGATTACTATATATTGTTAGGGATGATTCCTATATATATTACACACATACACGATGACGAATCACCACTGGTACATTTTTGTTGATGAAGAATATACATACCTTTTTTTTATGATATTAGGGTTTAGAGAAAAATGATATCACCAAGATGCTAAAACTAAAACTATCTTGCGTATGATAACTGCAAACTGGACACCAAAGATCCTTTATGTATGTGGATCTGCATCATGGGTACACCAGATACCCCCTATTATTTACAGCTTTTGAAATCCGTTTTATAGATTAACGATATCAGTGACAGATGTATATAATTTTTTTACCGGATTTAAAGAGATCCCTAATGAAGGATGATGAATGTAATACGGTTTTGGGAGGATTATACGAATGAATGAGAAGGTTTTATGAGAATATATTTTAATGTTTATTTTAGTATATGAACTTGATTTCGCAAGATCACATCAAAACTTTCGCTTACTCTAGTGGTTGTGTGTGTAGCCTTTGTGTCGGATAACACGCGTTCGAATCTTGCAATAAGCAAGTATTACTTTTAATTTTCCCGAAATCACATGGCACAAAATATTGATGACGTGGATTAATGTGGTGCTTATGTGGCATATCCCTCCTCTTATATATAATATAAAGATATATATATATATATATATATATATATATATATATATATATATATATATATATATATATATATATATATATATCTATATAATATATAGGTATAATTATGATTTGAAACCACAGTTTTAATCCATGTCATATCCCAGTCACATCTTTTAGCCAATAGTATTTGAGTATTTCCTAGAAAATCTCCAAATTCCACGAAAATCGAAATTGAAATCGTAGATTTTTGAAAATCGCGTTTTGGAAACGTAGTTTTGGAAACTGCGTTTTGAGAATCGCGTTAGCAGGTTTTTTTTGAATATATTCTTTTTTATAATTTCCGGAATTTTTTTTCCATTTTTGATTCGGTAAAAAAATGATTTTTTAAGGGGGTTGTAAGATTTGAACTCATGACCTTAGGGTTATATGTTTTGCTTTTTCCAATTGAGCTATTGTATTGTTTTTGTTCTATGTTGTTAAACCCTATATTTATTATCCGGTTTTGTAATTAAAAAGGTAACTATTTTTATTTTTTAATTAAAACTAAGAATATGTATTAGGATACATTTTGTTTCTCTAAAAAATAATAGACAATATATTTTTTGATTTACAAATAGTATCTTCTAATTTTTTAAAAATATATCAAGATATGTATCACATATCTATTCTGATCACGTAACCAAAAACTATATGCCTCCAATGAAAACCCTAATGATTCATATCCTAAAAAAACGTATCATTTTTTCTCTCAAACCCTAATGATGTTTTTTCTTTTTCGGTTATTGTTTTTGCGGGTGCAGTTTTTGTGTGTTTTGGATGGATAGGATTATAGTAGATATGTAATATTAAATCCAACTATATGGATCCCTCAGGTAAGCAATCATCTTGATCAGGTAAATATTTTGTGCTTGTGTGGTATATCATATTATTACAGTGTTTGCACCACCACTTTTCATGAGTTTTAAGCTGTTACTCAATTTGATTTTAAGTTATTTAATGCTTAAATAATATTTGAAACATCACGACTATTGGTCCTTGGGTGGTCAAAAGCTTATGTATCCCATCACCGCCCCTTACTAGACATATATCTTTTGATGATTATCCTTTTGGGTATTATGCGCCTTGGGAGAAAAAGGAAAGGAGAGTAGACCGTGAAGAGGAAGAGGAGCTGTTGAGATAGCAATCAGTGAAATTTCACATCAAACAAATTATTCATATCTCAAAAAAAAGGAACAACAGTTTCTAGGGAAGTACATACTAGGGCTAAAAATGACGTGTCTCATCCACGGTCGACTACGTCACAAGTCATTGCTAAAGTTGCTGGTATAGAGCTTCCACATAAGGAATGGTCTGAGCTTATTGGCTCTCTTTTATCAAGTATTCATGGTCCCAGTTTAGGTTAAACAAGCCACTTTAGAAACTCTTGGATATTTGTGTGAAGTTTCTCCAGATGCTGTAGAACAAGATCAGGTTAACAAAATACTTACAGCTGTTGTTCAAGGTATGAATCCATCTGAGGATAGTAATGACGTCAAGCTTGCTGCTACTTGGGCATTGTATAATGCTCTTTGTTTTGCTCAAGCGAATTTATTTAATGACATGGAGAGAGACTACATCATGAAAGTTGTTTGTGAGTCGACTTTGTCACTAGAAGTGATAATTAGGCAAGCAGAATTTGAGTGATTGGTATCTATTTCATCAAGTTATTATGAGAAGACAACTCCATACATGCATGATATCTTTATCATTACTGCTAAGGCTGTGAAATAGGACGAGGAGCCTGTTGCTCTACAAGCTATAGAATTCTGGAGCTCAATTTATGACGAGGAAATAGATATATTTTGGAAGACTACGGAGGTGACTTTACTGCTGATTTTGAAATTCCTTGCTTTTATTTTATAAAGTTAGCTTTGCCTGTACTTGTGCCAATGCTGTTAAAGACTTTGTTGAAGCAAGAGGAAGATCAGGATCAAGATGAAGGTGCTTGGAATCTTGCAATGGCTGGTTGCATGTCTCAGTTTGGTTGCAAGAACGGTTGGGGATGATATTGTTCCGCTTGTGATGCCATTTACTGAAGAGAATATATCGAAACCTGATTGGAGGTAAAGAGAAGAGGCTACGTATGCATTTGGTTCAGTCTTGGAGGGTCCATCGCCTAATAAGTTAGTTCCACTGGTTTATGTTGCTCTCAGTTCCATGCTGACAGCTTTAACTACAGACCCTAACAACCATGTTAAAGACACCACAACTTGGACCCTTGGAAGAATATTCCAGTTTGTTCATGGTTCCACCATGGAGACAGCCGTTGTTACCCGAACCAATTGCTAACAGATCATTACAGTTCTTCTACAAAGCATGAAAGATGTTCCAAATGTTGCTGAAAAATCATGCGGGGCTCTCTATTTTCTTACACAAGGTTTTTGGATGTTATTTAATCGTTTCTGTTGACTCCTTATTTCCAAGAAATTGTGCAGTCTCTGCTGACAGTTACTCACAGAGAAGATGCTGGAGAGTCTCGATTGTGTACGAGACCTTGAATGAAATTGTCAGGTGTTCCACAAATGAAACAGCTGCTATGGTTTTGCAGCTTGTCCTCGTTATCATGATGGAACTCCACAAGACTCTTGAATAACAAAAGCTTTCTTCAGATGAGTGACAGAAGCAGAATGAGTTACAAGGTAATGTAGAGATTTTGCTAGTTGAAAAAGTTCGTTTCTCGGTGTCTCTTCGAATTGATTTTCGGTTAATTGTGTGGGATTAGTTGTTCTTGGTGAAACAAATATTTTTGGTTTTGTAAAATAAATGAGCAAGACTTAATAATAAATGACAAGAAATTAAAACAAGTTAAAATGTAAACGGTGCGATATTTAAAACTTTTAAAATTAAATGACGAGAAATGAAAGGACGTAAAATTAAAACTTAACAAAAAGTAAATGATGCAAATAAAAACTTAAACTAAAAGAAAAGTGAATAAAAATTCAAATAAATAAAAAGGCGGGAAAAATCAAACTTGAAATTAAAAGAAGGAAACTTAAAATTAAAAACAGAAAGAAGACTTGACAGATCATTTGATTCGGAAGTTAAAAACTTCCAAATGAAGGACAAAACTTCCGAATGAAGCACCAACTTCCGAATGAAGGATAAACTTCCGGATGAAGGCCCAAACTTCCGGATGAAGCCCAACTTCCGGATGAAGCCCAACTTCCGGATGAAGCCTGACTTCCGGATGAAGAATAATTTCCGAATAAAGAATAACTTCCGGATGAAGAATAACTTCCGAATAAAGAACAACTTCCGGATGAAGAATAACTTCCGAATAAAGAACAATCTTCCGAATGAAGCTTGCTCCATTCGAAACTTTTCAAGTTCCGGATGAAGCTTACCTGGGAATGATGGAATACAGTAACAACTAAACGAAGAACAGGGGAAGTACAGTAACAATAATCGATCCTTAAATTAATCAGATTTAAACAAAAGATTAACCCAAAACAACCACTAAGCATCAACTAACAATAATCAATCAAAACAAATCATCAAAACTAACAAACATAACCAAATCAATCAAAACCCACTTAATCAAAATCATAAAAAAACTCAAGAACATGAACAATCAAAATAAAGAACAAATCAAACAAGAAAGGTAGAAGGAGATTGGCTATAAGATAAAGATTAACAACAATTAAAGGTAAACTTACTTGGTATTAAAAGAAGATTAAAGGTGTGATACTAAAGATAAAGATGCATAAATTTAAAGAACAAGAGAAATGAAAAATGGGGAAGGGAGGCTTGTCAAGCCTCCAACAACTAAACAAAATGGCTAGTAATGTGTATTTATAGGGGAGGAAGGGATTAGTGGAAGGAAAATTCCTCCCCTCTTTCCTCTTCCTTAATTGCGTCATTAGGTCCCTCCTTTCTTTAATCTTCTTAAATCTTGGACTATAATGACTTTGGCTCGGGATTTCTTTGAACTCGTTTTGTAATTCTTCAATAAATTATACTTGAGTTCTTCGGCTTTTGGTAAACTTCCGTCTTTTGACTTTTTCTTCGATAAATCTTCAGAATTGGTCTTGGACTTCCGTTCTTTTTCCACTCTCGATCTTTCGACTTCGTCTTTTGTCTTTTACTTCAATAAAAGCCCGTGAAAGCCGTGTTTCTCCACTTTTCACCTTCTCGACCCTGAAACACAATAAAAACACAAACCACGCATAATTCCGCCATTTACGACATAAAATATACGTTTAGGTCCTGTTTTAATGTAATTAAGTGGTAGAAAAGATTGGTGTTTTCACACCTATCAAATCCCCTACACTTAACCATTGCAATGCCCTCATGCAATGCTTAGCAATAAAGCAAGGTTTACACTTTCCATCATAATCAACCTACCTTGGCCTTTATTAAACAACTAAGTAAAACAAAAAGATAGAAAATAACAAGATGCAAGAAGGAAGAAACATGTAAGGAAATCTAAGACTTACATTAGGGCTTGTGTGTCATGAATGTTTATCACCCTCAAGTTTCACGTTCCCCATGCCAAGCTTAAAAACAAGATCATTGTTAGTACAAGTTAGCATAATAAACATTTACTCATGCGGTTCAATTAATCACTTAAACCCCCTTATTCCTATGGGTATCTCTTATATTTTATTGATGTCTTGAATGATCATGAGGATGCATTGTTGACTTATTCCGATAATTCATTAAGGCTGAAAGCAAAGTAGGACGATTTGATCAATAGTTAGCTAAAGGACAAAATCTCTTAAAACTGCTTCTCGGGATATCAAAAAGTTCATATCTTGGCATAACTTGGTTCACGATTTGAGACCTTTCTCGGGCCGATATTTGGCATGTACTTCATACTTCATATCTTGAGAGACGTGCTTGAGATAATGGTCTTCTCATCGTTCATAGAATTTCTTCACTTGGAGACTTTTGAGAGGTACTCCAACTTTGTTGACCACGACTTCATGATTATTTCTTCAATCTCTATTTGGGATTTTGAGATACAACAATCCGCCTCCTTTTCGGACTTGGATCTATTTATCCTCATACCTTGTTAGGGTCTTTTCGGATAGACTTCTCCATGATCTTTATGGGAGTTGATTGCTTTTCGTCGTGAGTCTTGATCCTTCATATTGACTTTGGGAATAATGCTTTTCACATCACCTTGGATCTTTAGCAATAAAATGGAATCCTCATGCCTTGTTAGGGCCTTTTCGGACTCGCCAATCTTCGCGCCCCGCTTCATAAGTTATGCCTTGGCTATGAACTCTTATCATTACCGAGCAACTTTTAAACGATCTTGGGCTAGAAGCTAAGTAACTTTTCAAATCGTACGACCTTACTTATTGCAGATAATTTATTAGCAAGTGATGGGAGAAAAAGATCATAATTGACTGACATATTCACAACGGGCCTAATATATCTAAGATATCTAAACTTGTTAAAACCATTTTATTAAAATAAGAGAAAAATAGTAAAAATAAAGGGAACTACAACTAGGCCAAAATAGATTAAAAATTTTGAAAAATGTCGAAAAATTGATTTTCCGGTTAAAATGAGGACAAATACAAGGAAAAGGCCACTTAACTTCGATAGAAGTCCCCCTACACTTAATATAAACATTGTCCTCAATGTTTAAGCATGTGGGAGTAAAATTCCCCTACACTTAGGACATTGTGCACGTTGTTTAAATCTCGCTAAGGAAGAGACAACTAAAGAGATTCCTATTTTAATATTGAGAAATATAAAATAGTGAATCGAAAAGAGTTTAGGATAGAACCGGGAAGAAGGGAACACGGAATCACGGTTCGTCAAAAATCATCAAGAGTGTGTCTTTGAAGCTCTAATCCCTGCACATGATAAGAAAGAGAACAAGAAACACCCACGGGGCTCCCCCTACACTAATGGTGAAATAAGATAGATAATTGGGTTGCCTCCCAAAAAGCGCTTGTTTTTGTTGACCGAGTCACGAGCCTGACTCGTCCCCGAATTAAATGGTCCATGGGGAAGCCTCGAATGTGATACCGGGATCAAAGACCTTGTCCTCGTTCCTGGAGGACATCAACAAAGGAGAGGCGGGGGAATAAGTCTTGAAAGGGAGAAAGGTCCTTTCAACATACGTATAGTATGTAAATTCAAGATCCACGGGAGGTGGGTTGGGTATAGTAAGCACATTGTCATCCCCCAAAGACAATGGAGGCTGAGCATTCGGCAAAGCCGTGATGTTATTAATGATAGCATAATCAATGTCACCTCCTGGGTCCAAGCACTCATCCTCCGTGATAGTGGCTAAAAGGGAGGATGGAAGGTGCTCGGGAGGGGGACTTGGTTCAATACTTTCCTGCAGCAAATTATCAAAAATAATGTCCCCCTCCGTGTCAGAGTCATCAATACCTGAAGGGATGGAGTGGATATCGATTTCTTCCTGCAATGGGTCATTATCTTCAACGGGAGGAATAGATGGAGGTAAAGACTTGGAAGGAGAAGTCAACGCTTCGATTTGAGCAATAAGAAGGTGCACTTTCCGTAATCCATCGCGAAGAAGCGCGTCTTCCACCTCATCCACAAGATCATGTTCATCGGTGAACTGCTTGTAAACCGGAGAGAATAAATCGTCATCGTCTGCATCTCCCGGTGGAGATTGAGAAATTTCAAAAGTGAAATTCTCATAGCAGAGAGAAGAATCGTCATCACTAGGATCGACCTCTTCTGTAAGAGCAACGTCGTCCTCAGACTCCATAGCAGGTAAGTCACAAACCTCATCATCCAATACTTTATCGAGACCAACATCACTAAGCTCATGCAACGAATCTAGATTCGTAGACGCAGTAGGAACATCGAGAGTAGGAGCAGCAACTTTAGAAGATGAGTTGAAAATGCATACAGCATCATCATCATCATCATCATAATAGTATTGACGCACAAGCGGAGGGGTATAATCACTAAGATTAGATACTTGCTCTTGTTGCAGTCGCTTTTCCTCATCCCTAAGTTCTTTAAGCAAAACAACGGCTTCTTGAAGTTGCAAAACAATGGAGTGTGTTTCTTCATTCAAGGTAGTGAGTTGTGGGTCAAGATTAATTTGCTGAGAGGATTGATGATTGAGGGTGTGATGTGGGGGCTCAAATTGTTGAAAACCTGAATTATAGCGAGGTTGTGGCTCATAGTTGTTCATCGGTTGGGAATAATTAGAAACCGGGTTTGGTTCATAATAATCCATAGGTGAAGAAAAATGAGGACACGGATTTGGCTCATAACAATTCAGTGGTTGACAAGAATAGGTATCGTGAGGACCCCCACAGTTTTTGCAAACCGGGTATGGAGAAAAATCAAGTGCGTCTTGTGGATAGCTATTATCATTGTCATAATTGTACCCCAGTTCTTGCCCGTGACCATACGGGTATCGAACCGGGCACGAAACATGCCAATGAGAATCGCTTCCACAATAGATGCACGGGGGAACAGGAGGTAGGTTCAAAAAGAGTGAATTAGTCGAGTTGCACAAGGGACAAAATCCGAATTGTGTGTAGTCGATATCGTTTCCGCACCGCTCACATGTACACCATTGACAAGAGTTGTTCCCAGATAATTGTTTCCCACACCGGACGCAATGGACATAAAAATCCATAAAGAAAGATAGAGAAGTAAGAAGAATATTTTTGGTGCAAAACTTTGAAAAAGAAATGCTTTTTATGATTTTTCAAATGTTTTTGGATTTTTGAAAATTTTTGACAAGAAAAATAACGTTCACAAGTGAACGGATCCCAAAATCCAACGCGTCACTCACAAAAAACCTTTGATCTTCACGAAAAGAGCCGGCAACGACGCCATTTTAATGTAGAGATTTTGCTAGTTGAAAAAGTTCGTTTCTCGGTGTCTCTTCGAATTGATTTCCGGTTAATTGTGTGGGATTAGTTGTTCTTGGTGAAACAAATATTTTTGGTTTTGTAAAATAAATGAGCAAGACTTAATAATAAATGACAAGAAATTAAAACAAGTTAAAATGTAAACGGTGCGATATTTAAAACTTTTAAAATTAAATGACGAGAAATGAAAGGACGTAAAATTAAAACTTAACAAAAAGTAAATGATGCAAATAAAAACTTAAACTAAAAGAAAAGTGAATAAAAATTCAAATAAATAAAAAGGCGGGAAAAATCAAACTTGAAATTAAAAGAAGGAAACTTAAAATTAAAAACAGAAAGAAGACTTGACAGATCATTTGATTCGGAAGTTAAAAACTTCCGAATGAAGGACAAAACTTCCGAATGAAGCACCAACTTCCGAATGAAGGATAAACTTCCGGATGAAGGCCCAAACTTCCGGATGAAGCCCAACTTCCGGATGAAGCCCAACTTCCGGATGAAGCCTGACTTCCGGATGAAGAATAATTTCCGAATAAAGAATAACTTCCGGATGAAGAATAACTTCCGAATAAAGAACAACTTCCGGATGAAGAATAACTTCCGAATAAAGAACAATCTTCCGAATGAAGCTTGCTTCATTCGGAACTTTTCAAGTTCCGGATGAAGCTTACCTGGGAATGATGGAATACAGTAACAACTAAACGAAGAACAGGGGAAGTACAGTAACAATAATCGATCCTTAAATTAATCAGATTTAAACAAAAGATTAACCCAAAACAACCACTAAGCATCAACTAACAATAATCAATCAAAACAAATCATCAAAACTAACAAACATAACCAAATCAATCAAAACCCACTTAATCAAAATCATAAAAAAACTCAAGAACATGAACAATCAAAATAAAGAACAAATCAAACAAGAAAGGTAGAAGGAGATTGGCTATAAGATAAAGATTAACAACAATTAAAGGTAAACTTACTTGGTATTAAATAAGATTAAAGGTGTGATACATAAAGATAAAGATGCATAAATTTAAAGAACAAGAGAAATGAAAAATGGGGAAGGGAGGCTTGTCAAGCCTCCAACAACTAAACAAAATGGCTAGCAATGTGTATTTATAGGGGAGGAAGGGATTAGTGGAAGGAAACTTCCTCCCCTCTTTCCTCTTCCTTAATTGCGTCATTAGGTCCCTCCTTTCTTTAATCTTCTTAAATCTTGGACTATAATGACTTTGGCTCGGGATTTCTTTGAACTCGTTTTGTAGTTCTTCAATAAATTATACTTGAGTTCTTCGGCTTTTGGTAAACTTCCGTCTTTTGACTTTTTCTTCGATAAATCTTCAGAATTGGTCTTGGACTTCCGTTCTTTTTCCACTCTCGATCTTTCGACTTCGTCTTTTGTCTTTTACTTCAATAAAAGCCCGTGAAAGCCGTGTTTTCTCCACTTTTCACCTTCTCGACCCTGAAACACAATAAAAACACAAACCACGCATAATTCCGCCATTTACGACATAAAATATACGTTTAGGTCCTGTTTTAATGTAATTAAGTGGTAGAAAAGATGGGTGTTTTCACACCTATCACAAGGGCTTCTCTGTGGGTGCTTATAGGTTATCATTCAGAAGCTAGGATAAAATCATGGGTCTTTTACTTATGTTTTTTTCTTATCAAAGTGCAACTGTTCATGAGGAGGCAATGCTCGCTATTGGAGCCCTTGCCTATTCAATGGGTCCTGACTTTACAAAGTATATGTCCAAGTTTTACAAGTATCTAGAAATGGGTCTTCAGAATTTTGAAGAGTACCAAGTGTTTGCTGTGACTGTAGGTGTAGGTGTAGGTGTAGGTGTGGTGGGTGATATTTGCAGGGCCATATAAGATAAGGTGATGGAATGGTATGATGGGATCATGACACAGATTCTTCAAGACCTGTCAAGCAATCAGTTGGACCATTCAGTGAAACCACCAATTTTTCATGCTTTAGTGATATTGGCGCTGGCAATTGGAGAAATCTTTGAGAAATACTTGATGTATGCGATGCCGATGTGCGATGCTCTAGAGTGCAACAGAATTATACTCTCATACATCAAGGGCTGATGATAAAATGATAAACTACACAAATCTTCCGAGAAATGCTATTTTGGAGGCTTATTCAGGGTTTTAAGAGCTCTTCTAAAACTCAACTCTTAATTCCATACGCCCCACACATTATCCAGTTCCTTGATCTCATTTATTTGGAGAAAGACATGTTAAAAGGTTAAATGACAACGACGATGATTTGAATCTTAGTGACATTATTAATATTCTTATAGGATGGATTATCTATTCTTGTGTCTCCCTTACTGAGAATCCACAATAAAATTGATATTCCTATTGAAATTTGATTTTTAACGGCTGCTTCAGTATCTATGTGAGTTGTGAAACACACACAACTTTTCTACAATAGCATGTTTCCTTTATATTATAACAGGAATAGAAGTTACTTTTACCTGGTTTGAGTCTGTGTGGCGGTGGGCTCAAACCCCGTTAATTAGTCGGCCAATGAGTCGTACTTTTACTTGATTTTGGCATGTAGAGACATATTTAAACTTTGATCAGAAGACTCACAACTGGTATATAATACGTACACTTCGAGAACTCTTCATATGAACCACTGCTTGGTAGTATTAAATTGCCATATCTTTAATATTTGTTATGATACACATTAGATTAACCAGTCTGTATTTAAATTTTTAGTTGAGAAGCGACTTTGGTAACCAGTGGGGAGGGGCATACTATGGAGGAAACATGTATGATGGATACGAGTATGCCATGACACCACCTCGTGACCCAAGCATGTACGCTGCAACATATGGAGCTTACCTAATGGACGGGATTCATCAGCAATAAGTAAGCTAATCGAGGTGTCTCACTGTGTACCCTCGAAAAGCGAATTAGAAAAGAGAGTATCCGGATAGTATCAAGTATAAACGGTCACACCTTTGTGTTTAACGACACAAGGGCTAAAAATATGGCTAAACTTAAGGCAAAAATACAAGTGCAAGAGTGAAGTAACTGAGATTCGTCAATTGGACTAGAGGTTACAGGAAATGACGATGAATTGGTTTGGTTTACATCAGAAAAACCAGCTGGAGGATACAAAGAAGCAATGAACTTTAAGTTTCCATGTTTAAAGTAAAGTGCATTGACATATGTATCACAGGATCACGAATTTCGAGAATCATATACTAAGGGATATAGTTTTGTGTCTCAAAGCAAAGATGATTGTAAGATTAAAGCTCAAGTTGGTCTTCTTATATTTTGTGAAAGCAAGTTCGATTATTAATCATTTTTATCAGTTGATCCATCTGGTTGTGTTTCGATACTCCTGACAACTTATTGTAATTTGATAATTTACGTCAAACATAATCAAAGTTACAATTTTTATTTAAGAAAATAAGTTGTTATTAATAATATACACAATCAAAGTTATAAGTACCTCAATTGAATAAAAAAGTAGGCGACTCGCGTCACTATACATAACCAATCTTCCCTGTAGCACTAATAACCAAACACCCCTATACAACAAGGACAAAAGTACTTTTAAATGTATTCATGCCATGAAAGAGTACAAGTAAATTTCTTATGTGTTAGGACTCATTTAGTTCCTAAAATATGTGTTCTTTTGCAGACCACACCTGAAGACTTCACACCAACATCATAGGAAGGGAACATGATTGCTTATGAAGTGATGGGTTTAGCTATCACTCATAACAACCTGCAACAAGAATGTTCTGATGGTCGCTACATAGTGTTTATAGACAATAAGGATGGTACAAATCTTATA